>CM053502.1:97626409-97656717 GCA_028627145.1 Eidolon dupreanum | reverse complement strand
AAAAGCTGATATTAACGATAGAGATATGCATTATCTCGTCTGCATGCCTACTGAAAGCTTTAGCATTGAGTTTACATAGTCACTAATAGGTACCATAACTAACTTTTTCTTGGCTATTAGAAACATTGTCAAAATGTCTCACAGTCCTGGCTCTGTAAGAATTAGATAGAATATTCAAATGAATAGTGATAATGGTAAAATTCACTTCTTTACTTTCCCAAATCCATATGACAGAGGTTTGAGTTCACCCTTTAGTTAGTAGCCTGAAAATTATGGAATTCCTACTCTACCACCTCCCTCAATATCATCATTAAAATTATTTATTAATTGTCTACACATGCATGATATTCTTGAACAATTAGACAAAGCAAGTTATAGGAATGAATTTTGACACTTCTAGTTGATATGGAGATGCAAGTTCAAAGTATTACATCACACAGAATTTTCTATAATTCTTTGTGCTAAAACTTGTATTAAATCTTTTGATTATGAGATTACTAATTGCAAGACTGAAGAGAAAAATTTAATCTTTTGAAAAAACTTTCTCTTTGGAGTCTATGCTTATCTTTATAAATCTACTTTACTTCTTTTTGCACAAATACCTTTAACAAAGATTTCTGTTTACTTAAATCTTTAAGGCTTTTCTGTCTTAATTTTTGTTGCTATTCACTTTCTATTATTAATTTCTTAAAAATCTGTCCCCATTCATTTGAATACACACACACACACATACACACATTTCCCTTAAACTTCTCAGTAAAAGAAGTTTTCTCCATTAAACAAGAAAATTCATTTTTTAAATTTTACTTTAATAGACTTACTTTTTAGAGCAGTTTTAATTTTACAGCAAAACTGAGAGGAAGGTACAGAGATTTTCCCTATACTTCCTGCCCCGCACAAGCACAACCTCTCCCACTGTCAACTTCCACCTCCAGAGCAATACATTTATTACAACTGATGAGCCTACGTTGACACATCATTCTCATTCAAAGTCCACAGTTTACCTTAGAGTTCACTCTTGGGGTTGTACATTCTCTGTATGGGCTTTGACAAATTTGTAAGACATCTATCATGATAGTATCATACAGAGTAGTTTCACTGCACTAAAAATCTGTGTTATGCCTGTTCATCCCTGCCTCCCCCAACCTCCCGGCAACCACAGATGCTTTTACTCTTTTCATAGGTCTGCCTTTTTCAAAAGTTGTATAGTTAGAATAATACAACATATACAGTGTTTTAAGACTGGCTTGTTTCACTTGGTAATATGCATTTAAGGTTCACTCATATCTTACCATGGCTTGGTAGCTAATATTTTAAACATTGACTAATATCCCATTGTCTGAATATATCACAGTTTATTTGTTCACTCACCTACTGAATGCCATCTTGGTTGCTTTCAAGTTTTGACAATTATGAATAAAACTGCTATAAGTATCTGTGTGAAGGTTTTTGTGTGGATATAAATTTCCAACTCCTTTGGGTAAATACCAAGGAGCATGTTTGCTGGATTGTATGGTGAGAGTATTTTAGTTTTGTAGGAAACCCTTGACCTTTCTTCCAAAGAAGTTATACTATTTTGCATTCTAACCAGTAATGAATGAGACTTTTTGTTGCTTCAAATCCCCACCTGTATTTACTATTCTCAGTGCTCTGGATTTTGGCCATTCTCATAGGTGTGTTAATGATAGAAATTCATTTTTTTAAAAGTCATATTTTGTACTTGTTGCCCTGTGTTGGTCCTTTTGCTGGGCTCATTTTCTCCATGTTATTCTACATCACATTCCACACAAGGTTAACTCATAACATGCCAAAATATAAACATAAAAAGTTCAAACACTAAAACCGCTAGAAGAATATATAGGTATAAACTTTTGCATCTTTAGTTGTGCCGTTGCTCAATAAAATTGCATAGAAAAAAATCTAAATACTATTCTGCATGCCAATCCTTCTGCAAGAGGCAGAATGCTTTCATATATTATCTCCAGATGCCTTAATTATATATACTCTGCTTTTCACTGTACTATAAATTGCTGGCCAGGAGCAATATAACTGAGGTTCCACCTCTCAAAGATTCCAGCTAGCCCAGATTTTTCCTTTTCATTAATCTGTTCTCCTACCAAGATCTGTCCAACTTTCTTTATTATTATTATTTATTTATTTTATAATTTTCATTTTTATAAGTTTATTGGGGTAACATTGGTTAATACAATTATATAATTTCAGGTGTACATTATCATTTGACATCTGTATATTCTATTGTGTGTTTACCCCTCAAAGTCCAGTTTCCTTCAGCTACCATATATTTGATCCCCTTTACCCACTTCTCCCTTCCCCTACCCTCCTATATTTGACCCCCTTTACCCCATTTATCTCCCCCCTTCTCCCTAACTCCACTAGTAACCACTTCTCTATGGTCCTTTGGTAACCACTAGTCTATAGTCCATGTCCATGAGTCTCTGTTTGCTTGTCCTGTTTCTTTGTTGCTTTTAGGTTTATATCCCACATATAAGAGATAGCATGTGATTTTCAACTTTTTCTGTCTGGCTTATTTCGCTTAGCATAATTAGCTCGAGGTCCATCCATGTGGTTGCAAATGGCAGTATTTCATCTCTTCTTACAGCTGAGTAATATTCCATTGTATATATATGCCACAGCTTCTTTAGCCAATCATCTATCGTAGGACACTGGTTGCTTCCATGTCCTGGCCATTGTGAATAATGCTGCTATGAACACTGGTGTGCAAATATCTTTTCGGATATGGGTTTTCAAGTCTTTGGGGTAAATACCCAGTAGAAGTGTTGCTGGATCATATGGTAGATCAATTCTTAGGTTTTTGAGGAACCTCCATAGTGGCTGTACCAATATGCATTCCCACCAGCAGTGTCTGAGGATTCCTTTTTCTCTGCATCCTCTCCAACATTTGTTATTACTTGTCCTGTTGATTATAGCTATTGTAACAGGGGTAAGATGGTATCTCATTGTGGTTTTGATTTGCATTTCCCTAATAGCTAGCGATGTTGAGCATCTTTTCATATATTTGTTGACCATTTGTATATTCTCTAGAGAGAAGTGTCTGTTCAGGTCCTCTTCCCTTTTTTTGATTGGATCATTTGGGTTTTTTTGCTGTTGTTGTTATTGAGTTCTATGAGTGCTTTGTATATTTTGGATACTTGCTTTGCATGTCCCACTTTCAAGATCTGTTCTGCTTTTTAAATCTTTACTCCATCTGCCCTCCAATTAATTCAGACACTATTGATTTGTATACAGTCATTTTACAAGAACAAATGACCTGTAACAAAAAGGCAAATCTGATGGGGCAAATTTTGTCACAAAATTTAGTGTAATGTTGTTTTCAGAGAAGGTGTTTAGGGTTTCCTTGATCTGTCTGGGGAGTAGGGAAATAAGAAGCACCCCTAACCATTAATATGTGCCCCTCACCTACGAAGTCTTGTATATCTTTCACACCTCATGTTGAATTTATTCATCTAATTCCTCACTGTCAGGCTGACAGGACAATGTTGAGAAGAGTATAAATAACTTGAGAGTGGAAAGTAGTTTAGGTCTTTTGAGAGTTTCTCTGACTGAATTTTTCTCATTGAGTTTTCTGCAAAATTCAAAATCTTTACAAAGTATTCTAGCTTTATGAAATAAGAATATTATTATGGCATGCACAGAAACTGTTTAAAAGACACACAGAAAAATTGGCTACTTGAACTATCATCTTAAATCTTTATAAATGATATGAATTAATAATTCATTAAACCTCTCTGAACATCACTGTTTCTGTGTGTTTCTGATTTTATATATTTATTTATTTATTTGTCTCTTCAGATTGTGTTGTTTGTGTAGTTGGTTGGTTTGGTTTTGCTTTTTAACACACATTTTAATTTTTTTAAGCTGGAAATTATACATTAGATAAAAGGAAATGAGGTAAGTAAGCTTTCAGCATGTGTGAGGTTTTGTGTATATCTGGCTAGGAGATAGATTTGTGTTTACTGTTTGCTGTAACTGTAGGGGTCAGAGGCTAAAATTTTCTCTATTTTCCTTGATTTGGTCTCCCTAGAGACTTTATCAACAGCACATGTCTTGCCTTTCTTTTATCTATAATCCCCTGCTCTATTAATGTGGAGGTAAAATGTGGGGGGAAAGGAGCATCTATAATTCTATGATTGGGTCTATCTTCTTTTTTTTTTTTTTAAGCCTACAGCACCTAGTATTCAGAGGTGGTCTCCCATCCAAGTACTAAGCAGGCCTGACTCTGCTTAGCTTCCAAGATCAGATGAGATCGGCACATTCAGAGTGGCATGGCCATAGACTGGGTCTGTCTTTTAGTAAGCTTGTGACTCTGGGCTATGAACTTTACAAGTGCTACTCAGTTTTTCTTACCCACCCCCCTTAAGTGAGATAGGTAAGCTAAAGGAGGCTGGAGTTGAGTATTTTTGTGTTTTCATATAGGTTAGGCTCTAGTAAAATAGTTTTCTATAAAGAAAGGCCTTTGTTAATAAACACAGAGCACTCCAGGAATATTTCAAAGTCGCTATTTTCTCCTTCCCCTGCTGGGAAGCATGAGCAGATTTGTCTCCAGTTTTCACTCTGATGACCCAGTGGGGCTCTTGAAGGTAAAATGCACAAAAACAGTATGGGATTCTCAATAAAGCAAGGTTCACAGGAGTATTTATCCCTCAAATTAGTCTACATTCAATCTCCATCAATCAGTGAATTATCCTTAAATGCTCCTACCAGTTGGTGGTGATTCTCTGCATTTACCTGTCTCTCCAGGTTTCGGGAGTGTGGTTTGTTTGTGAATTCAATTCTTGGATGGTTCTAAAAGTGGTAATTGGTTTTCAGTTTATTCATCATTTTGTCATTGCTGTTCTTGTGAGGATAGGTATGTTTCCAAGCTCCTTATGTTTTGGCCCAGAAACCAACATTGGTGTTAATGACAAAATGAAATGATCTCTAGGGTCGCTTTCAAGTCAAACACTGCATGTTTTGAATTTCTGCATGTTTTGAATTTCTCTTTATTATTGGAGTACTAAAATAATTTGTGTATATTTGATGTTAAAACAATTGAATGTTAAATGTGTACATTACCCATACCAGGGCTTAATTATGTCACTGAAGGGCCATTTTGCAGAACTACATTTTTAAAATATAGGTACTTGCTCCTAGATTGCAATGTCTCATTAAGAGGTTGTTCCAAGGAGATCTCATCAAGAATAGCACAAATAGATGGTGTTTTTATTCATATTTATTGAATTGTATGCCAAGTGTTTTAAATTGGCTCTGTTAATCTTTAAATAAGTTCTGTAAAGTTGCACATTAGCTAATTTCTTTAAAATTGTATATAGCCTTCTTAAAGTCCATTGAAGGAGAGAGGGGAAAAAAATAAAATAGTCCTCTCATTAATTTTTAACCATGGTTTCTCTTACTCTCAAAGCATGCACATTTGTCCTTTTTTTAGAGGTATCTTCCCAGTCCATTTGGAGAGCCCTCACTGTTGCAACAATTGAATTTAGTATGTAGTAGCAGAAGCAATATGTAGAGGCTTATATTTCTCCCACAAAATTTGGAGAGGCACAATACAAGCTGAATAAAAAAATAAACCTAAGTATAATACAATTATGACCTTTGCATTCTAATTCATAAATACATGTTGATGGATAAAATAAATACCATAAATATCTGTCATGTGCCACTATGCTTAAAAATGAAAATTTAGTTTCACCTTTCTCACTGTGCAAAATTTCCAAATACCCATCCCAGTTTTGTATAACTTTGATATGTATTTTGTACTAAGACAAGGTAGTGTTGTGTTGAAATGATTTTCACAATTTTCTGATCCATTTCAAAGACAGTATAATTATTAAATCTGAAGGAGAAAATATAGATGGGTGACAAAATCAAGATAGGAGGTTGTGAAAATTTTGCCCATCATAGATTCCATTTTCTAGCAAGATATAGAATATTGTTTCCTAGAATTCCTAACCGAGATCAGATGATATAAAAGCAGAATGAATGGAACAAATAAAGTGCTAAAGGTGGAGGTAATCATGTTTGTGAGAAAGTTTTAGAAAAATCTTTGCCGAAGAGATAATACTGGACCAAGGGGCCTGGATCTCATTGTTTTTGTCTTTCAGATACTTGAACCCAACCTTAACATTTGGTAGATTTATAATAAGTTATCGCTGAATTAATAATTGAGGAGGATGACAGAGGAAATAAAGAAGGAAAGATGAAGAGATAAGAATCCAGTTATAATCTTGGGTGTGCTGTCATTTTCTCTCCTGAAAATACTTTATAGTATTTATACAAAAGCCTAAACCAGGGATTAGCAAACTTTTTATGTAAAGTGTATTATAGTACACATTTTGGATTTTATAGGCCATGACCACTTCTGTTGCAATTAACTATACCATAGATAACTTATAAACAAATGAGTATGGCTGTGTTTCAATAATACTGTATTTACAAAAAAAATTCAGTGGGTCAATTTGGACTGAGAGCCATTTCCTGACTTCTCATCTAAATCCACATGGCTTTGTACACTTCATATGTCATGGCTGGATTACAAATTCCATCTATTTTTTTTCCTTCCAGCAGCCAGAAGTAGAAAAACTACCACAGCAATATGATCATGAATATGAGTTACGAAAGTTTTAATGGTCAGGGTAAAATGAGCTGCAAAGAACAAGAAAAGATTTCTTTCTGCACTGGATCTGTGACTTATTTTGTAGGCCATTCTATAAGAGTATTATAAACATTGGATAACATAATGAAATAAAGAGATAGATGAGGCTAGGACAAGATCATTTCATAGCATCATTCAGCAGCGAGAACATTGGTTCATGTATCTTTGTAATGACTAAAGAAATAAACTTTAACTTTAAACTTGAATAATTCAGAAATAACTCTTTGTCATGAAGTTACTTAGTGAATTTGCATTGTAGTCTTCTTTCAGTAATTTCATATACACATTCAAAAAGTGTTGATGCTATGGCATTATTGTCTCAAGAATCAGTTCCATTTGCCATGGAGTTAGTGGCTACGAGTAGATCATGGTAAACTCTAGCCAGTCCAAAAATTTGGAGGAAGCATAATTTTTAAAAACAAGTTTTCGGTAGTTGTAACCTGTCATGCTCTCCTCAGAAAAATCTTTGAGGTTAAGAAATGGAAGACTCTATATTCAAGTAATTTCAGAACTTTCGCATGGTGAAAATATATGCCTCTCATGAATGATCCACAAATGCCAGAAAACTGAAGAGTATAGAATGTGTACAACACTTGGTCTTCACTTGTCTACTTTAACTTTGAATAGATAAGTGCAGCAACACTCAGTTGAGAAAAGTATCACTATTAAGGGTTCAGACCCATAAGAAATAAGGCTTGGGTCACATCTCCAGAAAAGCCACCGGATCTGCTGTTGTGATATCTGAGAGTGAAGGGTTTTTAGAACAGACAGTGGAGGAGGGAGAGGAATTGTACCAATTGAGACTCAGTGGTCAATAAAAGTGATGGAGGCTGCGATTCATCCCACTAACATCCTTCTCTGAGTTTGCTTTAGGAAGAAAGATCCATTAGAATCACAGAAGAACTGCTCTCAAACCTAGCTGGACAAGTGAATCTACTTGAAACAGCAGATTGCGAGGGCTGTGAGAATGTGACTATAATTGATTAAGGGCCCCAAATGATAGATTTTGAGATCCATCTTCGTATTTGTGCTGAGGACACAGTCTCCACAGACTCCTCACAGTCAATGACTGGTTGCAACAAGTTTGCTAAGGCAGACACTTTCCTGAGAGACACAGGATTCCTCAGCTGGCTGATTTTGTGGGGAGCAATCCACTATGACTTTACTGAACATTTTTTAGATTGCACAGCAGCCTAGGATGCATCCATTCAATTTTTTTTTCTTTATTTCACTTGGGATCAGCCTTGTATCACAGTCTGATGGCTCTCCTAACCTTCCTGACTCTCTCCTTTTTCTTTTCCTTTTTACTGGCATTTCTGCTGATAAAATTCTAGCATATTTAATTCTATATAGGCATATATTTCTTGCACAGGTGGACTAGAAACATGTTACCACTAACTTAAGTTTAAGTAAATACTTTTAAAGTAGTTTTATTTGTGATATTGTAACATAGTAAAAAAGATTTTTAAAATAAATATTATTACTTATCTAAAAATGGAAGGCAATAAATAAACACTTTCTGATAGGTCACAATTCGTTGTGTCTTCATGACAATAAACACAAATTAATAGTATACATTAATATATCTTAATCTGAGTAGGTACATTATTATCATTTCAGTGCAAAGGGATTGTGGAACTGAAAAAAATAGTCAAACTATCTGGTTTTGGATCAAAACTTATAAACAAATATGACCTAAATCCACCTAACGAAAGACATAAACATGAGCTTATCGTCCTAATAGACAATAAAAAAAATATTATCACAAAGTACATGAAAACTTAATCAATATTTTAACATAAAATTAAAGTAATTTAATAATATGATTAATATTGGTTTTTAAAAAATAAGAAATTAAAAACTCAAAAATTAGAGTACTAAGATATAGGTAGATATAAAGTATGAACTGACCAATTCCAGAAATAAATGTTTTAATTTCAGAAATGAAGTTGAAATTTAAACAAATAAAAAGTTAATAGACTAAATGAATAAAACATCAAAAGGGATAGATATGAATAAAGGAAAAGCTATCCATACATGAAGAAATATATATTTTTAGTATTCAAAATAAAGTAATATGTATAAACACAGGTAATCAGGATTCAATATATACATAATTTGATTTTGCTAAAAGGAAACCAAAGAATTAAATAGAATATTAACATTTTGAATAAGAATACACATTTTCCAAAATATCAAAGCAAAAACAAAAAGAATTGACACACTGAAAGAATATTCAATACTCTCATGAATATATATGTGAAAAATATTACATTTAAAACTTTAAAGAAGAAAGCCAAATGGAGGAGCAGAAACACCAGGAATTTGTCTCCCACCTAGACAACATTTGCACTGGCAGAATCTGTGTGATATACTTATTTTGGAACTCTGTAATAATCCATTGATAGCTTGCAACTTTCAGGAAAAGAGTTAGAGAGAAAATTGTACTTAATTTTTGCCAAGTTAAGTTTGTAGCACAATAGCAGCCAACCATCTCCCATCCCCAGCCACATAGCAAACAGCTATGTGATGTTTTTGGAGCATCTAGAATGCAGCTTGAGGAAGCCAGTGTAGGCAAAAAAAAAATCCTGTCTTCCAAATATTGGGAATCTATGCTCTAATTGCTAACCTCTGTTTCTGATCACAAAGGTGTAGACAAATAAGAAAGTGGCCATTGTTGTTGTACCACCCCAATTGTTGCAAGCTCCTCTCCTTCCAGCTGAAGTGATTTCCAGCAAATTTAAAGTGTTGATATCCTTCTTCCCCCTTTATTTTTTACCTCTCTTTTTTTGAGCCAGGCATTAAAGACTAAAACATTCAAAAGCAACTGCATATATGGAGAAAATTATAAAATAACTATGTATGCTCAGGGAAAGGCACAGGCTCAGAAAAGACCCGAGAAGTTCTTTAGTTTATATCTCCGGCTGTTCCTTCCAGAGAGACAGCCTGCAATAATAATAATAATAATAATAATAATAATAATAATAGCAAACCCTGGGGAAGGGAAAGAATATAAAGAGATACAACATTATTAGATTCAAATAGTTTTTTTTTTAAATCTAAAGGCATACAAAAAATGTGAAAATATACCCCTTCCAAAGAAAAAACTTAAAAAAATTATCCCCCCCAAAAATAACCTGATTGTATATCTACTAGACAAAGACTTTAAAACAACTGTCTTCAAGATACTCAAAGAACTAAAAGGAGATTCTCACTATTGCCATGCACAAAAAAAGCAGAGAAACTTTTATTATAGTAGGTCCTTATATTTTCTTTCCTTCTGAAAAAAATTCTGTGAACAGGGAAGGACTAAAATTAGACATTTTGTATTTGAATTTGCTTGTTAGATTGGTATGTTTTCTGTTATAATGTTTATTCTTCTTTTTAAATTCTGTTGTAATCCATACAACATAAAATTGACCATTTTAAGGTATACAATTCAGTGGATTTTTCATATAAGCATTACTACTACCTAATTTCATCACTACAAAAAGAAACCTCATCTTAGCATTTACTTTCAAATCCTTCTTCTCTCATTCTCTGGCATTTATTATTTTGTCATTTCTATGGATTTGACTATTGAAGATAATTTACATGAATTCATACGATAGATGGAACTTTGATTTATTTTATTCAAATTAATGCTTTCAAGATATATTTACATTGTAGCATGTATCAGTAATTTATTCTTTTTTATGGCTAAATAATATTCTACTGTATGTTTAGACCATGTTTGTTTATTCATCAGGTGATGGATAGTTGGGTTGTTTCTACTTTTTAACCATATCCAGTTGTCCTAGCATTATTTTTTGAAAGAATTATTTTTTCCTCAATAAAATTAGCTTGGCTACTTTATCAAAAGTTTATTGACCATAGATGTATGGGTTTTTTTCTGGACTCTCAATTCTGGTCCATTGATTTATGTGCCTCTTATTACACCGGTACTACACTGTCTTGATTACCGTGACTTGGTACTAAGTATTAAAGCCAGAAGTGTGAGCCCTCTTCATTCTTCTTTTTCAAGGTTATTTTGGCTAGTTAGGGTTTCTGCATTTCCATATGCATGTGCTGTATCCCATAAGTTCTGGTATGTTATATTTTTGTTCTCATTAATCCAAAGTATATTCTAATTTTTATTTTTACTTATTTTTGAAATAATGATTATTTAGGAGTATGTTGTTTACTTTTTATATATCTGTAAATTTTTTTCATGTTTACTTGTTATTGATTTCTAATTTCATTCTGTCATAGTCAAAGAACATACTTTGTATTACTTCATTCATTTAAATATATTGATTGTTTTGTTCCTAATATATAGCTATCTTAGAGACTGTCACATGAGAATATGTATTCTGCTTTGATGGATTGAGTGCTCTCCAGATTTAGCTAGTTAGTAGACCTAGTTAGTGAGTTAATAGGTCTACTTAGTTTATAGTATTGCTTAATATTTCTGTTTTACTGCTGACCTGTGTAGTTGTTGCATACATTATCAAAAGCCAGATAGTCTCCAACTATCATCTTTGAATTTTCTATTTATTTTTTCCTTCGATTGTCATGTTTTGCTTCATGCATTTTGGGGCTCTTATGTTAGGTATATTAAGTTTATAATTATTATATCTTCTTGATAGATTGACCATTTTTTCATTATAAAATGACTTTTTTTGTCCCTAGTAACAATTTTACTTAAAGTCTATTTTGTCTAATATGAATACAATCACTTCCATTCTCTTTTAGTTATTACTTGCATGAAATAGCTTTTTATATTCTTTTACTTTCAACTCATCCATGTTGTTGAATCTTAAGTGAGTCAACTCATTTTTTAAAATTTATTCTATTAACCTCTGCCTTTTAATTATAGAAACAATTCATTTAATCTTATTGCTGAAAAGAAGTACTTACTTCTGCCATTTTACTATCTGTTTCCTCTGTGTCTTATGTCTTTTCTGTTCCTCAATCTCTTTATTACCTTTTTTTTTGGTTAAGTAGATATTTTCTTGTGCACCATTTTATTTATCTGGTTGTTTCTTTCAGTATTTTTTAAGTTATTTTTTTTAGAGATTGCACTGCAAATTATAGTTAAAATCTTATAAGAATCTAGTTATTTTAATATTACCAATTTAATTAAATATTACACAAAATTTTGCTCATTTAAAGCTTCATCCTCCTCCCCTACATCCTATTGTTGTCACAAATTACATCTTATACATTCTGTGTAAATGTTTAACATCAAATTTAGAAAGTTTTGGTCACTATTTTTTCAAATATTCTTACCACCCCCTTTCTCTCTATTCTCTTTTTCTTGCAGTTCAATATGTCTAGGTTGGTATCCCACAATTCTCTGAAACTGTATATTTTCTACATTTTTTTCCCTTTTCTGTTCTTCAGACTGGATTACCTCTATTGACCTAACTTCATTTTCAGTGACTCATTTTTCTTCCTACTCAAATGTAGTGTCGAGCCACTCCAGGGAACTTTTATTTCAGTTTTTGTGCTTCTCAACTTTAGAATTTTTATTTATTCCATTTTTATAATTTTATCTCTTTATTGATATTCTCTACTTGATGAGATGTTGTTCTTATACTTTAATTTTTTAGACATGGCTTAATTTAGTTCCTTGAGCATATTTAATTAGCTGATTTAAATTCTTCATCTAGTATAACAGTCTCCATCCTTTTTGGCACCAGGGACCAGTGCTCCTATGAGAATCTAATGCCTGATGATCTGAGGTGATTATATATATTATGTATATATATGTATATATATATACACATAATATATATAATGTGTATATATATAATCTTTGCATTATAAAACTTTGTTGTAAACTAGACATTTTAAATATTATAATGTAACAACTTCAGAAATCATATCTTTCCTTATACAAAGATTTGTTGTTCTTTGTTTGTAGTAGTTTTTTTATTTAATGACTTTTCCGGACTAGTTGTCTACAGTCCGTATTCTTAGTTGTGTGGGGCCACTAAATTCTCTTTTTCATAATCATAATGGTTCACTAGTGATGGTACAGAGATTTCCTTAAATATATGAAACCTAAAAATCTCCCAGTTTTGTAGAGGTCATCTATATGTGTGTTGGGGAATGCCTTTAACACCTAGCCAAGCAGTATGTATCTCTGCTTTGCCTTTACTTCCTGCTTGTTCAGAGCCTCAAGATCGATAAGCAGTGAAAGCCTAGGTCCTCCTCAGGTCTTTCCTGAGCATGCATATGTACCTGAATATGTGCACATTTCTACATGGAAATATGTAAATGGCCTTCTAGGTTCCCAGGAATGTGTCAGTTTTTCAAATCACCTATACACGACTTCTTCCTCATACACTTACCTTCCAAACTTTGGGTTAGTTTATTGTTTACCCAATTACCCACTACCTCAAACAACAGTGACTAAAACATTTGCTTATAAATGTTTTTGAAAAATCCTCATTATGAGTATCTTTAGTACTATACATGGTCTGGGTCAGGAGAAATAAGATAAGCATTTAACTGTGGTCTTCAAGGAAACTACTTGACAGGATACCTCTATCCATGTTCTGCTATGTCTGACATCATGAATGAGGACCACTATTTTTCAAGGTTTCTGCTCAGCTGAGGAATAGTGTGTGGGACTAAGATATGTTAAAATGTTACAAAGCTCACTCTTCTTAAGAGATTGGAGACTTTTTCTTAAATTAGTACTCTGAGTTGTTGCAAGTATTCAGTTTATTTGAGTTTTGAAAAAATCCTTTCTGATGGGTTTCATCAGTTTTTCCATTGCTTTTTTAGAGGGGCATATTCTCTGAGGATATGCCATCATTTGGTTGATGTCACCCTCCAGGTTAATACTTAAACTCTGTTTCTTCCTCCAACACGCCATTAGCTTGTAGCAAATTCTAACTTCGCAAATTTTAGTGCTCAATAAATATTTGTTGAATAAATGCTACATAATGGTATATCTTTCTCCTATCAGCTGATGCCGAATTCTCAGGGTTTTTTTTTTCTTTTACAGAAATAAAGTGTATCTAAATAAAGGTCCTCACATTTGACTTAAATCCAAAGTTTCTATTTATATTTTATAATTTGAAACTTTTTTTTTGTAAAGGATAATGACTGTTAAGCAAATCAGCTAATCTCTCTTGATTTCACTTTCTTCACCTATAAGATGAGAGTATTTGATTAGAATCTCTAAGAAGTCTCACATTCTTTGCTAATCGATGACATAGATTCTATGACTCTGATTCATTTTTTTTTCCCTGAAGATTTATAGAATGAATAAATCAAGTTTCTGAGAGTAATATGTGACCTCTTTAACAGTATTAGCATTTCAAGGTCTTGTTAAAAATGTAAAATCTTAGGCTCTATTCTAGACCTACAAAATCAGAAATGCTAGGTATGGAGTTTTGCAATTTGTTTTTAACAAGCCCTCTGGGGGATTGTGATATATGGTTAAGAACCACTGTCCTAGAAATTCTTTGACTCTGTGGAAGGTGAGAATTGATTAATTGTTCTCTGATTACAGCATCAGTTTCTGAATACTGTGTAAAACTTCCAGCTCTTCCACATGTACCTGAAATAATAGACTTGGGTCATATGCAATTTAGATCAGAAATCACTTCCAATTCCATAAACAGATTTAAAAACATTGGCTCTAGAATTGTGAAATCAGATGATTTAATATAAGAAATTTATATCGTACTTAAAAAATTATTGTGAAAAGTACTTTCCATACTCATTACCGAATCCAGTATTTTCTAATCATGTTACCTTTAAATAAGTATATATTATCTGAATTGAGATAAATCATTTAACTTCCCTGGTTCTCATTGTTTTCCTTTCTAAGCAAACATGATCTCAATGGAAACTTTCAATTATAAAATTCTATGATTCAGACATTCAGTTATTTAATACTAAGAGCATTAAAATATTTAACATTACATGCCACATTTTCACGCTGATGTTTTAGCAATCCAAACACATATTCCTTAAGAGTCCCTTAAGGGTTGTGTTTTCATAAGAGTCTATTTCAGGTAACACAACCAGGTTTTACTTTTATTAGAAAAAATTAATAATAATTTTGTGACCTTGTTCTTTGAACACAGCACAACTCAATCAAGCATACAAATGTTCTTGCTATTGATAAGCCTCAGTAGTTAGAACCATTTCCCAGGAGAATATATAAATAAAAAGTGTTCTCTGTTTTCTTATTTTAAAATCCTGACTTTAAGAAGATCTGTTGATATTTTTTTCCTAAGAAATCCTCTATCATGAAGATTCATCTCTTTTTCTTTATTCTGCTCTTTTGGGTCACAATTTTACCAGGTAAAATAGAAATGTTTATGGGCATATTTATGCTAATGAATGTGAGGAGTCATCAATTGTTTTTGTTACAAGTATGGTAACAAAAAAACATTTGGATTAAAAGTTTTTATACTAAATACAATATGATATTGTGGATTGGATCATGGAATAGAAAAAAGTAGTGGGGAAACTGGTGACATATGAATAAAGTTTGTAATGTACTTAATAGTGTTATACCAATAATAATTTTTTAGTTTTTGTAAATGTAACATGTTTAAGTGAGATGTTAACATGAGAGGAAGTTGGCCACTATTATCTTTGCGACACTTCTGTAAATCTAAAATGACATCCAGATGAAAACTTTAAAAAAATTAAGGTCAATACATTAGTCTCATTCCCTTCATCTTGCAATAATTAGTTGAAATTTATTTTTACCGGGAAACATTATTATTTAGCATAATCAATCTGTAAGGGGTAGATGGCACAATCTATTTACCTTTCCCTTCAATTTAACCTATGCCAGTATACTACTTCCAATTAGTAAGAAGCCTTTCTTAATATTCTGTTCTTGGCACTATAAGCAAATTATGTAATTTCTTGGCTTTTAAAAAAATATTTCTAGTTATTACTCTTCTGTCTTTGAGTACTGAAGATCCTATTAATGTTGAATGTAATACCTTGTACATAAGCTGTATTTTCCATGAGATATTTTCTCCCTCAAGGACTATCTCTTCACATCAGGTATGTTACAAGATTGTCTTCTGAATTAATGTGTAAGTATTAATTGTACAAAAATAGAATAAGTTTTGAAGATGGAATGATCATAGCATCTACTTCTTTCTTCTTAAAGAGTTTAAGGTGAAAAGATGAGCTCAGGTCTATACGTAATTTATGATACTGGCACTGAAATCAGGTCAAATTTGCTAACTCTCAGAAAAATATTTCTTTTTAATACCTGGATGGTTTTTTTTTAGGCCCAAGAAAAGTCATAATAGAGACCTAAAAGATGAAATTAACTCATCTTTCATTCTGAATATTATAGAGTTCATCATGACAATCTAAAAACTTATACATAATAGACTGATAAATTAACATTTAAAAATTGCTAATGGATACAATTCTAAATAGGGGACAAACATCAATGAAATAACAAAGTAATGCAGTGGTTGATTTAGCTAAGAAAATAACTTCCTCTTCTTCCATTCAAAAATTGTTAGAAAAGGATCTCTGGATTATTTCCAGCTCTAGAAAGAGCCCCCCCCACCCCAATTCCATTAACATGTGATAAATCTTTTTTCTTTTAATTTCAACAATAGCTAACATTAATAAATCACTATGCCATTTTTTTTTGCCGTTTTATTAGCTTATTTTTTCTTATTAGCAGTCCTATCAGGTGTCCATTCTCATAACTAAGGTTATTCATGCATTTATCGACAAATTTTAAAAATCATGTGTCCTGTAGACTTAGAAATTATCTCACTTGGAGAAAGAGTAATATAGATTACAACATCAGTGTTAACTTTTTGTATATTTTTCCTTATATTTTCAAAATGAAGTCATAGACCTTGTTAATTACACATGTAACAAAAAATATTCCTATCATTACTGACCCCCCAAAAATCTCAAAATAAAAGAAAGATGTCAAGATATATATTTTCACCACCAAATTAGAAGAGGTGTGATATAGAATATAGCTATTTTAGAAAATAAAAAAGCAGTAAGAATCTTGCCTTCTATCTTCTAGTTGGTTCGATAACATATGGTGATTGAACTAATCCAAATTAAACTAAATGACATTTGTATGACTTTTTTAGAGTTCCTCAACTTTTTTCCCCTCACCTTCAAGTAGTGAAAATTTTTATTCAAACATGAGTTTTAATAAAAGCAGTTACAGATGAAAAAATGTCTAGATAAAAGTCCTTAAATTTCCTATGCAGGGAAATTTTCAGTGAAGTTACTTAGTTTTTCTCTCATTTTCTAGAGTTTATAAATGCACTGAATGTTTAAAAATGAAGCATTGTTTCATTCTCACTTATTCTTTCACTTTACCTGTCAAAATGAAAAATATAGTGTTGCTAATAATCACTTTTCTTTAAATCTGGCATGTACTTTGATTACAGAACAGATAGTATATTTTTGTGCTGAAAGGGTAGTCATGATTTTTCTCCTGTTACCAAGGAAGTGAATGGTAGCCTATGGAGTAAAATAACAGATAAGTAAAAATGAAAAGAAATTATCAGTTGAAAACATTTTACAAAATATCTTACTAATTTCTAGTTTATATATTAAGTAGAACTTTCTATATTGTTTAAAGAGATTTTCTAGTATGTAATATAAACGTTACATATGAAGTGCTTTATGAGAGCTATGGAAAGAGAGATTACTTTCTTGAAAGTGGTCAGCAGAGACTTCAGAAAGATTATATTTGAACAACGTATCTGAGGTTAGAGACAATATATGTTTGGCTTATCACAGCATCACTAGAACAGTGGTTTTCAATGAGTGGCAACTTTGCCCCCAGGGAGAAATTAGGCAATATCTGGAGACAGTTTAGCTTGTCACAGCTGGTACTATTCACATCTAGTAAGTAGAGACCAGGGATACTGCTAAACATCCTTTAAAAATAAATAGGATAGCATTCCACAGCAAAGAATTGTCCAAAGTAAAAGGTCAGTAGTGCCTAGGATAAGAACCCCTGCTCTATGGACTGACATAGTCATAGAGCTTAACAAGAAGTATACAGTTGACCGTTGAACAAACCCAAGTTTAAACTGTATGGATTCATTTCTATATGAATTTTTTTAAAAAATACTGTAAATCCATTTTTCTTTTTTATAATTTTCCTATTAACACTTTTTTTCTAGCTTACTTTATTGTAAGAATATAGTACATAGCACATATAACATCTAAAATATGTGTTAATTGACTTTATATTATTGGTAAGGCTTCTGGTAAACTGTAGGCTATTAGTAAAGTTTTTAGGGAGTCAAAAATTATATGCAGATTTTCAACTTTGTAGGGGGTCTGTGCCCTTACTAAGCTTCACATTGTTCAAGAGCCAACTGTTCTTAATAGTTAAATGAGTGAATGAATGCTTGCAAAGATGAATATTAGTGATACAAAGACACAAGTTTGTGGAATACTCATATTTAGAGGTCAGAATGAGGAGAAGGAAGACAATATTTTTAGAAAGATGCTATAAGACAAAAAACTAATAAAAGGAGGGGCGAGGTCAATTTAAGGTGGAATATTGAGTAATAGTGTCAAATGTGACAGAACTCTGTCTAAAGTGAGTATAATTCAGGTTTCTGTCACTAGCAAATTATACATAGGTTTACTAATAGTAACTCCTTAGAAATTGTAGAGTAAATATTTAGAAATTAACATTTAATCTGTGCAGAGTAACTTTTTTTTTTCTCCTCTAAGCCATGTTTTGCATTACTTCAAGTTATAGTGAGAAGAGAGCTCATTTTAATGGAAGAGCTAGGTTTTTATATCGGCTGTTTATACCAATGTGGATAACTGTAGCTTGAGTCTTGGTATTCACTAAGTATCACTACTTTCCAACAACTTTGGAAAATGCAGACAGAATGTCTAGGAAGAAAGATCTGGCCTATAAAGGGACTGATTGGGACACTGGACCTCAATTGATGGCAGAAACTAGTGGTAAAATTTATTCGCTTTTACACTACAAATATATGAAAATACTTGAGTCTGCCCTTTGATTAGACACCTGAGAAATTTAGAATTCTCCCATACCAGTTGCCCTTTATCTTACCATATCAAAAGTTACATATCAAAAATCATATCAAAAGTGATGTTTAAGACTCCAAAACAAAAGGCCTCACTTAGGTCCAAGACACTTTCTGATCTCCAGGATAGACCTTACACCAAGTGACAACCAGTATACAATGTAAAATATAAAATCAAAATATATTTCTCTTGGAATGGATCTTAGTCTATCGGACCAACATCCCACAATTTCCCAACTATCTCCAACTATCCTAAACATTAAATTTCTAATGAGTGTCAATCTCCAGACAACAAGATAAAATATGTAGCTTGGGGCACTGGTAATTTTAGAAATTTTTTAATGGCCAACAATGACCATTCCTTGTAGACATTCCCATTTTTTAAAAATCAATGCCATCATCAGACATGTGTCTAAGTTAGATCATTTCTTTGGGGAAGTAAATCCCAAAATATCCAGGGGGAGTCATAGGAATTCAATATTAGGAATCCTAATATTGTCTCTCATCTGATATTTTAGAAAAGTAAAATCAAGCTACAGTAGAAACCTCTTGAAGAAGAATTCAGAAAGCATATTCAGTATAAATAATGTTTGTGAAAGCAGGAAAGGGGGAACTCAAATACAATTACATAACTGTAGAGACTGAGTTTGACAGAAGATAAATTATAAAAATTTTTTTCATGTTGACTTTGTGAACTGTCCTTGAACTATCTAGTAACTTGTAAAGCAGCAAGCTGGCACAGTTCACTTAGGTGCAAGACACTTTCTAATTTCCAGGATTACCCTTGCACTAAGGGATGGTACATTTACTTAAACTTTCCTCAGTAAGACTTTCACTGTCAGAAATTAGAAAGGGGGCTTTTTCTTTCTCTCTACTCCACAATCTTTTGTTCTTGATCTTTCTCCTTTTAAAATATGGTTGTGTCATAGCTAGGTTGCTAATTTCAGTCATTCTTTCCTTCTTACAGCCAGAAAGAAATATCCACAGTATGGTAGCTTGGATTTAAGGAGAGAGTGCAAAACGAGTAATGGTCGATGTAAACTTGAGTGCCTTGAAAATGAAATTAGAGTTGCTTACTGCATGAGACCTGCAACACATTGCTGCTTGCAGAAATACAGATGACAGAAGAAAAGAGACACATGGTCCAAGAAGAGAGAGGACCAGTCATACTAAGTCTTCCCAGCATAACCTTCAAGGCCTGTGTATGTCTGTAATACACAAAGAATTAAATAAAATTTAATATTGAACCATTCAGAAGTGGTTCATGTCACATATGTATCTGGTGCCTTTACATTGCATTATCTCTTGATCTCTTGGTACCAGAATAAGCAGAATTTATTTTATGGAAGTTGCTCAAAGTTTTATCTGCCTTGTATGAGTCAATGTAAGTTATGTTTTGAGAAACCTTAGGTCAAAGAAATGGGAGGAACAGATTTCTGAGATACAAGCCTACGATAGAAATATGCTACTATTTTATTGTTTACCAGTGCTCTATAGGTAATCCCATGGAAAAAAGTACAAATCCAATGGGCTTGAGAGACTAGATGATAAGAGTGCAGATCCTTCTCATTAGAGAGACAGAGCTCATGCGAAAGAATGACCAGAAAGTAAGAACAGAAGAGTGGAGGAAAATCACAACGAACCCCAAATTCTATTCTTATTTATATGTAATGGAGAAAAAATATGTATCAAGAAACAGAGAAGGAGTAAGAAAGGAAGAGAAGAATTTCATAAAAAAGAAGAGGCTATACATAATTAAATATTTTGACAAAGGAAGTCAGAAACTAAGAATGGTAGCTGAATGCAGCTCCTCAGTCCTGGGAACTAAACTTGTCTGAGGAGGTAGCGAAAGAAAGAGTAATTTTTACTTTTTGGCTCCACTCAACCAAAACTCTTGTTACTATTTCCTGTTAAGGTACACAGCATTCCCCCACAATACTCTCAACCATACCTCTGTATCATACAGTTTCTATTAAAAATGCAAAATCTTTTTATGAGTTTAAAAATATAATTTAGTAATTTATATTAATTCAGATTTTTTTAAAAAAATTATCAATACCACAACATAGTAATAAAAACAGAAACCTGTCTTCTCCCAACATAAAATTGAATCATTTTTTGATAATTTAACTAAAGTAAAGAAAATTTATTAAATACATACATGTGAACCAGACTTAGAAGCAAATCAGAAGCCAAAGAATTTCCAGTCTCCAGCTACTCTCTTGATATTTTTTTATTATGGCATCTCATTTTATTTTCTAAATGTGGATAAGATATCTAAGGGTCTATGTTCATAATAACTACTATCTGTTATAGTTATATGCACGGAGATAATTTTTTTTATTTTAATAAAGTTTCTAGATATATTTTCATCATGAGGAACTGTTTGATTTTCAGTTTTATTTTAATAAACATGAGATCCCATTATGAAATAATTATTTGCTAAGCATACATTGGAACCTTACATGTATTATCTTTTATGTATTTTAATGACATAAAAAAGATTTTGATTACTAATGTGTTCCCTTATGATATAAATATCCTCGAAAGTATTTTTACAATATTCATTTAAACATGAATTCTCAACTTTAGCACTATTGATATTTTGGTCCATATAATTATTTGTTGTGGGAGCTGTCCTGCGCATTGATTGTATCTTTAGCTGCAAAATATTTCTCAGCATTCCTGGCCTTCACCCACCAGAGGCCAATAGCGCTCCTTTCACTAATAGTGATAATCAAAAATGTCTACCTTCACTGCTAAATATCCTCTTTGAGGAGCCTGATATTGAAACACTGGTTTAGAACCACTGGTTTATAATTAAGTACCCATTTTCACAGAAATACAAAAATGAAAATGGAAACAACAACAAAAAAATCAGTGGTTTTCAGCTAGTCAATATATTTTCTACGTCTTGTGAGAGCACATTTCTATTTGAACTTTTCATATGTTATTATATGTGGACTAGAGATGATATATTGGTGGCCCGAGAAAAAAATTAGCTTAACTTTTGGACAATAAATACATCAGCTATGTGGAGAAAGATTAGTAAAATTAAATGCTTAAAATAAAAGTTTGGTTATTATTTATCCTACTCAATCGGACACTGGGCCATCATTATATCAAGACTTATGATGTAGAATTGAGAAACCTAATATATTATTAATATGGAACAAATAAGAATTGAGTTTTCAGTGGCCACTGCACAGTGGTAAATGGTGAGAAGTGTTCTAAAGACACTTGAAACATTAATGCACATGAACTAGTCTGTACTGGCAGACCCGCCAACCTTCAGTGTTTGACATAGAAAACTATACCCATTTATAAGTCTGAGCTGGTCTCTTCTTGCGTAGTCCAGTGTGTATCCAAGCCACCAGCCTCTGCCTTCAGTCAAAGGAACAAATGTGACAAACTTGAAAAAGAATGTACAGCTATGAGCATCAACTATGAAATTAACATTTCCTGCAGAAATCTTTTAACTGTTTGTTGTGTATGATAGCCACTGAAAGTTCTAGAAGTCCCTTTGATGAAGTTCTATTATCTATTCCTTAAAAAGAAAGAGTTGTAACTAATCATATTGCCCTCAGAATGAAGTAACAAAAACAAATTTTTAAAGAAAGAAAAGAAAAAAGGCAAATAATTATAAATGGGAAGATTTCTGTTAACTTTCTTGCTCATACACTGTAATTTTCATTGTGTTGATTGACAAAAAAAGCTGGATGATCTTAAATTAAACTATTAAATTATAGAGCCAAAACTTTTGCATTTTTTCTTCCTTTGGCTCAGAATCTAAATTTCCATAGCACTATGTATTTCTCTTCACTTTTAGTTTTCTGTAAGTCTTGATTAGCATTGTCTCTGATGGAATAGCCACCACCAGGTGTCAGATAACAGTATTTTTGTTATTATTTAGTACCTCAATACATATCGAATCAGTTAAAAGAACCAAATGCCAGCACAGGACTAGAAAGAGAATTAGAATCCAACCTGATATCTTGTGTTCAAATTGAACTTATTTCAAGATTTATTTCACCTCAGTGTCCTGGGGCAAGAAAAACTCCAATTTCAATTAGTAATGTATTTATCCAGACAACATTTGCTTAATGACTTGTTTTCTTTTCTGGTATGGCATCATGGGTTTTGGATTGGAAGATAAAAAAATTACAGAGGAACTGATATTTATTTATCTCAAACTGAGCTTTAAGTACTATCCAAATGACAGTTAAAAAATAAATTAGACATGAGATTTGTCCCCTTGATCAATATCAGTTCATAACATTAACAATACATAAGTTAGATACTGCATTCAACTCTCCCTCTCTTATTTATTCATCAATTCCATAAGTACTCATTGAGAACTTGCTATGTATTAGCCATAATGTAATAAGATGGGAACACATTAGTAAGCAAAGCAGACAATATTCCCTATCTTTGTGGAGCTCATATTCTAGATGTAGAGACAAATACAAACAGTAAACCTAATAGATGAGCAAATTATGCTAGACAATAATTAAATGACCCAGAAATAATGATGGGCTATAATAACCTTAAGTAAGATTTTTCAGGGAGCACTTATTGAGAAAATGACATTTGAGCAAAATGACCAAAACGGCAAAGTGGCCATGGGAGCAGCTTGAGATCTGTGATGTATGCCTGTGGGGCAAGGATGACTGTAAAGAGCTACCCAGGAGGAGTTAGTCAGAAAGGAAATGTGTTGATGGATTGCTCAAAGCATTTTAAGACTAAAAATGATCTTACCTTTTATTTTGAGAGGAATTCAATGGACGTTAGCCAAAGAGAAAATATGATTGGGATTTTGTTTTAAAAAGGCCTCTCTGATGTGCTTTCATGAGTTAGGAGATATTGAAATAATATAGTTAATACATTATGGTAGTTCAGTGTAGGGTGGTAACAATAAAAATGAAGAATGGTAGGATTCTGGATATGTTATATGTAGAGTTAGATTTCATAAGAGATTTTTTTCCTTCATTTTCTGATCTACCTTATTCTATCCTTCACCAAACTTCTTGAAAAGCAGCCTAGACTCATTGTTTTCACTTTATCAAATCTTTTAACACATTTCTCCTCAATACATTCACCCACATCAATTGACTGAAAATCTTGCTGATGTTTTCCAAAAAGCAAACCCAAAAGCCTATTTTAATTCTTTACCTTGATAGACTTCTGAACACTGCTAGAGTTCATTACTATTTTGAGAATTATTAGTTATCTTCTCCATTTTTAATAGTCTGTTAAAGGCAGAGGCCTCTAATGTTTTGTCCTTGAATCTCTTTTATTATTGTTTTAGGTACTATCCTGAGATTATCTTGTTCACTAAAATAACTTCTACCAGCAAATATTTTTTTTCTCAATCTTCCCAAATTGCAAAGCTGCATTTACTACTGGTTATGAAACTTACTTATCTGGCTGACTTCCAAATTTTTAATCCTGATATGTCCAAAATAGAACTCACCTTACTCACAAAGGCTACAATCTGCCCCATTTCTTTTATTCTCTATTCTCAACCACACATTATTAAGGGCTAAAACACTTGATATCATTGCTTCTCTACTTCCCAGTATTCTTCCTCCCAATCCAAAAGTCACCAAACTGGACTGCTTCCAATTCTTAAATACCTCCGAAATTCACTTTCTCCTCTTTATTTTAAATCCTATTAACTTAATTGTTCTTCTTATTTCTTATTTAGAATGCTGTAACAACTTTCCATATAGCCTCTCTACTACAAAATTTCTCTATTCTCCTCCTTAAAGGGAATATGGTGCTTAAAATCTCTATAGTTTCCTTGCTTCATCATAATAATATCCATCTCCTCAGCTTTGTAGGTCTTTTGCCACCTATGCTCAATTTGACTTTCCTATACTTTCTAAGGGCCAAGTCCAGTCATGCTTAAAGTCACACCATTCTGCGTAGATCACAAATTCTTTCAAAACACCCTATCATTTATCTATCTATCTATCTATCTATCTATCTATCTATCTATCTATCATCTATCTATTATCTATCTATCTATCTATCTATCTATCTATCTATCTATCTATTTATCTATCTATATCTATCTATCTACCTACCTATCTTGCTTTGGAAGGGCTTCCCCTCCATTCCTTGAAAATATGCTATTGGCTTTTCAATATACAAGCAAAAGTTACTTCTTCAGTGAAGTGAATGAATATACACTTATTTGGAGTGCAACATAACTAAATTTGAAGCCTTTCTCCTCTTCTACTTTCTCTGAAACCTTGTGCAGAGCTCTTAACTTTAGTTGCTCTTATGGGTAAAATGAGAATGGTTATATAAATCTTATAAGTTTGTCAGAGAATTAAATCAATAATGAGTATAAATTGCTTAGTAAAGAACCTGAAAACTAATGAACACTAACAAATCATAGCTGTTAATAATGGTCGTGGCAGCAGTAGGTATAGTAGCAATAGTTAAACAAACTTTCCCATGGAGAGTTTATAACTATTTTACCTTGCAAGGTCATTTTATTTATATCCCATAATTGCCTTTGCAAGTGATAATGTATTTTTTTTTAATTTCTATGTCATCATCTCTCAACAAATATTAACTGTCTTTTGGGGGTGAGGAGTTTAGTTATTTTATTCATTTTTGCATCTGCATCCAGTGCAGGGCCAACTACAACATAGTTGCTTACTGAATATTTGTTGTAGGAATCACAAAAGAAGGTATTCTCTTCATCTAAAAGTGAAAATAAAGAAAAATCAGTGAGTTAATGAAATTTTTTCTTGATCTGCCACAAATCTATAAATCACTCATGTTGGTAACAATGAAAACTTACTTTATTAATTGTGGGCTAGAGAATATTTCTATATCTATTATCTCTTTTGATTATTACACAACCTTCTGAAGTAGAGAATTATTATTAAATACATTTTACAGTTAAAAAATAGTAAAGGGATTAAGTCATTTACTCAGTTGACATAGGAAATAACATAAAGAGATTGTAATACATTTCAGAGACTTTTTTCAGTATTTAACACCAATTAGATTCTTATCTTTGATAACATATTCATTCACTAAGTCATTTTGTCAGTTATTTGCACATTTATTGAGTATGTTAAACTTCAAGTATTTTGTTATATGCTGAAATAAATCAGTGAACAAGTCAAACAGTGGACCAGATCTAGTGATTTAAGACTAAAGGTTTGTGCTTCCACTAAAGCAGGACATAAACAATATGCTTCAACTGAGGTCAGTTTTAAGCATGATTCCAAAAGAGACGTAAAAATAAGGGGCATTACAATAACCTGATTTTTAAGGTTATTAATTTTTAATACTGTAAGAGAAGTTTACATATTTTATCTAATTATAACTTTTAAAATTTTTCAAAATCTTAATTTCATGAGGAAATGAAAACACAGTGAATAAAATTATTTGTTCAATATATCACAGCTAAAAAATAGAGTATACAGGATTGAAGCCTGGTAGTATCTGACTCTGTAAGATCATATCCTTTCAGATATATTATACAAACTTCCGATTGACCCATGGCCTTGCTCCTACCTTGATTTCAACTTGGACCTAGTAAGAGTAGACATCCTCTAAGCCCACCTTTCTCCAACTTTCAACTCTGCCTCTCTGTTTATAAGGAGCATCATAAGGTGGGCAAAAAAGTCATCTGCAGATAATTCGTTTGCTAGGAGATGAGGAGGTATATGTCAGACATTTCGGAAGTTGAAGAATCCCCCACAAAGCCTAGGAAAACTAAAATTCGATCAGCTGTATGAGGGCCACTGAGCTTTTAACAGTTGATTTCCTAACAGAGATTTTTTTCTGCATATGCATGCATAACTTGTTACAGGTAACCATCCACAGTACATCACCATATTTGTAGAACTTCACTTTTGCCCAGACTTCCAGAAACCTTTCCAGAATATATACCCCTCTTATGCAGCCCCCAAATTAGTGTTTTCATTCTTTTCATGAAAATTAGTTACAGGCCCCATTTCTCCAATGATGTTTAAAATGTGTAGAGGTATTAGTAAACGAAAGAGTTGCTATCTGTCCTTCCTCCAAATAGTTGTTCATTTTTTTGTTTTGTTTTTAATGTGGTATATATCAAATAGTTTCAATCACCTCACATGGATAATTACACACCCATGGATGACATTTATATAACATTGTATAGTTTCTAACATACATTACCAATTTTCACAGCAACAGAGAGGGTGTGTTTTTCTCATTCACAACTTTCATGTGACATAGCTGTGATTCTAAAGTGATATATTATTTGCAAATAACTAAAAAGTAACAGAACCAATTCTTCTACATGTACTTTTTGTTTCCATATGATACAGTTCTGTAGATTCCTTCATGATTTAAAGCATTTCTACAATTCGAAACAATGAGAAAGTAGAGAGAATATTAGTATATTTTAATGTTAGCAATGATTATTATAAACCCATACTTCTCTTTTCTGAATTCAATATACCTTAAAAATCAACATGGATTTGGTGAGTTGACAAAATATTAGGGTCTTAGGAATGTTGATTAGCTTAAAAAGTATCTATCCTAGTAAAAGTTTTTAAAAAGTGAAAGGCAATCATGCATCAGCCTCTTCACTATTTAAATTATATCAAGTATGGCTCTGAAATAACTAGATTTCACCTTTACTTACCAGTGGCCAGGGATTCTGTCATCAAGAATAAGCTTCCCATTCCAAAGAAAATACATATATTCATATGTCAAAACCTTCCTGACAATTTCTTGCACTGTAAGCTTAATTTTTCTTTTCTACCTACTTTATTAATTATAAAGTAAGTACATTTGAAATCCTCTTTACATTCTATGCATTTGAAGTTTCTGTCCAGTTCTCAACCTAATGCTCAAAGAACATTAGGTACTCAAATAAACATCTGACATATAGAATTGAAATGAAACCATTCTGAATTTCATTTAGGTTCTAGGCAGGCAATTAGGTTCTATGAGTTGACATTATATTATTTTAATCCAAATTCATTTCAATTCATTATCCACATTTTAATGATATTATTTTCCTCTTTTTTTTCCTGATACACATGTAAAATTTAATATTCAGAATGTATTTGTGATAGCTAGGTTTATTATATTGTCATATAGATAGAGGAAATGACTTATTTAAAATAAATAAAGCATGGAAGGGTAAATCTGGTCTTAATAAAGTCAGAAAAAATTATAGGAAGGCAAGAGTCTATAGGAGCCAGCTAAAGTTTAGTACTGATGTGAGATATAAAATAAGGGCATACACATTTTGTGCAAGTAATATGCTTGTGGCTTGGTCACTTTCTAAAATGATGGATAAATTGTGCTATAAAACAACCTGACATTCCAGAATCTCTATCTCCTATACACATGATATCATGACTAGAACATATTTTTTTTCTCCCCTTAGTATGAAGGCCCCCAAATGAAACACTGGTTTGATGACTTTATCTTTATCAATTGCAGCCAAAAGTATCTTTGAACCAAAGTACAGATTTCAGAGATGCGAAAAAGTGAAAGGAATATGTAAAACATTTTGTGATGATGATGAGTATGATTACGGATACTGCATTAAATGGAGAAATCAGTGCTGCATATAAACTCCGGATAACAGAAGTACTATTGAGCATCAAAGTCTGGAACAGAGATGCATCTACCACTTAGGAGAAGGTAAAAAGAAAATGTTTGCAATATTAAATGGAAATATGCACTTTTAAATCTTAAATACCACTGTTTACATAAATAAAAATACTTTACAGTCTCTATTTTTTCTATTCACGGACTGCTCACTTTATTTGTATTTCAGATGGATGAACATACTAATTAAGCAAGAGAACAGACTCTTATGCTTACAATCTCATTATGGTCATTTTGCCACCCAGACATTTATGTTACTTATCTGAGTTGCTCTGTTTTCTCTCTAAATATATGTATGTGACCATATTTCCAGCTTTAATATGATAATCAGTTCTATCTTCACATATCCTTTTGTTACACAACAAAATCTCTATATATGTAGCCTTAATGCTTTCTTAAAAGAAAATGTATGTTTTCTCCCTTTCGAAAGTGAAGGCTTCCAAACTCGGATTACCTAATGCTTTTTTGTATGCGTTTAAGCGAGATGATGATTTGGGATGACACAGTTTAATAATTCTTTCAGTAGGAACAATAGCTCTTCATAGCACAGTAAAGGGATAAATAACAAGGTCTAAGAGAGGGAAAGCTTCTCATATCCAGGCAAATCTTTATTCAAACAAAACCCCACAAGGAAACTCAATAATAGATATTCTTTTCCCAGCAATTTAGGGCTTACACAACCATTATTATTAAATTTATTACATTCTTGTCAATTAGAAATTTATGAAAAATTGTTTTCTCTCTTCTATTTATCTCCATATATAACATCCTTAATTTTTCATCTTGACCAGCAAAGCATGACATATTTGCCTTTTACAGAAAACATTTGCTGACTATTATATAAAATGAATCAGTAAAGTTTTCAGGAACAAAATGTGGTTCCTGAAATATCAGTGTTAGCACCTCCTGAGGACTTGTTAAAAATGCAAATTATTGGAGTTTAGACTTAGTGAATCAATAACTCTTTGAGGTGGGGCCCAGTTATCTGTGTTTAACCTGCCTCACAGTCGATTGTTAAGCACAGAAAAATTTGTTAACCATTGTTAACTATTTTGAAGCAAAATCATGGTCCTTAAATTTTTAGTGAACTTAGACCAAAATTTTAGAGATCTCTTGACATTACTGACAAAACATACTCAAGTAGGAGAAAAAAGGTGCCAAGTAACATATTTCTTTTTAGAGAAGATATGGACAAAAGAAAAATGTAAAAAGAATCTTTTAGATGAAGAAATTTGATTCAGTCTTGTATAATGAATGGTTTGCCAAGTTGTTGTTTGACCTAAATTAAGTAAAAATAAATTCAGTCGATATATGTCTTTTTTCTACTTCTTCAGTTGTTCTTATCTCTAGTTTTGTAGTATTCTAGAAGACAAAAATTCCTGAATAAAAGCTTCATATAACATGGAGAGTTATATGAAGTAAAGCTAGCTATAAAACTCTTTTACATTTTCTTTGAGTGGAAATTTCCATACAAATATTGTTCTGCCTCTCTCCCTCACCCCAAACCTCTTCCCTTCTCCCCTTACTCTCTTCCTACTTTCTCTTGGGAGTTTAAGATTCAAAATATTTAGAAGTGGAAAAAAGACATGTACTAATAACCACTTTTCCTTAACTCTCACACACAGTTTGGACACAGAATATGGTCATGTTGTACTGAAATGGCAGTCTTGATTATCTTGCTGATTCCAAGCATGATATAATGGTCAACTGAATAAATATAATCAAGACAGCCTTAAAGTTTCTCTCAGCTTTGACTAAACTTCAGATTTCTTTCTGACTGTAGGCCACTGACTTCACTTTTCTTATTGAATTTCCTTTAGAAAATTTGCAATTGTAAATCCCCCTCCCCCCCCCCCCCCCGCCCCCGCCACTCTTCCTTTAAAATATATGGAAATCTTCTTCCACCCTCTTTAGGTTTTACAACATAAGAAAAGTTTTTC
>CM053502.1:97594618-97626309 GCA_028627145.1 Eidolon dupreanum | reverse complement strand
CGCCCCCGCCACTCTTCCTTTAAAATATATGGAAATCTTCTTCCACCCTCTTTAGGTTTTACAACATAAGAAAAGTTTTTCTCAAGGACCTGAGAACCATCCCTTTGAAATATATATTTCAAAGGACATAACACTCCCATCTTTCAGTCTCTGTAGACTAAGGAAACTAACTTCAATGGGTGTCAATTATCAAACAATGATGACCTAATCACAGAGAAATGCATTTGATAACTCAATATGCTCAAGATCATCCTCAACCCCCTATATCCTCCAGGGCTTTTCTACTTACTTACACCAGAGTTTAAAATCCCTCCCACCTTTTATTTCATTAAAATTGAGTTCGGTCTCTCTCTCTCTCCTACTACAATAGTCTTGAATAAAGTCTTATTTGACTGTTTAATTTGGTCAGGTGTAATTTTTACTTTGATAAATAAAATGATAAATCATTGAGATTGTGGGTTTGAAGGGTTTGTTTAGGAAATATCCTCCCCAGTATGGTTCTGATATTAATCAGAACTAAAGATATTATTTAAAGAAATTCTCTTGATAGCAGAATAATGAAATTATACATATACATGTTGTGAGGAGGCAGGGAAGACTTAAGGTAGAAGATGATATTTGAGGTCAGGGACCACTATGTGTATTTAGATTATCAGATATCTGTAGGACCTGGCACAGAGAATGACAAAGGTAGACACTTGATACATTTTTATTAAGTGAATGGATAGGTGGATGTATACATAAATAACGAAGAGCCCCAAACCCTACCCTAATGAATACTCACAGTTAAGAGAATAACATTGAAAATAAGAGGACAAGGAGTTTTCAGAGTTATAATTGAAAAACAGTGAGAATTCGAAAAGGCATTTTAGGAGGAGCGGTCATAGATAATGCTAAATAACATAGAATATCTTTGAAGATGTGGTGTTTTGGATGAAGTGAGCATATAGTTATATAAATTATTGTAAAAATCTACTTGCAAAAGGATGAAATTTCAGTGAAAGAGCATAAATGTCAATATTCAGAAAAAAAATCTCATCTTGTGGCACAATCCTGACTGAATTCTATGTTTGTCTTTGCCAGGCTAGTTTTCCTTTATCACTGAGACATATTGACAAAAAACAAACAAACAAACAAACAAACAAACAAACAAAAAACCTCTTAAAAAATGCTAGTAGCCAAGCTTCTTTTAATCATTTACATTCCTGAAACCCTTTATGTCATATTGCTGACGTTATTGATCTTCTTTTACTTTCTTAATTTTCATTAATTTTTAGCTCATTGAATTTTTGGTATTTATGCTTTTTAATTAAATGTCTTACTGGCAGTAAATTCTCTTTGTCTAGATTGGAAATGTAGTTTTTATGTTTTAAAATATTTTTAACATCTTTATTGAGGTATAAATTGACATCAAATAAAATGTCGTGTTTAAATGATAAAATTTGATGTTTTGCTGTATTATGAGTCCATGAAATCATTAACCAAATCAAGATAGTGAACATGCCAATCACCCCTAAAAATTTCTTTATGCCTCTCAAGTATTCCATTCCTCACTCCTTTTTGTCTCTTCATCCCCCCAGGTAACCATTGAACTTCTTGCTTTTTGTTATTATATATTGTGGCAGCCTGACCCTGCCTGACCATTTCCTGCTCTAATGAGTCAGTTCCTGACTGCACCCCTCCTTCGCCAGGACTCTCTAGCTGATGGGGCAGTCCTAAAACCTGCTTAAACGATTAAGCCAGTTTCCTTATAGTTTGGCAGCCAATCAAAGTTCTCCCAATGTTCTCCTTCCTTATATGGGATATCTGTAGCTGTGTAGGAATGCGGAAGTACAAGATTGTTTAAAACTACCCACCATGTTACAATCCGGGCTTAGTCTTTGGATGAGAATCTGCTGAGTGGGTGCCAGAATCAATAAATGCTGCTTTCTGCTTATAACTTTGGTGTCCATCTTTCTGTTCGAGAATCTTGCAACAATATTAGGTTCCATACATTGAGTACTTTTAAAATCTTATTTATTTTACTCAACATAGTTATTTTGAGGTTCATTTACTCTTTTATGTCTATCAATATTTTATTCCTTTTGATTGCTGAGGAACATTCAATTGTATGACTATACCACAATTTATTTCTCTCTTCATCTCTTGATGAATAGCTGGGTTGTTTCTAGACATTGCCTATTGCCAATAAAAGTACTGTGAACATTCCTGTAAAGTCCTTATTTGTACATGTGTTTGCTTTTATTTCTCTTGAGTAAATACCTATGAGAAAATGTCTGAGTCATATGGCAGATATATGTTTAACTTTTAAAAGAAACTACCGACTATTGTCATAGTGTTTGTAAGTTTTTGTATACCCAGCATTAGGCAAGAGAATTACAATTCCTCTACACATTTGCCAACATGCATTTCTTTGGGAATTTTAATTGAGGTTGCATTGAATCTACAAATAAAATTGGGAGGAATTAATGCCTTAAAAATATCGAATCCTCCCTCCAGTCCCTGGACAAGGTATAAATTTCCATTTATTTAGGTCTTTTAAAATTTCTTTCAGCATCGTTATGTACTTTTAAATGCATAAGTCTTAGCACATCATTTATCAGATTTATCACTTTCATATTTCTGATGATATTTAATTACGTTTTCTTTTAAAATTTTTGTTTTTAATTATTTCTGTTATGTACAAATGCAATAGTTTTTTGTTTGTTTGTTTGCTTGTTTGTTTTGCAGTTTAATCCTGTATCCTACAAACTTGCTAAACTCAATTATTTGTTAGTAACTCTCTTGAATATACTATAGGATTTTCTAAATATTTGATTATATAATCTGCAAATAAAGATAATTATACTTTTCTTTCTGTTCCAATCTGGATGTCTTTTTCTTACTTTATTGCCCTAAGAAACCTTCAGTGTAAGGGTGAATAGAAGCGATGAAAGCAAACATGTTTGCCTACTTCCTTATCTTAGGCAGAAAACTTTTGGGCTTTCACCACCCACTATGATGTTAACTTCTGTTTTATTGTGGATAATATTATCAGGCTGAATAAATGCTTTTACTTGTCCTTTTCTGAGAGCTTTTATCAAGAATGGCTTTTGGATTTTGTCAAAAAAAATTTTTAACATCTATCAAGATCATCCTATATATTTCTTTTTTATTCAGTTAATAGGGTGAATTACATTGATTTTCAAATGATAAACTAAACTACATTTCTGATAAATCTCATTTGATCATAAGGTATTTTTTATATATTACCTATTTTTCATATTCTGGAAGAGTTTATGTTAAATTGATATTTTTCTTCATTAAATGTTAGGTAGAATTTTTTAGTGACATTATCTGTGAATGGAGTTTATGAGGTTTTTAACTACAAATTTAAAATTTTTTTCTAGGATCCTACTTTTATATGTATACTGTGTGTACAGAAAAAAAAGTGTAAGAAATGCAAGGGTCTCTTCTAAGAGGAAAAAAACTGTTTAAAATATCAAATATCATTCAAGATATAAATTTCTTCCTTGGTTTTGGCTTAATTAATGTAATTCAAATGTCAATGGGAGTCTCTGTTTTGTTAAAGAGACACAGTCCCTTCAATTGTAGAATTTATCTGAAGCCACTGACTTTAGTAATTTCTCATAGTACTTTCATTTCTCAGATGTATTTATGCTACAACATCCATTTAACTGAGAGAATAGGAGAAAAAATAAGAAACACAGTAGAGAGCTACAACTGAGAGTCTAGAATTGTTTTTTATCTTTCACACAAGCTTGAAAAATCAAAGATATATATTTTTAACTTAGTCTTTATTCTCTCTGCCCTTAAGTAAATTATGTGAAAAGGAAAGAATTCATAGGAAATTATGAAAAGTAATGCAAAGGCAGAAAAAACTTTCTTATCTATGGAAAAGCGCATGAGGACAATGAATTCTTTCTACTTGAGATAGACACAAATTTACTTACCTATTATATTTATAGCAAGTTTCCTTGTGCCGTGTCTATGTTATATTTCCTCTTTGGGTGGAATTTCTCGCATCATTCTAGCTCAAGTTTTAATTAGGGGTCAACATTTTCTTATAATTCTTGCTCTCCGACCATAATAACATTTAAAGTTCAGCTTCTGACAACCGTGGTTCAAAAAAACCCACAGTTTTTACCTGGAATTAGTTAACTTTCTCTCTATTCACATTGTCATTATAAAATTGCTTTGGTGTTGCTATCAATCAAATAAACTTCTTCATCACTCAATTCTCCGATAGGTTAAAAGAAGACCAGTATGAAGCTAATACACAAATAAATAGATATGAGAATTATTGGAAAAGAATATCACTAGGAATGAGTTCTCATTGTAGTCTTTCCTCAAGCAAGTCTCACAATTAGCTTTCCTCTTTTGTTTGGTTGTTTGACTTTGTATGAGATCCATTAAAGTCCCCATCTATACATTAACACCTAAGCTACTTTGAGTTAGATGTCTGTTACTTTCAAATAAAACCTATAACTCAGAGATTCCATGTGAATAGTGTTGAAGGATCACACAAAGGTATATTAATGAATAAAACATTTTTGAGATATTATTTAAATAATGGTGACTTGGAAATGTATTTTTATATACTCTGGGCTTTAGTTTTCTCATTTTTAAAATAAGAAAGTATAAATAATATTTTGTCTTTAAAATTATAAATTGTTTTAATATCTATTTGTGATTCCATTTTTAAAAAAGAATTTATTTTTAGAGCTATTTTAGGTTTACAGCAAAATTGAGCAGAAAGTACATAAAGTTCCCATATATCCCTTGACCTCTCATATACATAGCCACCCCATTATCAACATCCTCCAACAGAGTGGTATATTGTTACAATTTATAAACCTATACTGATACATTATTATAACCCAAAGTCAATAGCTTACATTAGGATTCACTCTTGATGTTGTGCATTCTATAGGTTTTGACAAATGTACAATGGCATGTATTTATTATTATATCATACAGAATAGTTCTACTGCTCTAAAAATCTTCTGTGCTCTGCCTATTTATCTCTTGCTCTCATGGCAACAATTAATCCTTTTATGGTCTCCATAGTTTTGTCATTTTCAGATTTGTGATTCTATTTTTAAAAACACTTTTAAGAAAAAAACATCTGTTCTTTCACTTCTAAGTCATCTACTTCAGGAACTTGAGATTAATTTACAAAGAGAAGAAGATAATGAAGAAGATAAAATAAGTTCTTTCAAGGATGTGGCATGAGCCAATATAATATACATATAACAGCCGAAGTGAAAAATTTTCCTTTGTCGTAAGAAGGGTGTAGTGTGATTAAAAGCACATACTTCTACCCTTTCCTCCCTCTACATACATACATATATACATATACAGCTGTAAATACACAAGATGGCCTGGGTTCAGGCCAAATTTTGGTACATGTAAAGTTTTAATGCTATAAAAGATAAACGATATTTCTTTTTCTTTCTGATAGCAACTCAGTGACCATGACTCTCAAAAACTCCTCTATTTTTATCTCCAATTTTTTCTTTCATACACTTGCTGAATTTTTCCTAATAATGCCCTAGATAAGTTGTGCAGTGATCAAAAGTGCTTCACTGCCCCAGAAGGCAAAACAGACCCACACCAAGTATTTTAGTGATGCTCTGTCTTTGATTGCCCAGCTGGAGCTGTTGTCATGAAGGCCTGCAGGTTGATTCCATAGAGATGTTCTAAAGCAACCATTGCCTTGCACAGTTCCACCATGGTTCTCTCTGAACTTCTGCTTTACCACAAAGTCTATTTTCTCAGTGCCATAATATGTATCAGACTAAAAGACTCACTTGCAATATGAGCTTACATTGTTTAACATAGCATGCTAATTTCATAACTATAATAAGAAATTATATTCTTGGGCATTTTAATCATATGTGTTGGCCTGACAAATGCATATTTTCCCTGTGGGAAGCCAAGTTATAAGAATTTTCCTTCTGAGCAAAGAATAAGAACAGTTGGAATTAGAAGGAGGTGTTGAATGTTAAGGAACATCAAAATGAAGGCCTGATGCGTTCATATTTAGAAAAGTTTACTACTATCAGGTAGGAGCAATATTTACATCAACATATATTTTCTTAGGAAGCTATTTTCCCCAGAAAAGTTATTAATTTTTGTCTCATATGGTTTTGCTTCTTTTACACATTGACCTTCAGGTATATATGTTTTGGTTAACTTTGTTTTGTTATAGAGAAAGAGTAGGCAAATTGTCTGGGACACAGGTCTTAATGTCATGTTGTCTGGAGTCAGATGGTTTAGGCAAATCTTATATTTGCTAGTGTATAATCTTAAGCAGTTATTTAATTTGTCTACATTTTGTTTCCCTTATGTATAAAATAGAGGTAGCAACATCTAGTTTTCCAATTTGTAGCATAGTGACTGGTATGTGTGTGTGTGTATATATATATGTATATATATATACACACACACACACACATGTATGTATATATATACATGGTATGTATGCATATATATACATACACACACGTATATATACACACGTATATATACACATATGATATATATATGTATATATATATCAATCTATGTAAACTGCAATGCTTATGTTAAATCAGATTTTAATCACCTACTTCTTATTGGACCTAATTTTTGTTTCTTTGTGATAGCATATCTTACATTTGACTAAAGATATGCAATCTGTATACTCTATATTTCAGGGGAAAAAAATATTGCAACCAGCGTTGAACATATGAGTTGAAAGTTTGTGTCAAATCAGGTTGTGGATCATATCATGCTATGTGTGCACGAAGGATGTAAGGGAGTTAGTTATGAAAAGGGATGATGGACCAGGTGAACTGACAGAAGAGAGCAGTTAGGCAAGAGGCAAGGCAGTCCAGTGTGGGGAAGAGGTAGGGAAAGTTCAGCCAACTCCAGAAAAAGTCTTGAGGTTTTATAGCTGGGTTGTGAGAAACAAAGTCATAGCTCTATGCAAGGCAGAGAATTTGGGGAAAAAACTGTTTACGATAGTGACATGGAACATTATAGTGTCACACTAGGGAGGTGTAGGAAATTAAGATTGCATGAGTATCCCATTTGAGAACTTGAAAAATTAGTAATGATTTGGTCAGGAAAAAAGAGTCCAGACTTCAATTGGAGCAGCATGATAGCAATAGAAATATGGGAGAGAAGTAACTCCTGCCAAAAGCTAAAATAGTAATGGAAAGCAGAGCCATAAACAAACAGCAGAGTTGTAAGCAAACTCACAGGTGGTGAGGACTGACTGGCCACTTCAAAAGAGAACATAATGGCCATCAAGCAGAACACAGAAGGCACAGCAGGACCCTGTAGGAGACAGGAAAGACTTGTGGGCTATAAGGTTGAAAGTAGAATGCCTGTGGCTCAGAAACAAATTGTTTAATAACTCTCACCCACATAATTTTATTGCATTTCCATGGATAACTGTGGAAGCTAGCAAAATAGTTTAAAAGCAAGGGCAATAAAGTTTTCTAAATAAAAACTGAGGCTCAGAGATCAAAAACTTGAAGACACTACCCAAAAGACTCCAAGGAAATCATTAACAAACAACATCACTGAAAAATACTAAGCCTTGAATGACAGCATGAAGGTTCTCTTTCATTTTTCTGAGGTGTGTTGGTGAAATGTTTCAGCTATAGTCCAACTCCATCAGGCATAGATTCAATGATCTTCTAAATTCAGTAAATTAAACTATGAGCCACATAGTGAACTATAAATATGAATATGCCTTTATCCCAAATTTTAGAGAGCTTCTTATATATAACTTCATTGTTCTTAAGTTAAAAAAGAAGCTTACCAGCAGTGGGAATTGCTATTTTTAATGTTTTTCTTCTTTTGACACATATTTCTGCAAAAAAACATATTTATTGGAATTTTTCCTTGAAAGCTATCGAAATGCATTTTTGAAGTTTTGTCCAGATTACTATGTATAATTTAAGTAAATATAGAGCTAGTAAAGTAGTATAGATGAAGAATCTTGGATTAATTCACCAGGACATGGCTAAACCTGTGACAAATAACATTAATTGAAGGACTTTGGAAGGCATAACTGCTAGCCCTGAGATTACAAGCAGAACAGTAATCCTTTATCTCTTTATATTTTTATCTATAACCTAAAATATAAACTTAAATTTACCTCACTACTTTATTTTTACTGGTAATATCTCTTCCTTAATACATATTCTTTTTAAGTGCTTTCCTTTGCATCTTATAGGGAAAAAATATTGAAGAGATCTGTATCTTTCCCTAACTAATTTTTTTCCCTCAACTGCTACTCACCTCACTGCCTGGAAAAGAGATTAACTAGAGAATTTCATTTTCCTGAAAACCATGTAACCAAAACTCATGTTTTTATTCCAGTCACCTATACCAGCTTCCACCAAAGCAGAACTTATACGTTGATCATGGGTCAAAGAATAATCATCATGGCAACAATGCTCCTATGATCTATTGTTATCGCCACACTCTTGAGCAAGGAGATCTCCTTTTCTTATGATGACATGGTTGATAGGGCCAGTAGAACAGCTCTGATGGCTTAGGTAATGTACTCTAGGGCCCCGATACTCACAGTGTGCTCCACAAACTAAGAACATTTATACCACTAGAGAGCTTACAAGACATGGAGCTTTTCCGCCTTGTCCCTTACCTAATAAACTAGAATCTGCATTTTTAACAAGAACACAGGTGAGTCACATGCACAACCGAGTTCAAGAAACACTGTTCTCGCAACACTTCGGAGCTGCATCCCTCTACTAATCGATCTGTGTTTTCCCTCCCTCCTTCTCTCCCTTTTCTCTCTCAAGCATTTATCCTCAACTAACTTAAAATTCCCCCTGTTGAGTTACTTTTTTTTTTCTGTGCATTAGATAGCAATATTACTGGGGGACATGAATGACCCCCTAAAGTGTACATACATTATAAGATCAAAGAAAAACCTTCTTTAAACTCCCACATGGCTCAGTATGTTGTGTTATCAGATTGTTCCTTAAGAAAGCACAGAGAGTCCAACCCAAGGCTGACCAGAAGGCAGGAGGAGGGGACAGATACATATCAGTGATTAGTGATCTGACAACGGGTCAGAACATCAGGGACAGGCTCTCCTCATCTGCAGTCAGACCTGAGAGGTAGAAGTGTAGGCAGGTTCAAAGTGAAGAGGATTAAGTAAAACCATGGGGAGAATAAAAAGTGAGGAAAACAATGCATTAGCAGTTCAGAGAGATGTCTTATCTAAGCCACCATCTCTTTCCCAATAGACCAATATAGAAGTCTCTGAAAAGTCCCTTCCTGACTCTGTTCCTACTTCCTTCCAAATTGATCTCTACTAGGAGTAAGAGTGAATTCACAAATTCTTAAAGAGCTTTTATTAGATACGTAATAAAATCTACCACTTCACCATGGTTTAAAAAGCCCAGCCCAATGAAAACCCTGCCACACCCTGACTTTCCCACTACCACTAAAGTCAGCTCACTGGTCTGCTTTATGTCTCTCACTCACATTGTTGTCTCAGGAATATTCAACTATTTCTCTCTACATGAGACACCCTTTGTTGGCCACCCCCTTCTCAGGATGGCAGAATTCATTCTTGTTTACTTAGTACAATGCTTGTGTTGATTCATATATGAAAATTAAGTTCCTAGCCTGGCTGTGATTATGTTATCCTGCTTACTGCTTTATCCTAGAATCTTGAATTATGCCAATACATAGTAAGAATTCAGTAATTTTTAAAGTATTAATGAGTACCTTCTTTGTCAAGTTCATGCATTATCTCATTTAATACGCAGTACAGCTCAACAAGTTTGATATTAAAAACTCACCATTTTATAGGTAAAGAAACTGGATCTCAAAAAGAGCTCTTAGTAAAAGCATGCTTAAGGTTCAACTGTAGGTTGTTCTGTCAAAAAATATATCCTAAAATCAGTCAGTCTAGTCAAGGAGTATCAGATTGATTTTGTCAAGGGTATAGATGCTGAGAGTAAGGAACTGTGTTAAGTGGATTTTGTAAATACTTTATAAGTCTTGTTTTTTTATTATTATTTTTTTTTATTTTGAGAGTCTATGGACAACTTTCAAATGGATGTGAGCAGGCATTTGAGAGCTCTCTATATTCTTTAGTTTTATTTTAGTTCCTAAAATAATTTCTTACCTGTGTGACCTTATATTAGAAGCTATTTTCTCAGATGTACTATGGATTGTGCTAATCTTAACAACATAGGGACTTTGCAGTAGGGCCTTTGCATGGTAGAGAAGTAAAGAAAAATTGGGCTTTACCTCTTATATTATCAAGGGACATATTTCTATAAGGACTATGAAAAATATTGATGAATATTCTCAGATTTTATGATTTAATTTTTTCAGTTGTCTTATTTTGCTTTATTCTTTTTATTTTTTCTTTTCATCTCCAAATATATTTGTATCAACATGCATACATATATATTCACACACACAAATATACATGTATATATACATACATTTCATATCATATCATATTGTATCATATTATATTTATTATCAGTATACAGTGACTTTGAACATGTTATTAAATGGATACTTCTAAGCCTCTTTTATCTCATTGTGCAATGATGACAACAAAACTAATATATACTTCATAAGTTATTGTTATGTTTAATTGCAATAATAAGTATAAAGTGTTCAGGTAATAACCGATATGTAGTAAATGTTCAATAAACATTTGCTATTATTTATTGAATATCTAAACAGAACCAAGCTTTTGGTAAATATAAAAAATAAAAATAGAAAATGAAATCGTGAAGAATACGTTTGGTGTATAGTCTATACACCCTGTCAGGACAGTTCTCTCATCATTACCCTTTACACAAGCCATATTTAGAGTGGAAAATCATAATTATTTTTTAAATTACTTTTTAGGAAGACAAATTAATTCTTCCTCATCATAATGCATACCCAAATAATGGATAACAACTCCTTTCTTTTTGGAAGTTTAGAAAATTTTTTTCAATTATAGCTGATATTCTATTTTATATTAGTTTCAGGTGTACAGCAGAGTGGTTAGACACTTACATAACTTATGAAATGATCCTCCAATAAGTCTAGCCACCTTACGCCATACATAGTAATTACAATATGAGTGATTGTTTTGTAACTGCCAATTCGTACTTCTCAATCTCTTCCTCCTTTCACCCATCCCCCACTACTTCTATCCCATCTAGCAACCATCAGCTTGTTTTCTGTATCTGAGTTTATTTTTATTTGTTTTATTTTATTTTATTTTATTTATTTTATTATTTTATTTTATTTATTTTTTAGATTCCACATATAAGCAAAATCATATGGTATTTGTATTTCTCTGTTTGACTAATTTCACTTAGCATAATACCCTCATGAAATATTACTCAACCGTAAAAAAAAATAAAATAAAATCTTATCATTTTCCACAACGTGAGTGAACATAGAGGGTATATTATGCTTAGTGAGATAACAACGTTTTATGAATTGATCTCTTATCCCTTAGAATTAAAAACTAAATTGTGTATTCTGACATACACTTTCTCAGAAGCGCCATTTTCTCAATTTTTATAGGTAGATGACAGATACCACGATTGCTATTGTAACTTTATATCAATCTCTATTCAGTAAGTGGGTATTAAATACTTATTTCTGAGGCTCTGATGTAAAATTGTCAAAACTCCTGTCTTCATAGAGTTTGCACATCTAATGAGATGAGGCAATTAATAATAATAGTAGTAATAATAATAATGTCAAACTATTTAAAGAAATAATAAAACAAGCCAATAATGAACAAAGCTTATTTCAAATAAAGACAAATGTGAAACACCAAAAATAAAAAATTAATGAAGCAAGGATTACTGTTATTATTAGAATAATCACCAAAAAAAAAAAAACTTCAAAATATTCTCTGATGACATAAAGTGGCAGAAACCAAAATTACAACAACAACAACAAAATCAGCTGTGATTCTGGGTAAAGAGTGAAGGACCACAACTCTATAGAAGTAATGTAACTGAAATGCTTAATAACGATGCCCAAATATCACCTCTCTCTCTCTCTCTCTCTCTCTCTCTCTCTCTCTCTTTCACACACACACACACACACACACACACACACACACAGCCAAAATGTGTTGAAGAAATGGGAAGATTAAAGTTGGACAATGTTAAAGTAACTTGTATTGAATGAGAAAATGAGTCTTCATCTGAGTAAAATTTGAACTGACCTACAGAAGGGAATCATATGCAAAAGATGTGAAATGAATGTTTAATAACTATTGAATTAATAATCCATAAGTTAAAATTCAGTCAGACTTAAGAGGAGGCAAATAGTAACATGTATCACAAAAGATAATCGACATTATTTTCAAAATTAAAACTTAATACTTTGATTATCCCATTAATTTCTTAGATTGAGATGGCTCACTGATATGTAATACCAAAAGGTAATAAATGTATTTTGATAGTTACATAATTCCATTTTTCCTCAAACCACCAACTTAAGTGATAGTTTAACAAACAAACATATTAGAAGATGATTCAGTAACAATAAGAATATATATTATTAAATAGATGTTGCTTAAACATCTATTAAGTAATGGTTAATGGAGATATTTTAAGATTAATATTTCTAAGACACTATAAAAAGGTAAAACTCTAACGTGCCCTGCCTACTTTACTATGGCTTTCTCTTACATTCTCTCTCACCATTTATTAATTTATACACTTCAATATCTCTCCCTTTACCCTCCCTTCCTCTTTCCTACTACCTATCCTTCACTTGCAACCAAAATCTATAGGCCTGAGGTCAAGGAGACTTGAAAATGCAGGAGGTAGATATCTTCTCACATACTGGACCAGGAAATTATTGAACCTGAGTAAGTTAAATAAACATATCTATTGTTATTTTAAATTACTATGATTATAAAATTAGTAGTAGTATTGATTAGGCAGGTAAGTTTCACACTACTATAGGTGTGGTATAAATGTCAGCAAATTGCTCAGGATCAATTCTTTTATGTGTAATTTTTTCTTGAGTAATAAGATCATAGAAAAACACATTTCATAAACTATAAAATTTGTCACCAAAATCAAGACAAAACACAAACCAACAGATGTTGAACAACATTTTTCCACCAGACCATACATTTTAATAGTTATCTAAGAATCGTTTAAAATTCAAGGTTTATATCATTGCCTTTATCACCCATTTATGGCTTAATACAGAATAAGAGCAACTAGTCTCTCTAGAGTTCCACAGAGAAATTGTTTTTGACTTACCCTCATTGAAAATATACGATATGCAATAGTCTCATCTATTCGTTAGAATGTCAAGGAAGATTCTGGCTATATTAGAAAAAAATTTTTTATTGGCATAAAAGGAAAGATTAGTTTCCACTACTCTCCCAGATTTCTCCAGATTCTCCTAAAATCAGAATCTCTCAAAAGTGACTTCTCTCCAAAGTCTACTTAAGAAGCGTCCCTCGGCTGTAAATATAAAGGTAAAGTGTGAGAACAAATTGTAACATTTCTTTTACCTTGGAAAGCACATGTATTTATTATTTTATGTTCCTTTGGAACAGTAGGACAACAATTTCAGGTGATTTGGGTACGTAGTAATAATAATCATTAAGAATGTGGGCTATGACAATGGACCATATTCATTTCTTCACCTTTTCCTCTGAAAAAAAAAGTTTTTATTAATAGAAATCTAGAATCTGGATCTCTGAAATTAAGCTCAAAGATATCAATTTTAAGCAATAAATCAATATATTAACTTCTCTTCTATACATCTAGTTTGGTTCTACTTGTGTTGCTTCCTTGGGAGTTTTGAGATGATAATCACTTATCTTTGTACTGTATAATTTAGGTGTCACTAGTCTCAACCTCACATTTAAGGAAAAAAGGAAAAGATAATGCATTTTATAAATGTTTAACTGATGGTCCAACCTGATAGAAATAGCTTATTTTAGATGAAACAAACACAGCTTCAGTAAAGTGAAAATGGGGCATTTTGTCCTATGTCATTTTCTTATCTATGCCATCACTATGTTACTGTCCAGCCTTTTAATTTTCTAAAAAATTAAACTAGTTAATCTACATAAAGTTAATCTACATATTTTTCTCTGCTTATATATAATAGGTCTTATTAAATCTCCAGCAGTTTAAAGGGTTCTTTTGGTGTTTTTAGAAAGAGGATATTGAGAAAATAGATTTTCCATTGTTTGGCTGAGAATATATAGGCACCTTTGGATAGGAAATAAAACAGAGAAGTAATAGGAAGTCCAGATTACTGCTTTTAAAACTAAGATTATAGAATATCCTTATAAATTGTTTTTCCTCAGTGATGGAATTAGAACACAAATCATTAAATTGTAAGGATACATCTTTTTGGACTTTAACACCTGGCCAAATTGTTTGTGATTATGTGTTAATTACTCATCACTTACTTTTCACATACACTATCCATTTAATTCTTACCATAAAGCTCTAAGTATGGCTGGTCCTACCCATCCAGTCTTTAAGAAGAGAATCTTGAGGCTCCCATTAATGAATTTTAATTCCAAATAAACAGCTAGTAAACAGAGGAGCCAGATCTCAAGATTGGTTTTCTGTATCTAAATCCAGTGCTCTTTCAACTTTTAATACACTGCTTTCCCCTATGAATGAGGTAATCCTATGACTGAGTTATTACACGGTATATAAGGAATTATACTAATTATTCTTACAGAATAACTATAAAAAATTTCAATATGACACTACTAGAACCGTGTTCTAGAAATACTGTCTGTTTGTGGAAAAATTGAGTTCCAGAAACAGTGTCTGCTTCAGGCCATGTGTATAGAGAATAACTTCACATGTTGAACAACCATTACTCATTTATGAGAGTGAAGAAGGTTGAGATTGAGAAGATGGACTCTGGCATCACATTATAGAGTCCCTCTCAGCTCTACTAATCACTACATGTATGATCTGAGGCAAATATATAGTCCTGTGCCACAGTTTTCTCAGATGGAAAATAAGAAGTTCCTGTGTCATACAATTTGTCACGAGGATTAAACTAGTTAATCTACATAAAGTGCTTAAAACACTGCCTAGCATATAATAAATGCTTGAAAAAGTATGTGGCTTAACATGGTGAGGATGCTGATTATGTGCTTTTAGTTAAAGAATTAAAGAAGCCTTTAACCCTCTTATTTGCTTGTATATCTGCAAATGAGTTCACATTTGGATCATTGAGGTCATAACAAATAATCTTCTAATCTGCTTGTTGCTATTTCACAATACTTAACATGAATATTGTCTCAATCTTGAAAGGCAGCATTAATCAGAATAGTAATAACCCTGAGAAGGCTATAAAAACAAGAGGTCACCTTCTCTTTTATCAAAGAATAGCACAACTCTCAGATATTTTGAGCTGTGCCTCAACTTCACTCAGCTATGAAGATACTTTGTATTTTCCTGACCTTTTTCTTCACTGTGTCTTGTGGTCCATCAGGTAATGCTTGTTAACAGGGAAAGGAGGGAAGGACAAAATTTTTTTTTTTAATAGATGCTTTCCTCTGGAAAAACAAATCAATTATTGTTAGGAGACTCCATAGGAACAATTCACTCTATTTTGCATAGAAGAAGAAATGAGTGAAACTGATACTTGATAAGATAAAGGGGGTGGAGGTAATTACCAAGATGTAGAATTAAACCTGTTTGTTGTTCTGTTTGATAAGACTATGACTACTTAGGTGCTTCTTACTGCCTTCTCTTTTTAAATGTAATATAATGAACTAATATTGTAGCTGTTGTCAAAATTAAGCTTTCTATAACTAGCACAGTAATTTGTGGTGGGGGAGAGGGATGTTGGAGGTAGATGTCCATTTAGAACACAGATCATGTAGACTATTTTTTTCTTATCTTTTTTCTTTGACACTTGAGGAAGCATGCACAGATTAGACATTTAAGGATGCTAGTGTCAAAGAAAATATTGTTGGATAAATAAATACTTACACCAATTTCAAGGGATAAAATCCTAACTTTTTAATGTAGTTGCCTGGGCATGATTTGAAAACAAAGTAGTTTATTTCTATATTTTAAATAACTTTATTTATTCATCTATCTATCTAACTGTCCATTTGTTTATTTGTACAAGGGGATTAAACCTGGATTTATGATGAGAGCTATTTTTTCCTAGTTTTACAGAGGAGAACAAGAGAAAAAACAAGAGAAATTACACAGAGAAAAAGAGAATGTTACCTTGTTCATGGTGTTTGCAAGACTTCATGCAACACCTGGGAATACATATATAATCACTGCGATATTGAGCCTTGCTGTGTTATACGAGAATACAGAAAGCCGGATGCTAAATACGATACTGCTACAGTTCATATAGATGTAAATTATAATTATACTACACCATACAACACTACACTGTAACAATATTCTTAATAAAAACAAACTTTCTATAAATTTATTTTAACAGGAGCCTCCTCTGGCCTTCTGGATTTCATAACTATGTCATGGTGGCTAATGAGTTCAATGTTGGAATAGTGCAAGAGAAATAAAGAAGAGAAATAAATAGCCTCTTCATTAAATTGGCAGAAGTTATCTTCCACCCATGTTACAAACATCCTCCATCCTTAATACTTCTCTTTACTTCTGGCCTATTTATCTGCCCTATGCATTAGCCTAATTATTTTCATATGATCTTTTAGGTATCAATCATCAGTCATGGTTTATGCTACCTTTCCATGTTTCAGTAAAAATGTACTTGAGTCTTGGACACAAAGTTATATACATCTTAATCACGTAATAAGTCAGTATCAATAATGTGAGAAAAAGCAATCAAAACAACAGTGAGTAATATGTGATGAGGATAAAAACAAGTTAAAAATGTTTTAAAGTTATTTTTATGTTAAAATAATAAGAAAATTTGGAAATGTCAAAAAAGAAAGAGAAAAATTGTTTTGAATTTTATCACCTAGAACTACCTATTATAATCAATTCTGAACATGGGCAGCCAATCTAAGCGTCTTCTCTCCCAGTCCTTAAGCATTTCATTTAACTCCTTCATCTTATAATTAAATATTTAATGCTTCCATCCTAGTCCCTGTTTCCAATGAACTCATTGTGTTTTCAGTTTTCCACAGTCCACACTAATTCTATCATAATATTGAATTAATGTTAAAATAAACTTTTTTATGAATTATAAAGCTTTTCATTAGTAAATGCTTGGCTTTCAGAATTTAAAGTCTCCATTGAATAATTTTTTTCTATGTATAACTACAGATTTAGACAATATAAAAACTTAGGTCAGCATTCTGATTTATAGGACATAAAAGAAGTTCAGTGAATTGGGAGCATAAAAGGGAAGGATCGTTTCCAGTTTCATTGTCTAATTCGAAAAAAAAGTTGTTGAACAAAACAATCATTCATTAGGGAATATAGTAAGAAGTATAGATTTGAAAAGAACATTTAGGACATGTTGAGTTTAAACTTTTCTGCTATTTATATGGGTAAAGTTCAGAAAAAGAAAACATGCTATAAATAAAGATTTGAGGAGCCATTGACTGAAGCAATGAGATAAAATTACCCAAAGAAAGAATACAGATAGAGAAGAAAGAAAAAAATCTAAAATCCCAAGGAATAACATTTAAACTATGTCAAGAAAAATTAGACTCTACAAAAGAGAATAAGAAGAAGCAGGTAGCCAATGAGGTCCCAAACATGAAAGAAAAGAGGTAACACATTCCCACTCTGCTTTGTGTTAATTTTTGACCCACAGAATCAATGAGCATGGTAAAATAGATTTTATTTTAAGTCATCAAGTTTCAGCATAATTTGTCGCACTGCAATATTAACCAAAAGCATCTATAACTTCCAAACTATAAAAGTTAAGAAAAAAGAAAAAAAGAAAAAATACATAATGAATCATAGGCAGGACTTCTGAAATGATGAAGCAAAGAACTCCAAAAATCTGTTCCTCATAAAAGCAATAAAAAACTGGCAAGAATTGCCAAAATTAACTTTTTAAGAGCTCTACAAATTAACCACAGACTTGCACAAATCCAAGAAGAATTTATACAAGAAAAAATGCTAAATTTCAATAAGAACAGTTAGCTTTGTGACATTTTAACTGCCCTATTACTGTCCAATTCCCTTCAGTTCTACAGTAGCCTTAAAACTAGCAGTCTCCAAATCAAGGTAGCTCTGAATACATAATGAATATCTACTACCTAATAATAAAAGCCACACAACCCAATTATAAAATAGACAAAGGAATTGTATATATATTTCTGCAAAGAAGGTATTCAAATGTTCAACAACGACACAGAAAGATGTTTAACCTCAATAGCTATCAAGGGAATAAATGTAGATCAGTAGCTCCAAGACTTTCTACTTCCCTCCCACTAAGAGAACTATAATGAAAACAACAGACATTAACAAATATTGGTGAGGATATGAAGAAATTGGAACTTTCACACACTGTTGGTAGGAATATAAGTTGGTGCAAATACTTTGCAAAGCAATCTGACCATACCTGAAAAAGTTAAGAATGGAGTTTTCATTTGATTCTGCAACCCCATACTTAGGCATATGTGCAGGAGAAATGAAAACATATATCAATGCAAAAACTTGTACACAAATGTTCACAGCAGCATTACTGATAATAGCCAAAAGGTGGAAACAACCTAAATGTTCAGAGACTGATGGATTGATAAATGTCATGTGGCCTACATTCATATAATAGAATACTATGACATAGATAAACCTTGAAAATATTATAAGCAAAAGTAGACAGTCACAAATTGTCACAAATAATAATAAATAATAATAATAGTAAAATAATCCACTTGGCTTTGAAACCAAGGAACCTGTCTTTGATTAGCATGTGTTGTCATATTAGACACATAAAAACAGGCAAACAGGCAATGCATTTCATATGGCTTGTTTTATTACAATCCTTAAATATAAAGCATGAGTGCCTCAATTCTGACTACACAGAAAGTACAAATATAATCGTAGATAAGATAAAAGGAAGTATGTAACAAGTAAACGAGACATAGAAAGGGGAAAGAATGTTGGAATGAATGGCAAGAGGGCTGATATTTTCATTTTAAATAGAGAAGGGTTAATGTTGTGACCAAAGTTGGTGGACAAAAAGAAGTATTTAAAAGTTTGAATATAACTTACAATCTCCTCTTAGTCTTTTGGCTTAGATCAAGTGAAGATAACACAGGAATTTTCAAATATTAATATAACTTTCAAGTATTTAAGGATACCACAGGAGAGAGTGTAAGTGATCTAATTCTGTATTTCTTACACTGGAAACCCAAAGATATAGTCTGGTTGTCAAGCATAAACAAAATATAAGCTGGATTCTAATTCTTATACTAATAGTAATCAAAAAAACTTGAAATTGGGAAATTGAGGTAGAAAATTATTTCTATTCATTACAAGTTTTTTTTTCAATATTTATTGTGTGCATATATTACTGTGATAAAAATTTAAACTAAATACAGACTAATTGGGTTTTTCTAGAAAAAATGTAGAGCTCCATAAATATTCAAGTTACATTTTAAAAAAGGTAATAAAATTAGTGACAAAAGTGACAATTTGAATATCTAGACTTTGGTAAATGAGTAATTTGAGAAAATTAATGGGATAACTAGCTATATTAATGAAGATTTTGTATATATGGACATATTGATGCATTTATGTACCATATGAATGACTAGAATATATTTCAAAAAGTAACCAGTTTAACTGACATGGTGACGTTCAGGTGGTTTACATCTAAAATGATAAGTAAATATTTCTCTTAAACTCACTCTCTACATGCCCCTTTATGTTGATGTTTAATCAATTACTACTGATACAAGGATATTGTGTTTACAGCTATCTTCTCCATAGACAATCCTCCCTAAAGATCAATTAATTTTAAGTGTTTTTAATTTGTGTAATTCTTCCCACAGTCCTAGTCAATGGAGCAGAGATTAAGTACACAAAAATAAAACAATTTCCGGATAAAGAGACTTTCTTTCATTAGAAAACTATAAATAGTAAATATCTCTTGGCTTTTTGAAAAGTGCTCTAGTCTCCAGATTTTGTTACCAAATCTTTCAACAGCTTCTTTCTACAGAATGAAGATCTTTTATTACCTCCTCCATTTTCTGTATTATGTGACCTTCATTATACCAGGTAAAAGATGTTTTTGGCATGTTTGTATGTAGCATATAGCTTCTAACTAAAAATAGAAATACTAGATTATGAACTGGAAAATTCAGGTTCTTAACACAATCTTTTCAATTAAGAATGTCTCTTCATTATGTTGAATCTTGGTTTCCTCATTTGGAATAGTATTATACTATTATATTTTACTAGCCTCATTTTGAAAATTAATATGCAGATAAAATGAAATGATCCCTTGTCTTTTTGGGGTCTTAATTTTTTAGATATACAAATTATTAAGAAAATCATAATTTATTAAATTTATAGAATTCAGAATTAAGAGCTTCATAATAAATTTTCCCCAGGGAAGATGAATGGACTGTGAACAACAGTATATATTCCTTAGGATATCAATAATAAATGATTTAGAATATAGTCTCAGAATATACTGAGCAATGAGGAATAATGAGACAAATAAAGAAATAGTACTTCGAAAATCCTTATTGAACTGGTTAATGCATTAATTTTGGAATATAGCAATGGCTTTATAAATCAATCAAAATAAATTATCAACAAATGTGCTACAATAAAGCCCTCGATGGTGATTGTATGATGCTTTTTATAGGTGTAGTCTCTGAGTCATTTCGGACTATCTAGCAATGGAGATATAAATTTATATCCAAAAGTATTCTAATTTGGCCCTAGAGTTAAAAATTCAAGAGGTGTAATATGTATTAGAAATAGAAGTGAATTCAAACTTAGAAGATCTAGATTTTAGTTTCCTACAATAGCTTGTGAACCTTGTGATCCAGAGAATTTAAGTGATTCGTCAACATTTTTAACAAAAAACAAAGGTAATACAAGCAGAATTAATAACAACCACAATTTTAAAAAATAAAAACTTTAATATAAAATGTTGTGCTTGTTAATTATATGTACCTCAAACTGCCATTAGGATTTAGTGAAATGATATATTAGAAAGTAGCCCTACAAACTGAAAATTAGTCTATCAGTATAGGTACTATTATCATTATAATTGTTGCTATTGTTATAGTTATTATTAATAATAAAAGGGGCCTGAGTAAGTGAGGACCTCAAGTATGATTAAGGAAAGTGTTGGGGTACATGATGCTCATGTGTCAATCAATAACCCTCTAACATTGAGTACGTTGAGCAAAATGCTAGACACTGAGAAAACAGAAATAAAGGAGATTAATTCTCTAGGCATACTTACAAGTTAGTTGAACAAACTCAGATAAGTCAATAAATTTTCTTGATTTAAAAGTTTTATATAAGTATGTTTTAAATAGCAAGAATGGTGGAATTATAGCAATGATGGTGGTATGGGAAAATGTTCTGAATCCTTTGATGAAGAGCTTTGAAATTGGACATAAGTCATGTGTATTTAAACCTTAGCAAGTGAGAGAAATAAACAGAAGACAAGAAATAAATATGTGTCCCAGTATGTGCCAAACACCATTTCATAACTTTTTATGAATATAGATATCTAATCTGACCTTTTAAATAACTGTATGAGATGACTGCTATTACTTCTTTTTATAGAAAAGGAAAATTACATTAAAGGAGATAATTTTTCAAGGTCACACTTATCTGACTATGTGTGATATATTGAATACCAATCGAGGTTTTTCAAATTCTAGTATATTTGTTCTTTATACTTCATCATGCTTCCTATAGAAGTCACTGAGTTTAAAGAAAAGACTGAATAGATAATTCAGTCAAAACAGTAAGGTCTCATGGGAAAATAGCTGAACTTCAGATGTATTGCATATGTACAATCAAATTTTATATTTTCTGAGCATTGCAGAAAAATTTTAAATAAGGCTATGATAACACTGAATATGACCACAAGCTTCCCTTTGTTTTTGGATTATTCAAACAGATATTAAATTATAATGTCTACTGGAATGGGCACAATGTTCTAAATGGGGGCTTTGATCAACCAAAAAATTAAATTAAAAACCAGAAAGGGTAATACAAGATGTCAGAGTGGGTGGCTTTGAAGGAGTTCAAAGAATAGCACATATCACTTGCACAATGGCATGGTTTGGCAGTTGGTAAAAACCTAAAAATCACAAAAGAAGCAATAAAAATATCTTTTACTGTGAAGGTGTGAGATGAGTGTTTGGTCCAAACAGAATAACATGCTGAAGAGACCAATGGTAGAAAATTGATAGAGATCAATGTTGATGATGGTTAAAGCATGAAGGAATGGGCTATATTTTAAGGAAGTATAATCATAAAATAACCCATAGAGATAGTGAAAACAGCATACTATAGTGGTTTGTAGAATGAACTTGCCACCAAATAGAACAAGGTTTATATTAAGAAGCTGGGGCTCCTTTGTAGTTGTGGAGGAGGCTTTAGTTCTCTTACCTCAACAATGGATGGTAATATCATTAATATTATAAGCTTGTGCAAAGATTAAAATAATGTAAATAAAGTGTTTATCATATTGAATATCATGTTGCAATATTTCAAGAAATGAAAGAAGAGAAATAGAAGTAGAAAAAAAAAAGAAGAGAGAAAATAGAAGTGGAAGAATATAAGGTATTCCTGCAGAGCCAGTTAAGTTATAGCCAATTCTTAAGATGTCTTAAACTACGGCATAAAATTCCCCCCAGAGAAGATAGCAGGAATATAGTGGTGTTGGCAGCTTTATGATATATTGTGTGGTGAACGAGAGCTGAGTCTAAAATAGTGAAGAAGAAACATTCACTTGTGTTGAAATGTTGGTAAGAAGACAGTATCAGTCCTGATGTTCTAGGTTTTATTAAATTTAAAATCAAGGTGAGTCAGTCAGCAAGGCAATTTGGTTACTTGAGAAATATGATAACATGTTGGAAGAGCGGGGCCTATAAAAATAAATGCCTTCTTCAAATTGACCAAGATTTTATTGATTAGCTAAATAACTTCTCAACCAATCCAGAAAGATGCACTATGACAAATAAACACTATGCCACTCTTGTGGCAATGATTAGTTTGTATTAATTAATTGTATTAGTTAAGGATAACAAATTAATTGTAATTTCCTTCTAAATATTTACCCACCTGATTTAAAGAATTATACCTTTAAATAGTCTTAATTTTTAAACCCTTTAAATAGTTTTGAATAAGCTAAGAAACAAAGAAAACACAGATATTAATATTTTAGAAACATTTATGACCTATGATGACTTTTACATGATGGTGCTATTAATTGATATGAAATCTCTTCAATAGTAGAGATCCAGGTGCCAGCCATAGCATAAGAGATAGGTATAACCCTTGCCAAACTGACAATGCTTCAGGAATAGAAAAGAAAAAGATTTAATTCTAAGATCTGAATAAGAGGTAGATAAGAGAAGGGAAACAGAAAGTGATATTAAATTCTCAATTATCAACCAACTTTAAGATGTATTAAAGTGAAGGAAATTGACAAATAATTTCAAATAGAGTATTATTTAAATTTGCCTAAAGTAAAATTTTTCCTACATTTAGTTTGCAGTCCAGAACGCCATTTATTAATCACATATAGAGTACATTATCAAGTATATATTACTCGTGATTCTTTATATATGTAAAAATATCCATTTTAATAGATTCTATCTTATAAATTGTCATTCACAAAACATTGAACTTTTATTTTTCACATCTTCACATTCTTCTGTAGTCGTAAAATAATTAAGTCTCCTAGACACAGCCAAATCTACCGTAAACAGTATCAAATTTAAAGCAATATCCAGATACCTACAGAGTGCTTTTCATGTGTAAATGTCCAATTTTTTAATGTAGAGGCCATGGGTTAAATATTAAAGTGTGGATTCTGGAATTGAACAATTTAGGCTTGAATTCTGAGTTAGGCATGTACTAATTTTACAAACTTGGGCAAATTATTTGGTCACTTAAAGCTTCAGATTTCTATCTGAACAGCAACTAGCTCAAACTTTTATGACAGTTAAATTAGATAACGTATGCAAAATATTTAAAACAATACCTGACACATAGATTTGCAATGAATGAAAACTATTTTGATTATTATTAGCTTTTGGACCCAAATATAGCATGTTTGTTTTTAACTCTTGGTTGAAAATCATACTACTTTTTCTTCCTGATTCATGCTCTTCTTATATTCTTCCTGTTTATTTGAATAACTCTTACTTATTCTTTAAGGTTTACATGTTCATATCACTCTCTCTTGATACCATACCATAATAAGTGAACACTCATCAATTCACACATTGAACTCAATAGATTTCTTTATCGTGGTACATAGTTAAATCTATCTTTTTGTTTATGCTTGTGTATTTTACTCTTTGCCTCAATGTTTTGTTTTATCTTCAGGATAAAGCTCACACTGCCTGGTCTAATAATTGTACTCAATGATGGTTTAATTTCAATTATAGTCTTTTATTCACTATTAATTAATAATAGTTCAAATCTGTGAGAAACTTTTACATTCCAGACACTGTTGTAAACATTTTTACATATTGACTCCTTATGTTTCACAATGACTCTGTATAAATACTATTGCCTCCATTTTACAAATGAGGCAACTAAGGCTCATTGAATTAAGCAGCTTGCCCAAAGTTACACAACTAGCAAATGACAGAATTAAAAAACAAGTTCGAAGCTCATGACTATGAACCCATCTTCAGTCTTCAGTTAGAAAGAACTACCAGTCAATCTATACTATACAAAGATTACAAAAAATTTTTAAATATTCTTTGCTCTACCAGATGTTAAGACACTCTATAAAATTATAGCAGTCTGTTTCACACAGCAACATAACGTTAAACCATACTATAAAATTATGTTTTTCTTTTCGTATAACACTTACAGAGAAGAATAGATAGATTAAAACAAAAAACATGGTAAGTAACTCTATTAATATTATATAAAGTAAACATAAAAAATGCACTACTAGAGACAAAAATGATTATTCAGAATAAAAGACTCAATTTAACTGGCTATTAGTGCAATTATAAGTTTAATGCAACTAATAATCTAGTCTCAAAATATATAAAAAAAAGATAGAAATATAAAGAAAGTAGAAAACATCATAATAATGAGCAATGATTACACAACTTAGTTACGCAAAAAACAGACTAAAACAAACAACACAGGAATAAGAATCTAGAAGATTTAAATGAAAAGATTAATAAAACATGATCTAATTCAAAGAATAAATATCAGTGAGTATTAGAAAATGTTTCACCTGAATGCTAATAAAAATGAGGTAAATCAAAGTTTGTGAAATACAGCTACAGTATTTTTTATAGGGAAATTTATACCATTAAATCCATATATCTGAAAAGAGTTAAAGCTAAATGTGACTAAAAATTTAACTCAAGAAATTAGAAAAAGAAAACCAAACTAAACCCAAAATAACAAGGACATAATACATAAGCATATATTAATAAATTAGAAGACACATACTAGAAAAAATAAAAAAGATTAAATTTTATTTTTTGAAAAGACTAATAATATTAATAAAGATTTTAAAATAAATGTGTAGATATACAGCATTGTGACTATAGTTAATGCCATAGTATATATATTTATATATGTATATATATAAATTGCTGAGAGTAGATCTTAAAATATCTTATCAAATAAATTAACAAAGTTTTAATAAAAGTGAAAAAAAGAAGGCAAAAATGAACTTTATCAGAGATGTTAGTACACTGCAATAGGTATCAAAATGACCATGTAAGAATGTTATAAACAGCTTTCTGACAATATATTTAAAATTTATATGTAATGGATAATTCCAACATAATAAATTTATATGTAATGAATAATTTCAACATAAGAAATCTAACTAAAACAAACAAGCAAAGGAACAAAATCTAGATGCCTCTAAATCCATGAATGGAATAGAATCTGTAACAATTAAGCTTCCTATAAAGAAAACATCTGACACAGATGGCTTCAGTGTTGAATTCTACTAAACATTTAAAGAAAAAATAAAACCAATTACACACAAACTTTTCCAGAGAATATAAAATAAATGAATGTTTCTAACTCATTTTGGAAGATAAATATTACTTGGTGGTAAAACTGATAAGGGCATTTCAAGAACGAAAAAGATCAACAACACTCATGTATATGAGTGTAAAAATCTTTTAAAAATAAAAAAATAAAATCAAGATCCAGAAATATCAGAAAAGTTTGCTCAAATTCCTGGATTGCAATATTAGTATAGATTTCTAAAATCAATGTTACCACATGAACAGAGGAGAAAATTTATATGATCAATTCAATAAATAAAGATAATTATTAGGTAAAATTTATCCTTACTTTAAACACTCTCAGCAAATAATAATATAATTAAGTACGTGCATCTAATGGAGTTTATCTACAAAAAAAATGCTACAAAAAACATCCTACTAAATGACAACATAATGAAAATTTATCCTTTGAGATCAGAAATAAATGAGTGCTTTGTATCATTAATTTCAATTAGCATTGCAAAAGAGTCCTAGTCAGTGTAGAAAAAGCAAAGTGATCCTCAAATACATTAAAAGAATTACTGAGTAAGTTTAGCCAGATTTTTGGGTAAAATATCAATTGAATTTTTATATATTTGTTATTAGAAGAAAATTATATTATAAATTCAATACAATTTAGAATAGCATTAAAAATGCCAACTGAAAAGGAATAACTCTACACAGACCTCTACACGGAAAGCTTTAAAAAAATTATTGAGAAATAAAAGAAGACCTAAATTTGAGTAAGAATACATTATATTAATGAATTAGGAGATTCTTCATCACAAAACTGTCACTCTTGCTCAAATTAATCTATAGTTAATGTAATCCTAATCACATTCCAAAAAATACTTTTTCATTTGTTTTGTTTTGTAAAAAGACATAGTGATTCTGAAATTTGTATGGAAATGTAAAGCATCAAATAATAATTGAGATATCATTGTCAAAAGAAGAACTGAGCAACAAGACCTTGTGTAAATACCACCCAGGTTAAAAAATAGAAAGAACTTCACTGGCATCACATGCGTGCCTCCTCTCAATCATATCCAATTCATTCTTTAATTTTCTATTGTATTACAGAGAAAATACATCAATGGAGCAGAATAGAGAATCCATAAAAAGTCTCACATACATACAGACACTTGACAGTGATAAAGATTGTATTGCAAACAGTGGGAAAAATAAACTTTTAAATAAGTAGGACTAATTTCATCGCACATCCAAGTGGAGAAGAAATGAAATTTGACCCCTATCTCTTACCATAGCCAAACTCCATTCCAAGTGGACTGTAGATGTAAGCATAAAAGGCAAAACAGTAAATCATATAAGTTAATATAGAATAATTTATTAATAAACTAGGTGTATGTGGAGCAATATTTCTTAATCAGTAAAAAGAACAGTATTGACTAGATTAAAATTAGAAATTTTTAAAAAATCAAAATTATTAGTAAAAAGGAAAATTCTATACTGAGAAAAATATTTACAATACATTTAATATACAAAGTGTACATAATTAGAGTATATGAAAAAACTTATACAAATCAATACTTTTAAAAAGATAGACAAACCAGGAGAAAAATGGGCAAAAATTGATTCCTTTGAAGTCAATAAACTTATGGAGTCAATAAATACACAAAATAGTTATAATTCTTCAGTTATCAGAAATAAATTGTTATGAGATATGAGATGAAATAACGTGTATGAAGTATTATTACCATTTCATCTGAATTACTAAATTAAAATGATCAAGCACTGGTTAAGTATTGAAATTACTGCAATTTATATAATGATGATGAGAGATTAAAGTAGCACAAATGATTTGAAATCATGTTTATCTACTAAAGTTGAAGTTATATTATGTTCTTATATTCCACTCTTAGAGATATGCTCAAGAGAAATGTATGAGCACGTACCTTGAAAATTAACTAGAAAAGTATCCCTATACTGGAAATAATCTAAATATTCATCAATAGATAATAAAAAAAAGTGTGATATGTGTATACAACAAAATGCAATCCTAAGAATCAAGTATGAAAGTATTTTCAAACTGGGAACAATCTAAATATTCATCAGTAGATAATGATAAAGTGTAATATGTGTATGCAACAAAATACTACATAATATTGAAAATGAAAGAATTACAAATGCACAAACAGATACATTTCAAACACAAAAAATTGAAGTAAAAACATCTGACATGAAAAATATATGTACTGTACAGTAACATTTGCATAGTTTTAAAACAAGCAAATATAATAATTATTATATTATATAAATTAATTACATATTATGCAATATTGACTTATAACTAATATAAAATATGTTATATATTATTATATTGTACAATTATTATAAAAATTATAATTACAAGATACTTATTTTGAAAATTAAAGAGTGAATGGGATACAATTGAGAGGAGGCACAAACGTGATGCCAGTGAAGTTCTTTCTAGTTCTTAACCTGGGTGGTATTTACACAAGGTTTCAGTTTTTAAAAATACTATCAGTTTAGCACTCTTCTGCAAACTTTGCTTTCTTTTAAAAATATATATACATAACATACAATAAATCACATGATTTTTCTATTATATATTTTCATAATCTGTTTTCGTTCACAAAATCCATATATATTCACAAAATAGAATAGATAAGACAAACAAGTCTAAAGTTCATGAAAATGTAGAATATAACAACATTAATTAAGAATACAATAAAAATTATTTCAAGGCATGGAAAGGATTTTTCAAAAAATAGTAAGAGATAATTATTTGATTTAGGAGGAATAAGGTTGTCAAATAACTGTATTTGATAATTATCTCTTATTTGAAGAGAAAAATATTATAATAAAACATAAAAATAAAAGATTATATGCAAGAATATCTTGTAGTGAGGTGGACTAATATAATAGTTGACAACTCTTTGGCATATTTCTGCATGTTAAAATAATGATTTTTAATTTTAAAAAATTAATATGCATTATCTTGCAATAAAATTGCTATTGTCTAAAAATCACCATTAACAAATTAAAACAACTGTGGAGAACAATTTGTGACAAATATGACAAAATTATTATCCTTAATATCAAAAGATCTCTTGGTAATTCTCCAAGAAGACATAAAAATCTTTAACATATGTGTGTCTAACAATAAAGCATAAAATTACAAGAGGGAAAAACTGATAGAACTTCAAGGAGAAATAGATAAAGTAACTTTCATAATTGGAGACTTCAACACTCCTCTCTCAGAAATGGACAGATACGGCAGGTAGAAAAATTAATAAGCATAGTTTAACTCAAAAACACCATTATCTATAGACTTTTTATCCAACAAGAGCAAATACACATTCTTTTCAAGCTCACATGGAACATTCACCAAGATAGACCACAAATGGACCATAAAACATGTTTAAAATTTTAAATAGAAATTATACAATAGATGTCAGAACACAATGGAATTAAAATAGAAAAATCTTCAAATATAGAGAGATTAAACAACATGTATCTCAATAACATGTGGTTTAAAAAAGAAATTTCAATGTAAATTTAAAAATATTTTGCGGTAGTGGGAAAAAAATGGCATAGATGATAGAGGCTCTGTTCATCCTTCTGGCAACCAAATCAAAGTTGTGACGGAAACAAGGAGCAAACAGCAGGGATCTAGAAGAACAAGCCATACAACTAGGGAGAAATTCGAGATATCCAAGAAATCACCCTGCAATGGCAGCAGGTAGGTTGAGGCAAGGACGTGAGGCTGCCCCATCCCGAGTGGCTGAGTGGGACAGAGGCCATAGCTGTGGCAGCTGCAGACACCCTTTAAAGGGGCCATGTCTGCAAGCAGACTTCTGTGGTGATGGACCTGCCCACGTTGAGCACCAGTGACTTTGGCTGCATGCAAGGGCACCAGGTACTTACAGCGGAACACAGTTGTCAGAGTGAGGGCCGAGATGAAACTCGCTCTGTACAGAAATACCTGCAGTATCCATTGTTTCCTGTTGAGCCTCCCCTCTTCCCAGTGTGCCAGACACAAAGCTGCTTTAACAGAGAAGTCATCAACCTGGGTAACATAAGTCGCTCCACCCAGAGGGTCCCTTAAATCCACCTCCCCAAACTTGTGGCTCCACCTGAGCCACATCCAGGTACATCCTCAGCAAGTCTGATGCTCCTTGCTGAGCAGCACCTAGACTCACACTGGCAGCAGTCGGCCTCTGTTTCTGGTGTGGCCTTTTGAGGAAAATATACGCACAACATCTGTGGATTGCTTGCTGAATCATAACAGATGGCCCCGGAGGGGCAAGCGCTTGGACTAAATTTGGCCCATAGCTGAACCCCTCTCAGGACTGGGCCACTGGACACCTTCCACACAAATCCACACTAATATTACCGGGACACTTAAGAGCCTTGATTAGTATGCAGAAACAGACATGGAAAGACAGCTAAAATGGGAAGACAAAGAAGCAGAAACCATATGAGAGAACAGAACAGAGATCCAGAAATAATGGAGCCAAGTAATCTATCAGATGCAGAGTTCAAAACACTGGTTATAAAGATGCTCAATTAACTTATGGGAAGTGCAGATGAATGCAGTGAAAACTTCAAAAAAGAAATTAAAAAACATAAAAATGGAAATGGAAATTATAAAAGGGAACCAGTCATAAATGAAGAACACATTATCTGAGATGAGAAGTATATTAAATGGAACAAACAAAGTGAATAAAGAAGAGGATCAACTGCCCTACCTAGAAGATAGGAAAGCAAAGGACACTCAATTGGAATGGTAAGAAAAAAAGAATATAATAATAATTTAAGGAGCCTATGGGATGGGACACTATTAAAGGTAAAAATATCCTTCTCATAGGGGTACCTGAAGAGGGAGAACAAGAAGTTGAATATATATTTGAAGAACTAATGATGGAAAAATTCCCTAACCTGGTGAAGAAAATAGACATACAACCCCAGTAAGCTCAGAGAGTTTCCAAAACCAGGAACCAAAAGAGGCCCACTCCAAGACACATCATAATTAAAATGCCAAAGTTTAAATACAGAGAGAGAATGTTAAAAGCAGCAAGGGAAAAGTAGTTAGTCACCTACAAGGGAGCACTCGTAAGACTGGCAGCTGATTTCTCAAAATAAACTATGAGGGACAAAAGGATTTGGCACAAAATATTCAACGTGATGAAGACCCAGGATCTGCAACCAAGAATACTTTAACTAGCAAAGCTATCATTTAGAGTCAAAGGACAGATAAAGAGCTTCCCAGGCAAAATTAAGCTAAAGAAATTTATCACCACCAAGCCAGTATTACAGGAAATGGAGGGACTTCTTTAAGAAGAAAAGTATGTATCAAAAACAGGAATAAAGAATGGTAACAACTATATTCTTATCAACCAGTCCCTCAAATGGAAACGACTTAAATGATCCAACCAAAGGATAGAGTGGCTGAATGGATAAGAAAGCAAGACCTCTACATACGCTGCCTACAAGACTCACTTCATATTAAAGACACACACAGACTAAGAGGAAAGGGATGGAAAAA
>CM053502.1:97516506-97594118 GCA_028627145.1 Eidolon dupreanum | reverse complement strand
ATATTGCCATGATGGACCTAGAGGGAACTGAGCTGAATGAAATGGGTCTGGCAGAGAAAGACAAATATCGCATGATTTCACACACATGTGGAATCTGAAGAACTATCAACAACAACAACAACAATAACAACAGCAGCAGCAGAAAAAACTCATAGATACAGAGAATATTTAGAGAGATACTAGATGGGGAGGGTTTTAGGGGGACACAAGAAAGGCAAAGGGATTAAGAAGTGCAAATGGGTAGTTGCAGAATAGATATGGAGATGTATAGTGTAGCATTGGAAAGATGGTTAATATTATTGTAATAAATATGTAAGGGTGAAGAGGAGTACTAGATTTAGTGGGGTGATCACTTTGCGAGTTATGCAGATCTCTGATCAGTATGCTGTACAACTGAAACTGGTATATTATTGTATGCCCACTATAATTTAAAAAAAAAAAACCTCATTAAATTGTACAATGTAAATGCAAGCAACTAATTATGTATTATATTTCAATAAAGATGGAATAAAATACATAAAATAAAAAAAGTGGGGAAAAAAAAAGTCAAATTCCCTAGTTGGAATATGGAGGGATGAGCTTTCACATTATATTAGTTAAGGCAATGCTAGCTATTACAAGATAGATTCAAAATTGTATAATAGCTCAAACAAAATAGATATTTATTTTTTTAAAAAAAGAAAAGACTTAAACTTAAGACTTAAAACTGTAAAACTTCTAGAAAAAAAACATGGGGAAAAACTTTTTACAGGTCTTGGCAACCTGTTTTTTTTGTATATGTTGACAAAAACACAAGCAACATACACAAAAGAAATAAATGGGACTATATCAAATCAAAAGGCTTCTGCACAACAAAAGAAACAATCAACAAAATGAAAAGACAAACTATGGAATGAGAGAAAATATTTACATACCATTCATACGATAAACACTTAATATCTAAAATATATAAGGAATTTATTTAACTCAGTAGCAAAAAACAACTCATCTAAAAATGTGCAGAAGCACTGAATAGATGTTTTCCTAAATAAGACATACAAATGGTCAACAAGTACATGAAAAGTTACTAAGCATCACTAATCATCAGGGAACTGTAAATCAAAATCACAATGAGATATCACCTCATACCCATTGAAATAACTATTATTGAAACAAGAGATAATAAGTGCTGGCAAATAGGGGGAGAAAAAGAACCCCCATGCACTGTTGATGGGAATATAAATCAATGCAGCTGTTATGGAAAACAGTATGGTAGTTCTTCAAAATATTAAAAATTTAAGTACTATGTGACCCAAAATCCCACTTCTGGGTACACATTCACAGAAAATGAAAATAGGTTCTCAAAGAGATAACTGAACTCTCATGTTCTTAGCAGCGTTATTCATCATAATCATGATTACGAAACAACCCACATGTACATCTGCAGAAAATGGATAAAACATATACATATATGTGTGTGTGTGTATACATATATATATATATATGTGTATATATATGATATATATATGATATATATATGATATATATTTTTTTCTTTTCTTTCGTGTGTGTGTGTGTGTGTGTGTGTGTGTACGTGTGTGTGTGCATGCCCGTGTGTGTGTCAGGCCCTGTGCTGGGAGCTGAAAATCCAGTGTAGGTCTTATTGCCTAGTGGGTAGTGAAGGCATCAAGCATGTACATGTAATAGGAGCATGAGGGCTAACATTTGGGAAACTGGGGAACAAAGTTGATGCATGATTGAGTCCCTATCTGAGCAGGGGTTAAGATGGAAACAAAGAGGGTCTCTGGGAGGAAAAGATTCCTGAAAGATGAGTAGTTATCTCAAGTTTACAGTTATTCCGGAAGAGGGGAAAGGCACATGCAATGCTCAGAGATAAGGGAGTGCATGAGAACTTAAACATTACAGCAAGACTGGAGCAAGATAAGCAACAGGAGGTAGCTTGAGAACTGGACTAGGAAGTCTCAGGAACCACAAGAAAAGAGCTAGGTGTTCCCTTAAGGGAAATAGAAAACTATACAATGGAATATTATACACACACACACACACACACACACACACACATATACACACAGATATATGTATATATAAATATAATAGGATATTACACAGCCACAAGAAGGAAAGAAATCCTGCCATTTGCAATGGATAGACCTTGAAGGCATTATGCTAAATGAAATGTCAGATAGAGAAAGACAAATACTGTAAGATGTCATATATATGGAATCTAACAAAGCTGAACTAATAGAAACTGAGAGTAGAATGAAAGGTCCCAGGGGCTAGAGGGTGAAGGAAATTGGGAGATGTTGGTCATAAAGTACAAACTTTTATTATAATATGAATAAGTTCTGGGCACCCAATGTACAGTGTGTTGATTATAGTTAACAGTACTGTGTTTTATACTTGAAAACTGCAATATTTAAGAAATACAGATCTTAAACATTTCTCACTAAAAAAATAATTATCTGAGGTGATGGAGATATTAACTAGTCATACTGATATAATCATTATATATGTATCAAATCATCATGTTCTTTATCTTCAACTTATGCAATATTATTTTTCAAATATATCTCAACAAAGCTGGGAAAAAACAGGAAGTTTATGGTAGGATGGAAACAATCTTGGCTGAATATACTTATACTATTATCAAGCCTAGAAATCTAGATGCCTAGTTCTGTGCTTCCACCCCTTTTTATCTTGGTGTCTCATCAAACCTCCATTACTTCCAGTAAGACATGAAAAAAGATTAGAAGAAGACAAAAATTATAGTCTATCACAAAAATATAAAAGTAATATTAATACTGTTTCTACAAATATTGAAAATAATATAAACACATGTCGATAAATTTGAAAATTTATGCAATTAATATATTTATTTACAAATATAACAAACCTGAGAGAAGAAATAAAAACAACAATTTAAAAAGAATAATCCTATAACTATTAGATAAATAGAAACTTAGTTAAAATTCTTTTCAAAAAGAAACCCAACTGGTGAGTTTTACAAAATGTATAAGAAATAAAAATTTCTAGTATTGCACAAAATCATTAAAAATATAAAGAAAACGAGAGAGTAGTTATCTCCTACTCAATTAAAGAGGCTAGAAGTTTGTATGAAATAACGCATAAATTTGAGTTGGTCCTTGGAAATAATTTTTTCCTATATGATAATTCTTGATCTAATTTGAGGAGAAGTATCTCAAGTACAAAAACAATGTTCTAGCAGAGCTTCTAATTGGATGTGCAAGATTCCAGGAAATATTTCTTACGTAGTACCTGCTTACATAATTACTTGATTTGAAAACGCAACACAAAATCTATATGTCCATGGGAAGTATAGTTATGTGTCAATGAAGATTGATAATAATAAGTAGAGAATGTAATAGATTTGCTTATTATCTTATCAGTGCTTGTGAAGACTATTTATAGTGTTCAGGTGACATCTCTTCATATCCATTATTGTCAAATACTTGTTCCTCGTGAATTTTGTGTCTCCCACATGCACAATGTCATGACTCTTCAGAAACTATTTGTATTAAAATAAATCTTTCATGATGCTGAATTACCCGTTTTGCTACCACTGAATTCTGTTTTCCAATGACTGTCCCAAATATTATTGTGAGTTTTGGTGATTATGAGTTCAGGTTTTACCCAGAATATGAAGAAAAATGTGAATAAAAATTGGTTTTCTGGTCATGTTAAATTTATTGTTCAAAATTTTATAGCCTATAGTTTGTACAACACATTGTCTAATCATTTCTTGAAAACTTTAAGCCTCAATCACCACATTTCTACAATGTAAACTGTTTTAATTTGACTATTCCTCTGCCTTCCACGTATCACTATCACATGAAAACAGCAGTCCCCAACCTGTTTGGAACCAAGGACCAGTGCTCCTATGACAATTTAATGCCTGATGATCTGAGGTGGAGCTGAGGTGGTGATGCTAGTGTGGGGGAATGGCTGCAAATACAGATGAAGTTTTGTTTATTAGTCTGCCGCTCACCCTCTGCTGTGAGGATGGTTTCTAACCAGCCACGCACCAGTGCTGGTCTGCTGCTTAGGGTTAGGGACCTCGGCATTAAAAGATTAAAGAAAAGTCTGTTGTTGGAACAAGAACTGAGCAAGGAATGTTATCTCTCTTTCAGTAGAGCTTATGACTAACCAGGAGGAGTTCAATGCCATTACATCCTTTAGAAGCCAGAAAAAACATTGACAGATCAAAGGGCCCATTAGGATTTCAAAATGAGGAGCATAAATCTAGAAAATTCTCAGAAGATAAGATTACTTGTTCTCAGGATCACATGATAACTCGTACTCCTGAGGAGAGAGGTTGGAAATAGAATGATCACCTTAATTACCAGCGGATAGAGGAGAAGGGCGCAGTGGTGGAGCACCAAGAAAATCTACCACCATTCTTGCTGCCCTTGGATGCTATAGACTGGAGCTGGCATTGCTGTGATAACACAGAAGAGAAAGAAACCTCCACCTCATATGCCCAAATATGCAGCTCAAATCTAAGGGTAGCTCTAAGCTCTAAATTTCTTTAATGTACCATCTGAATGAGAATTGCGCAATATTAGGGTGTTAACACCATTCTAACAGCCCATTTGTTCCTTATCCTGCAAAATAAATATTGTACCAACCAGCAGTATCAATTCAGGCCTCATGTTCAACCAGGGCCTCACTGTGGGGTCCCATGAGTGCCTTTTAGGTATGAAACTCAGAGCTCCCTAAGACATCTGGTCAGTACCAGGCATTATGTGGGAAGCCAGAGAGTCAAGAACCTGCCCAAAGAGAGTGCCAAGGCCTACTCAGAAGCAACCAGGAGGTGGGGCACTTACTCAGATGGTTTTTCCAGACTCGAATGATCCAAGGGATTCCGAAAAATTCTAGGAAGGTACTCCAAAGTACAAATGTGGTAAGGGAGTCCAGAATCAGGTCTTTCCTTGACAGAATATGATTCTAAATTCTAGTGTAATGTAATATGACAAAAGAAACTTGTTATATGCTATATTTATACTTTGCCATATCTAGGTATTTCAGCTCATGATCAGTAATTTTTCTTATTCCCTCTTTACATTCTGTATAATCACTACTTTCAGGGAAGTATCTGAGATCTGAAAGCAAGAAAAGCAAGGAATGCTTTCTTAAAAATTGACTCTTTTTTTTCTATATTATTCTATTTTCTACGTCACCCTATTTTTTACATCATTTTTAGAAAGTAAACATGTAGGCAGAAAGACCAGAAACACAAAAGTGGCCAAGAGGGAGTCTAAATATTCCCTGGGGTATGTGGTACACATGTAGGGGACATAGACTATTCATGGAAATTTATGAATGACCTCAGTTTCCTTTGATATGTCCATATTCACAAACTACTTAAGATATCACAAATGATTCTCTTCTCTCTCTCTCTACACGTTCGCTTTTTTTTTTTCAGTGACTACATAGCTCATCAAGGCATGAACCATTATAAGTTGTTAGTTTTAACCACTCCCCGATTATGCTTATTTCAATTCTTCCAGTTTATCATTATGTTGCACTGGACATCTGTACATACAATTTCATATATGGTTTTCTGCACACTCTCTGCATAAGGCATGTGAAGTTTCAGAATTCCTGGGTCAAAGAATATGTGAATATGTAATTTGTACACAGCCAGGCTGACCTTTCTGTTTTCCCTCAATGGGCTCACAACTCATAATTGCTCTTTAAAGAACAACAACAACAAAAATGTAATGGAATTATGAAAGAACTCATAATTATATTCATTTATATTTTCCTAATTCCCAGTGAGTTAAATATTTTGAATAAATTTATTAGACTTCTATATTTCTTCTCTAGTGACTCTTTTTCATTATTATCACTTAAATTTCTTTAAGACTTTGTATTTTTAAAATAATTTTGTAGTTGTTTTTTATGTATATACTTATATCCACCTGTGGCTATTATATGTTGCAAATATTTTATTCAAACTTTGCTTGTTTTTCATTTATAAAAAACTATAAATTTATAGTTATTGTAAATTGTATAGTTAAATCGTAAAATCCTTTGTGAGGCTTCTAAGGCTTTTTGCTTGCTTAGAAAGGCCCTCCCTGTGATAAGATTATAAAATGTTTTTATATATTTTTGGTATATTCCGCATACACCTATATGTACATACATATACACACATACACACATATATTTTACATTACATTTGATTATTTTTACTTTAAAGTATATAATTTAATTTATCTGGAATTAGTATATATTAGGAGACATGGGTTTTTACACACTTTTTCCTGATAGGTTGCAAATCCCAATATCATTTGTGAATATACCATATTTTCTAAGGTGATTTGAGTTTCTATATTCATTAAAAACTAAACTTATGAATATACATGTGGGCCTGTTGATCAATTTACCTATATTTTTCAGAAATACTATCCTATTTTTATTGCTAAAATTTTGTAGTATATTATGACACCTGATAAGATACATCCTTTTTCTGTTGTTTTTGAGGTCAATCTTTATTAGATGCCCTCAATCTTATCTGTTCTAGTATCAGAAATCAGTGCTACAACTCTGATATCACACAGACTCTCACTTCCTTGGGTTCTTAAAAAAATTTTTTTTGAAGAACAGAGATTTTGTTATTGAACTTTTGTTTAGCATATTTGATGGACTGGCAATTAAATGATTACATGACTGTAATGTTTTACCTTATGAATATCAGCTTAAGTGATATGTGATATTATTATTTAAAATATTCAGTGAGCTCAACAAATTTATTCTAGAAATTATGAAACTATTTTTTGAAAATCCTATTAACAGGATTAACCATTTAAATGATTTTATAGTAATAATATCACATATAACTATCTAGTATTTTACATTTACAAATATTTTTATCTATGTCTTATATCAGAAGCAATGAAAGAAATCAGAGCTAAAGTATGTTTTTACTAGGGAGATTTCAAGATAATTTAATCAGACCATTCATTATATAGTATATAAAGTGGTGAAGAGATGGGACTCTGGTATCACACATCCTGATTTGTAAAGAAACATTTTGATCAATTCATCTATCTGGGCTTTACATACCTTATCACGGAATAATAAGAGCTAACATTTGTTGATCATTTACTATGTTGGCACTGCTTTGAACACTTTATGTACATTAACTCATTTAATTCTTACAAGGTAGTGTATCTTATAAGGTAGATATCATTATTATTTCCAAAATATATTTTCAATATATATGTGGAAACATATATAAGTTGGAAATAATAATTGTACCTACACATAGACATGGACAATAGACTAGTGGTTACCAGAGGGTGGGGGTAGAGGGGGTCAAATATGTGGTGACAGAAAGAAATCTAACTATGGGAGGTGAATACTTAGTATAAATATATATATGCCTTATTGTTAAAGTGTACAGCTAAAACATTGGATTTCGTTTACCAATGTCACCATAAATAAAATTAATTAAATAATTAATTTTAAAAAATAAACAATTGTTCCTGCTTTATAAGATAAGAATTAAATCAATTAATGTACATAAAGTGTTCAAAGCAGTGCCAACATAGTAAATGATCAACAAACGTTAGCTCTTAGTCAGTGATAAAGGATGTAAAGCCCAGATAGGTGAATTGATCAAAATGTTTCTTCACAAATCAGTAGCATATAGAAAAGATATCAGGTACCATACCTCCTAGACAAGTACTCTTCTCAGATACATAAGAGGCTGCACAGTTCATGAAAGAAGCCTACCATAGGGGAAGTATTGAAAAGGACAGAGCTTTTGTTATTTTCATGCTAGTTTCTCCTTTAACCTGTTTCTGTAATCTCTGGTGCAGCGTAGGCAGCCTTTGCAATAACTAGTGTGCTGAGAATGAGGAATATGTCCTAAAAACATTAGGCTTGGATGAGCACCAAAGCTTTAATAGTGCTCTTTGAACTGAGTCACATCGAATCTGGAACTATCCACCTTCATTCTGAATAATTACCAAGACTTTGAACCTGACCTAAGAGCAAGGATAGCTCCGAGGACCCAAATATTTGTAAATTAATTGTAGACAGAGATAGATTTGAGGAAATTAACAGTTTCATATATAATAGCCAATGAATCATCTTGCAGTTTTCCATGTTTTTGGTTCAGCAATTAAGCATAATGAGGTTGATTAAATTTTTTATCTTTAATAGAAAAATTTTCTTGTTCACTAAGAATAGAGAAAACTGATGTCTTTAAATGGGCATTTTATTATTACTTCTCTTTAATGGACCTTAGTAACCACAATTTCCAATAATCTGATAAAAGGAACACCCAAAGTAAACCAAAGCAAAATTTAACTTGCATCTTTTGCTAAACATCCTTTTTATATAACCATAACTAAAATAGCTCCTAACAGACACCGAAATAATTTATTCTTTTATTAAAATTACTTACTATTTATTGAAGGTGTCATTTGGCACTTACAAATACATTACATGTATTATTATTTGTGTTTGTGTGTGGGTGTACATTGTGCAATTCTCTTGTACCTATTGTTTCTCTAAGATCTATATTGCATATGAGAGAAAAAAATTATTTCAGTAAGAGTAGAGAGAGTTTTAATAATGACTATAGATCACTGGGGGAAAAAGGGTCCAGCAACAAAAGTAATAAATTAAGAGACAAGAATTTCTGCTACTTTTAAAATTCAGAAGCTTATTTACTTTGCATAGCTTTTATAAGAAACAGAAAAAGAAGAGAAAGATTAAATTCTCATATTTATATTCCTCAAACATCCTATAGAAAATTTCCAATGTTATGAAATTTCTTAGACAACTAGTTATTAAAAATCACAATAATTCACTGGGGATTTCATTAACCCTTTACATTCCCAAGATTAAAAAAAAAAAAAAAGCAATATCCAGCATTTTTGCCCCAGGCACTGCTAAGCAGGAGTGTTCACTTTTGATAAATATGATGACTAAATTCATACTACTGTAGGGAGAGAAATATAAAAAGATACACTTTCTACCTTTTTTTTTTTTTTAACTGAAAGACTCCAGAGCTGCTGATTTGCTGATTTGACTGACAGTCATGAAGATTCCTGTCCTTCTCTGTGTTTTCTTTTTCTTTTTGGCTCCATTGCCACCAGGTAAAATATTATGAGTAGGTAAAATATTTTTCTGGAGAGAGGAGTCTTGGTTAATGTCAACTGAAGGCATAGGAGTGACTAAATTACCAAGAGAGTGGTTTGTGATGGTCCCAGAAGTAAATCACAAGAAAGGACTTATGATTTTCCTAAATGGTAAGGGCTCCTGGTGAATCATATCATTGTGGGAGACAGTTTAAGGGCTTGATCAAATGCTTTGTTTCAGTCTGAGTGGGCTGTCCAGAAAGACAAGCTAGATAGGATATCAAAGTATATTCATCTGGACTCTTGAGAAATAATGGGGCTTTGTGTGTAGTACAATAACAGTAGGTTTTCTACTAATTTACAAGAATGATAGATTTGGCTATATTATGTTGCAAATTTACTTTAATAATTCTAGTTTTAAAAAGTTGCTGTTTTCATTGATTTAGAGTCTAAGAGCATTTTAATAACTTTATTACCTTATGTCCAATTAAATAAAAATTAATATTAACCAGATAATAAAATAAATATGGTCATTGCAGTTATTGATACCTGGGTTCAGATTGGTTTCTGCCATCTATTGTCTGTATAAATCTACCATGTTATTTAAACTCTTTCAACATTAATTTCTGCACTTGTGAATTAAGTATAATAATTAAGTATACCTTAGAGAATGATCATGAGAATTAATAATAAGTAAATATGTAAAATGTCTAATATAGACTATGGATACGTGAGGTTCTTCATAAATATTATTACTTTTATGTTGTATTGAAACATCTTAGAAAATAACCTCTTAGTGCCTCATTTTGGAGGAAGAAATTCTTCTTTGACAACTATTATAGGAGACAATGGAGGCAATATTTGCCCTGTTGGATTGCATGTGCTTGGGTTGTGTTCCCTCCTTGTGTACTCATCACTCTTAGGTTGGGTTAGTACCCCCCAAAAAAATGTGTCTTGATGGAGATAATTAAAAGAGTTGCTTTGACACATTTCAGACTACTCGAAATAAGAAAAATATTTTTCTTGTGTATGCAAGAACACTGTAAAAACACATACCCCCAAAATAATTTCACTATCTTAAAAACAAAACAAACAAAATGAAAACTCTAGCCACTTCTAATTTAGGAGAGGACTAGAACTTCAATAGTTTACTATTCAAACTCCAATTCCATTCTTTAGTAGCACAGATGATATCGAATGCACCAAAAATAAGTCTATCTTTGAGTAAATTAAAAAAAATAATAAAACACCTAAGTATTTTGGATAAAATATTCACATGGTTTCTATTATTTTATAATTAAAATAAAATTTCTCAGATAAAAATTATGAAGATTATTGTATTACATCCTTCTAAATTCAGGACAAATTGAATTAAAACCAGATTTTATTTTTACTAATGCCAAATGGGAGTTATTCTTAAAATAGAGAAGACTAGTATGTAAGATGACTATATTTGAATAATAAAATATTACCTTTAGTTGTTATCATGATTTACATGGGTCCCTAGTGTCACTCGCTTTTAAAAAAAAATGAAAACCTTCATGATATTTTCAGTATCTTCTGAAACCTACAAGACTTGTATGTGTGCATGGTTTCATCTAAAAGTTGAAAAATTTGCAATTTCTTCTTATGCATAAATATTAATTTTTATATGATGGAATAGATGTTATCTAGAGAGAAGCCATTTGTTGTTTTTGTTACTAGTTGAAAAATGCTAATTTACAATTCCACTTAAATAATGTTATTTTTTCTCGAACTGGTGCTTGACAGCTGTCATCTTCTGTTTTTTTTTTGTAAATTCCAGTTAAGTCAACATGGATGCTTCACACCCCCCATGTAAGACAGTATAATTTGAAGATGCATTTTTAAGCCGTTGAGATCATGTCTTTTCCCTCTAACATTAAAGGCAATAAATAACATCTCTCTATATAATACAAATAAGGAGACATCGTTAATTTATAGTGGAACAACAATCACAATAAAATCAATTATAGGGCAACAAAATCAATATAATATGCATTTAACTTTTTTCTATAAAGTGTAGTAAGTTACCCAAAGTAACAATTTTATGCTAACTAACTTTACTGAAATCAGAGGGCATCAATATATTGGGTTATCAACACCATCACAATTGGGTCCTCTATGGGAATGAGAGAAGAACACTATTCCGTAACTCTTCTGCTAGTGCCTGATAATTAACCATTATGTTTAATGCTTTTACTTTGGGAGTCTTTGTCCCTGAGTGATCTAATTTATAAATGTAAACATTTCTTGAAGAAGTAAAACATTAACTCTTCTACACATGATATGGAAGAGTTCATTAATTGGTATATATTGTGATAATGTAGGCTTGAATACTTACAGAGGACAGGCTTCTAAAAAAATGAAACATGAGGAAATGCTGACCATGGGTGACCAAGTTCACCCTTCTTCACTGTGTGTCTCAAGATGGCCATGAATAGCATCGCTAGTACTCTCAGTAACCTTTTTTCACCCTGACTAGCCTCATATTGTTGTATGTGTTCAAAGAATCTCTTTTATCCCAGGATCTGCTAGAGTTCTCTTCTTTCTTCTCATAAGAGAGAGTCCTAAATATAAAAGCAAAATAGTAATTTAAACAACATATATAAATTTTTCCATTTTTGAATCCTAAAGTCAAAAATATTTGAAGGTTTAATTTCTTTTGAAATATAGGGGAAAAAATTAGGTGAGTAGGTAGCCACAGGGATATATGATATCTGTTCCAAAACTACTCTGGTCTAATGATACCTATTTAGAAATTCTCATGGAAAACTAAGTTTTACCCACTAGTTGGCCCAGCTATAACCTGAAGAAAGAACTGACAATGAAGCAGAATATATTACAAAACTGTCATTGCCTGAAAAATAAATGTCTTCTTAATCTGTACTCCAAGGAAGAAAACTTAGCACATGCAAAAGCTATAATAATTATCATGTCAACATTGTTTTATATCAAATTTGGAACACTGAGACACATATAATAAATGAGTAAATATATATGTGCTTTTCTTTCCTTTAAACAGTGAAATGTGCCATGAAAGACACCTATAGTTGCTTTTTCAAGAAAGGCAATTGTAGAAATGAATGCCACAATTTTGAAAAACCAGTTGGTCTCTGCACAAAACTACAGGCTAAGTGCTGTATGTAGAAGTCTGAAATAAAAATCAGCATCTCTGAAAAATAAAGCACCGTAAGTATAAGGATTCCGAATGAATGAAGCCGAATTACCATCTACTCTTACACAGAACATATTGATTTCTTGGTCACGTGACACCCTTTGAGGAACCAGGTTCCCTCCTAAGGATCTGACAACAGTAGGAAATATCCAATATATAAGGTGGTTCTGTGGAAACATGTCATCATTTTAGACATCAGTCCTCTATTAATTGGAAAAATAATGCTAAATGATGCAAAAAACTTTATTATTATCAGAAATCTTCAATTCAAAGGTATCCAAACTGATAGGAACATCTATCCAAATGTGGCAGGAATTGAGAAAGATCAAAGAAATGAAATAGATAGGATCTTCAGCAGGTCGTAGATCAAGGGTCCTAATTCACTCTAAGCAGGAGTTCTTAACATCAGTCGAGCCCCTCAGTTTTATGTATTTGTTAGCTTCAATGGGAAATTTTGAAAAGAGGCCATATCTAAAACTAAGGCACAAGTGTATGACAATAAAAACAGGCAACAGGGTGATCTGATGAATGTTAGAAGAGTCCCATAGCTAACACCTAAAGAACAGGAGACAAAAATTCACTTCGATCAGTACAAAAAATAATTATTGCTCTCTAAAAACATTAAAAACTTTATTGTCATATCTTTATATTTTAAACTACTCTATGGTTTTTGAAACACTTAGAGATATAGAATTGTTTTTAATTGTCACAGGATTTCTATGAAATAATGTAATGTCCATGAACTATATCAGGTAACTAAGCAGAGACATGTATTTGAGGACACAAACTCTGGAACCAAATTACTAGAGGTTCTAAATCTGCAATGCAATCACTGTGTAAATGTTCTTAAATTAACCTGATTTGTTAAATAATGCTTAGAGAGTTTGTGAGGGCATATAGTTAATTAAACAATTATATACAATTGCTCTGTTATAGAAAATAAGCTCTTTTATATAATAAACACAATAAATTCAAATACAGATTTGAATACTTCTCTTACTTTCAACTCATTAGGGGCAGCTGGAGAAAGAGGGCAAGGTAAGTACAGAGTTGAAAAAAGAAGCCACATCTGAAACTAAGGAGCAGACATAGACAATGAAAACAGGTAATTAGGGAGGTCTGACGACTTATATGTTTGTTTGGCTAATAGCACTTTGAATAAGCTAATAAACAAACTTTTAATGAGATGTATCTGGTAGCCAAGCAATACATGCCTAAATTTGTATTTCTTTTTCTTTGTCTCATTTTTTTTTCTTGCACACAAAACTTTCCAGATTGACTTTAGCAACTTAAACTTTTATAAGGAGATAGAAAAGAGAACTCTACAACTCCTCAGGCTTATATAATTTGCTTTCAAATCAATTTTTCTTTGTTTATAATCTATATAAGGAAAACTCACTCTCTGATGATCTAGACCATCAATTGTAAAACTTTTCATACATAAAGACTTTTTTGCTTTAAATTTCATAGTTCTTCCATAGGGGAGTAATTGCAATTTTAAGATCTAAAAAATCTAAGAAACTATAATATAACCAGAAAATAATCTAATATGTACACCCACACACACACACACACATGCACACTCATATGTATGTGTGTATAAAGATAGATATGTAGGTAGGCAAGCAGATAGATACATAGATGATGGTAGATTAGATAGATGATAGATGACGGATAGATTGATTGATAAATAGATAGGTAGATGATAGATATGTAGATAAAGCTACACAAGTTATTATTCATTTAATCTACAGACAGTGTTTGTACACATTTATATTCACTAATCACTTTCAGTTAGTTTTCTACTAAATCTGGCAAAAAATTGGGTAACATTGACATAGACAGTTTTATCAAATGTCCATAAACTGGATACATCTCCATACTACAGTCATTAGGGGTATACAAGAAATTTTTTAAAAAAATATTGCTTGACTAATCTGAATTATTAAATATGTCATATCCACTTAAATCCACCAACACTAGCAGTATTGTCAAAGTAATCATCAATCAAGTATATTCTATTCCAGCTCTGAAGTCTGAACACAAGCACATTAAGTTTAGAAAAAGCCACAGCCACCACAGGACACTTTCACTTAATTAGGGAACCAGCCACCTACTGTGGAGCCAGAAACCTGTTGTCATAGTGATTATTACTGACACCTGATAAAGACATTATCTACCTAATCATAGAGCAGCTGCAGAAGAATTTATAATTGTCAATTATAACAAAAATGATATAACAGGTAGTGGTTCTTTTGCTTCAGTCAGGTGGTTCTATCTCTACCCCAATCAAAATTTTATTTTCTGAGAGTCTGATTTTCATACCTTGTTCGTGCAAACTCCAACACGTTTCAATAAATTTCAATTTCAAATTAAAAAGCATTGAGATTTTAATTCTATTCTTTTTCCAAGAATCCTTTTTCTACTTTTGACTATACTGTCTTAAACAACATTTAATGTACATTATTCTTCCCAGAAAAAAGGAAAACAAAACAATGAAATTGTTATTATATTACCTAGAAGCTTATTTATGGGCAACAATTATGGACATAAGACAAATAAATGAAAAAGAGCAAGATACATTGGTCTTGCTGAGCCTTCAGTTTGGTTAATTTATTAATTTATTAAATAACTGAACTAGCAAGTAAAAATTCGAGAAAAAGGAAATACATAGATTAATGACTACTTTTTCTAGCACTTCAGAGAATTAAAATGAATGAAAATTATTTACCTGTTTAGAGGAAGGAGGAACCAAATGTTAACTGAAGCACTTCAATATAAATACTGATTTAATAGTTACTTAGTTTTAATGACTTCAGGATGATAGTCATATAAATCCTAATTCTTTTTACTTTTTAAAAATTTCCATTTAATCACATTCCGACCTTCACCAAAAGATTTTTAACTGCAATTGAGCATCAAAATGTAGTGTTAAACTTTCTTCTGGTCAAGTTGAAAAGAATCAATGATTGTATAGCTCCTATTTTCTAACTTTAATAAACTTTTAAAAATATACTTTTAAAATTTCTGATCATTCTAACTCATATTCAATTTTATAAAGTTGAGAAGTTGAAATGTTGGGTAACTACTATAGAATTGAAGAACATATTGCATAATTCTCAGTTTGAGAGTTAGGTGTAATGATGAATCAGAGACTTTTTGCAGGATATCTAGCCAGGCCTCATTCCACAAGCTATGGGAACAAACAACAAAGTTAGACTTTGAGTCTCATTCAGTTGTTCTTATCTCCTCTCCCCCAGGGAGATTTTTCTCTCTGATGATATCTTTAGTCATAAAGAGCTCATTTTGAATGTTTTTCCTCTTGGCTCCTTTGTACACTAGAGGCAGAGGAGAAGGAAGTGCAAGGGGAATCCTGCTAAGCATTAAATACTGTATGTGAGCCAGGCGGACTCCAGCTTTCACAACTTGGACTTGAAGTATACATTGACAACTGGGACATCTTTCTTGGTAATTCCTGGGATTACCTTCAGCAGCCCAATCTTAGCTATTGAATCTGAAAATAGTTTGTGTTAAATCGTAAATATATGAGTTTCTCATTTAATGGAAGAAATTGAGAGAGGAGCTTTAATTGGTTCCATATTGCCCACAGAGTAACAAGGAAGAGTGGCATATAGGTAAATCACTAAAGTAAGTACCACAGCATAGGATGAGAATGGTTAGAAGGCGTGAACATAGGTAGAGCTAATGGGAGACTATTGAAATGATCCAGGTATACAGAGATAAACATATAATCTACTGGGGATAGTAAACCAGGTTTGAGATATTCTAGCAAATGTTTTATTTGCTCCACATATCAGATAAAACAAGTAATAGTAAGACTTCAAGAGAAAAACATGTTATGTTATTAGATTATGTTTGTACTTTTCAATGTTAACTCAGAAGTATTAAATAAATAGATATCCTCTTTACAGTGGAGAGAAAACAACATTCAGCTTCTATTTGTCAATGCTTCCTAGTTTGCAAGAGTACAGGCACAGACTACTTTTTTTATATGGACTTGGTCATTTTGAGAACTAATAGGATATAAGACAAGCTCTAAAATTTTACTTAAAACCTTCCACAAGTTCTCTATCACCTTGGGAATAAATCAGGCTTAAAATGCCTGCTCCTCATCCTATATTTTATATAATTCAGTAACACAGCTTCTTTCAAAGCATCATGTTCTCACTTTCCTTTGCACATGCAGTCCTCTCCCTCTAGAACTTTCTCCTTCTTTCTTCACCTGGATAACTACTCTTCCAAAGCTAATCTTAAAAACCATTACCTGTGAGAAAACTTTATGAATCCCCTCCCTCTCCCTAAGTGACAGACCTATTTATTCTATAATAATAATTTATTACTCATAACTGTAGTTGCCCCTTTAGGCATCTGTAGGACTGCATTTCCCACTAGTCTAGAAGCTTCATGAAGGTGAAGATCTGTTTTTTGCATTTATTGTGGTATTTTCAGGACCCATTTTTAAGAAAATGTCCCTTCTAGAATGATTTCATAATAGCAATTTATGGGGTAAATGAATAAATGTAAGAAGGAGAGAGAAAAGCATAGGGAGAGAGAGAAAAAGTATGGGAAAAAATATGAATGTAATATTTGCTTCAGATCCTAAAGGCCAGATAAATCTCTAGGCCCAAAATCACTAACAATGATTCAATTCTTGTTTTTCAGAAATTTGCTATCTGTAAAGGATATGGTTGCTTTCTTAGCCAGAATATAGACAGAATGAGATGTCTAATCAAGATATGAATATTATTGTCCTATCCTCTGGCATACCTGTTCCACATCCAGAATGCAACCATGTCTGGAAATAAACACACCTATTGTGAAAGGTAGAAGAAAAAATGTAGCCTGCTAATAAGGCATTGATCATTTGGGCATTCTTCTAGTTCTAGTTCATGTATATTCTCAGCATCTTAATGAATAAAATTAAACTGCAAGTGAAACTTTGCTGTCTCTGTGTATATTTATTGATGATTTGAGCATTGATTGAGGAACAAATATTTTCAGTTTGTTTCCAAAATTCTGGAAAGTAGTGATTAAGAAGCTAAAAGTTATTCTAGGAGTAAAAAACTTATTTAAGTCAGGAAGGTGAGTAATAAAATATAATGATACAGTCTTCATGTTTTGAAGTCAGATTGTCTGGATTTGAATCCCACCTTCTCTATATTCTTAGATAGGTGATTTGAATAAAAATCAATACTAACTCTCTAAGCCTGAATGTCCCTATCTATAAAATAAGAATAATAATAGTTCTCACTGAATAAGTTTGACATGAAGATTAAATGAGATAATTCAAATAAAATGTATGCAGTGTCTGGTGTATAATAAACATATAATCAAGATGCTCAAAATAATCATTACTACTGTAATCATATAAATAATACTATAATTGTTTAATGTTCCAAACCTGCTCTTGCATAAATGTTGTACATGTGTACAAAGATCGCACTGTAATCATCAAAAATCTACCCATGTGTAAAAAGATTAAAGAGAGTAAAATATCTTCAAATGTGTGTGGGTATGAGAAGTCTCAAGAAAGAATTTCTATGGCAAGGGGACAGATAATTCACTGTTTCTTGTCTGCTTTGTTTCTTATCTGTGCCTAGGTAAGGAGGGAAGTTAAGACTAGTACAAACTGTTCATATGATCTAGAAGTATTAGACAACATGACATGGTAATAAAAATTTTATAGGTTCTAAAACAATGCCAGGAACACTTAGTGATAAAGCTCAAAGACACATAATTTAAAGTTTTATTACCAGGTACCAAGTATTTCCTAAATTATAATCTATCTGTCTCTTCTTAGAGAATGAAAAAAAGAACAGCAAGCCAAAAAGTAGCTGTGTTGTAGATTTCAAATCCCTAAATTTGAAATGTTTTTGCAAAGTTAAAGCTTTAGATAAATATAGCAATGATGATGAAAATCGTTAAAAAGTTTCAAAAATAAGTCCTTGTTTTTTACACATTTTATTCCAAAACATAATTGAACTCTGTAGGCCTAATGTGTCATCATGAAGAGTAAATACTTATAAGGTTCCCCGGAATACATGTTCAGTCCACTATTTCTAAATAATCTCCTGACCAACCATAAATACAACTACTATTTCAGCCATATGAAATAAATCCCTAATCTATATCCTTAACTTTTACTTCTTTCTTTAGTTCCAAATGCAAGTATACCTACTGAATATCTTTTAAGAAATTTCTGTAGATTCCTTAACCTTAATACTATCAGCATAATTCCCTCTTCTCTCTCTCTCTGTTTATTTTTCCCTCTTTTCTTTTCTTGTCTCCTTTATTGCTTATGATCACCATTAGCATTTCATTCCATCCAAAGGACAGGACTATTTCCTTATCTTCTTTGTCTATAAGTACATTTACTCCAGTTCATAAATACTTTTTGAAAAAAAGTTTTTTTTCAATTCTTGAGAACACAGATTTGGTCAAGCCTTCACTGTTAGCCAGCCTGCCCCATGTCCGTGATACATGTCCACATGTCATTTGTTTTCCAGGCTAGTCCCTACTCAAGTTACAGAAAGGGTCAATAAGAATTAAGTCAGTTACTATGTGCTAGGCACTAGGGGTATAATGTCGAATGGAAGGAATGTAGGTTTCATGAGGACTATAACCATTAAACATATATTTATTAGTGTGATATGTGGTAAAATAGTAAAAATTCAAGTTCTAGACTTGGCTTGAAGCAACAGATTCTGGAAATAATGCATTTACAAAATGGCATTTTAGGCTCTGAGGAATGAGGAAAAGATTGGCAAGATGTTGCTTTATGTTAGGAAGGGAAGGGTAATTGGTTGGTGAGGGTAATTGTGGATGCTTCTGGTAAATGTGTAAATTTGTGAGGCAGAAAAAAGCATAGTCATATTACAAGTAACAGAGGAAACTCAATATGGTTGGAGAGAAAAGGAAGAGTAATAAAGAAAGAGGAAATTTGGGTGAGGCAATGTCATAAATGATTGTGAATAATGAAGGGTATGAGACCTTATCCTAAAGGGGAAAAAATGGGAAGCTAACCAAGAGGGATCTCTCTGACTACTGTGTTGAGAATAGAAGATGGAGATTGTATATACCTCTAGATAACTTAAGAAGTTGTTGGAACAATACAGATGAGAATTAATACTGACTCAGAGAGAATTCCTGTAATGAAGATGAAAAGAATTGGATGAATGTTAGCTGTACATGGGTGGTAGAATCTATAGGAGTTGAAGATTAATGTTATGTGGAAATTAAGAGAAAATAGTCCAGAAATATTCACAGGTAGTGCAATAGACCCTCCTGCTCTCCACCAGATAAAAGTCTAGCTTACTCACATCAGGTCTCTAGTACTGCTCAGAGGATCTATTTAGGATTCTAGAAAACTGTGTATCAGTTTGGAGATTGACTATCAAACTCAATTTTGTATGGAAGGTTTATTTAAAGTGTGCTTATAATGAAGTCATGAATACTAGTCTTAACCTCAATTCTAAAAGATAACCCCTAATCACAGCCTCAGCCTAGTGCTTTCACATAATTCCTGCCAGTCTATATACTTTCAGTTTGGGCTTTCTTTTTTGTTCTTCCTGAAATAGCCTGACATCAGCATTGGTAATTAACAACCAACCCTCACCCGTTTTCTAAAATTACCACTGAATTGCAGTTTTCACATCCTGGAATTTTAAAACAATATTCCTTCCCTTAATGACAACTTTGGTTTCTGATTTAGAAATTCAGGTGCAGTCTGGATTTATTATTCTCCTTAGTTTTGATGTTTGGACCATGGAGGTCCATATGTTCTAAATGGCAAGGCGAGTTGTCTGGAGCCCCCATTTCCCTTAGTGTCATTTAGTCAGCAGTGCAGAATTTATTGTATTTGTCACCCTGATTGCCCATATTGTAATAGTATCTTATTTGTTGCTTCTTGTGCTAATGGTTTTCTACAATATTGTCACTTTGCAACTTTGCAAGGCTAATTTTTAGAAAAGAAAAATTTTAAAGTCACTTTCATTTTTAAGCATAATGATGATTCCTCATTTTTACACAATACTTCAGTTTCATAATGGCCTATTCTTTCTAATCCTCTTGTCAAGCTTTGACATCTAGTGACATTCACAACTCCAAGACTGTGCTTGTTGAGTTATATTTTTTAAATGCCTTTCCTCACTTTCAGTCTATAAAACTCATTCTTCAAATCACATGATGATTGTTATGTCCTCCTAAAGGCTTTCCTGCTTCTCCATCTTTAGATTAAGCAATACTTTAAACCAGTTTTTTTTCTTAATTTTCTGGATGAAATAATGTTGGTGTTATGATCTCTATAGTTATAACATGAAAAAAAATACTTCTCATTATATCTTGCATCCTAAAATTAAATATTTTTAATTATAGCATCAAACATAATACACCCACACTTTTTAATGGTTAAAATTTCTATATGTTTATGGAATTCTCAGAAAATTTTTATTAACCAGAACTCCATTATACAAAACTTTAGAAAATGTATATATGTATATATTTATTTCGTAGTGAGTTATACAGTACCTCTTACTTACTACCTTAGAAACACATACATACATCATTTATGACCAGAAAAAAAGTCTTTTCAGAATTGTTTTCTTACATGTTTTTCTCTGGCACGAGACTACGAGTTCCTTTGGCATAGAGATCATATCCAAATCATTTCACTATTTCTTCATATTTAACTATTAAATAGTTGAATAAATTAATAAACATGCTGCAGTATTTATCATAAAACTATAATCTAAATAAAAGGAGCATTTTATACATTTACATTTTTCCTTTATAAAATCTCTTTAGTTGTGATACTCTCAATAAGTATGACCATATAGATTAAGGTCTATATTTATGTCAAATTTGGAAAAATTGGTTCTGCAAGGGTCTGGCATAGATATGTCCATGTTTGAGATATATCATCCTTTCCACATTTTGAGTTAGGAAGGAGGGTTGTAGAGGAAAGGGTAACATCTCTAGAACATATCTTTTCTTCAACCAACAAATTTCGTCCATTATAATAGAAAAGACACCATTTTTAAGCCATTATTTCAGAATTTATTTTAAGACATTTATATGGCTCACCTCTATGTTCCCAATCCTACTTGCATGGATCAAATAGAAAGAAGTTATTGCTCAGGTTCTCATACTCCATCATCATTCGTGAATGTGACTAAGTTCAGAGAGAGTCACTGGAATTTCTATTTTAAACAAAAATTAAGAAAAATCATGATGACAAAATCAAAACATTATTATTTTACATAATTATGTACAGTCTCATTGAAATTTCAAGAATTATATTACTTCCTCTTTAGTATTTCCAAGTCTTCCATGTATTCACTTTTCATTATAAGTGAGGTATGGATTCAACAGAAATAATTAGAATTTTATTGGATTATGGGTATATTTGTGAACACATTACCATTAATTCCTCGACATCACTGGCTCACATCTCTCATTAGCTTTAGAGAAGAACTTTAATAGTCACAGAGAAGGCTCTATGGAAGTATGTAGGAATCTCTGAATTATGCAAGATTTACCCATAGAAACGGCACTCGCCTATTGTTCTTCTAAATCAGACTGTCATTGTTCCTCTTTACATCTCTGCTGCTTATGTTCTCTAAGAATGCTGATCTTTGGACATAGCCTAGAAGCTAGAGGCTTCCTTAGGTCCTCAGGAAACTGAACTTACCACCTATTCCTGTAAAGAAGTAATTGGAATCTCTATTCTTTTGTGTTGCTCTCAAGCAATGCTGATTCAGGCCCCAGGTAATATAGTTAGTTGAACATTAAGTCTACAATCAGTATATTTTCACAGCTACTTTCCCTACTTTTCTCAAACAGTCCATCATACAATTACAGATTAAAGTCATCAAGCTTTCCTCCCTAGTGACATAGTTGTATTCTTACTTAACTCAAATGTAAAGCTTCTCTGTACACAATTTATCTAAAGAGATATGATCACAAGAATTAGTTTACTAGTCTCTGAATAGGTGATATTTATACTTACGAGGGAATCTGAGAGAAATATCTTCTATTCTGAAGAATCTAAAGGATTAAGGGATTACATTGAGGCTCACAAACTGGTGTTAAATTTGAGCTTCCAAGGTAGTGGTGAGGGGAAATAGGGAAGAGATTAACTGAAGTAGTAGTACCAACCTCCATTTATGAAATAACTTGAGGCCATCAACAGTGGAATAACTAATAAATTGAAATATATTCACACAATGGAATTCTATACAGCAATGAGAATGAATGATTTTAACTACACATAATATTGTTTACTGTTTTTATTATCTATATTAATATGTTTAAAGATGAATCCACAAGAATGTTACATAAAAGAAGTTTGATACAAAGGAATTCATGATATATAAAAATGTTTATTATATCATTATCAATAATGATTATTATCATTAATTGAAATCAATGTCTACAATCATTGAATATTTGAGTTAAGTAATGAGCATAATATATATCGTTCTATTTATGTAAATTATAAAAGCAGGCAAAGCTTATCCATGCTCTTAGAAATCAGAATAATGTTACTCCTGGATCGTTGAGGAATAACAACTATCAGAGATATGAATGATGCTGATAATGTTCTGTTTCTGGATCTAGATAGTCATCACATAGGAGTGTTCGGTTTATGAAAACTGAATTCTCTATTTATAACACATGTACTTTTCATATATGTTATACAGCAATGAAATATATTTAAAGATATAAAAATATACAGAATAAATTGAGAAAGCCCACTTTCTTTAGACATCTTAAATCCACTCTTCCCTACAGAGCAAGAAACCAATAAAATATTTTTTTGCATATTCTTTCAGGCCTTCATTTTATACACATACAAATACATATATACTTATATCAAATATCCATATACAAACCCTTGGCTAGACTTACTAAGGAAAAAAGAGAAAGGACACAAACAAAATCAGAAATGAAAGGGAGAAGTTACTACAGATAACACTGAAATACAAAGTATCATACAAGAATACTATGAAAGATCATATGCTACCAAACGCAATCACCTAGAAGAAATGAACAAGTTCTTAGTATACAACCTTTACAGGCAGAATCATGAAAAACTGGAAAATCTAAATAGACTGAACAACAGTAAGGAAATTGAAACAATCATCAAAAACCTCCCAAAAAGTAAAAGTTCAGGACAAAATGGTCTTTACTAGTGAATTGTACCAAACATTCAAAGATGATTTAATATGTATTCTTCTCAAACTTTTCCAAAAAATTTAAGAAAAAGTAATACTTTCTAACTCATTTTATGAGGCCAAATTACCCCAAAACCTAAACCTGGTAAAGATAATACAAAAAAAGAAAAGGAAAGAAAAGAAAAGAAAAAAAAGAAAACTATAGGCCAATATTTCTGATAGATATACATGAAAAATGCTAAACAAAATACTAGCAAATTTAACACAACAATACATGAAAAAGGTTATATGTCATGATCAAATGGGGTTCATTTCAGGAGCACAAGTACATACACAAATTGATTGATGTGATACACAATATAAAAAAAAACAGGATAAAATGATATAATTATATCAATAGATGCAGAAAAAGCATTTGACAAGATCTAACATCCATTTATGATTAAAACACCTAATAAAATGGGTATAGAAGGAAAGTACTTCAACATAATAAAACCTGTATACAAATTACCTCAACTAATATACTTAATAGTGAAAAACTAAAAACCTTCCCTCTAAGATCAAGAACAACACAGGTTGTTCGCATCACCTCTCTTATTCAATATAGTGTTGGAAGTCGTAGCTAGAGCAATCAGGCAAGAGTAATAAATAAAAGACATCCACATTGGGAAAGAAGATGTCAAATTGTCACTTTTTGCAGATGACAGGATTCTATAAATAGAAAACCCAAAAGACTCCACTAAAAAACTGTAAGAAACAGTAAACAAATACAGTTTCAGGATACAAAATAAACATACAAAAATTCATAGTGTTCCTATACACTATCAATAAATTTTCAGAAAAAGAAATGAAAAAAATTCTTTTACAATTGGAAAAAAAAAGAATAAAATGCCTAGGAATAAACCTAATGAAGTATTTGAAGGGCCTATATGCTGAAAACTATAAGATATTTTTAAAAGAAATTGAAGAAAACACAATGAAATAGAAAAATATACTGTATTTATAGATTGGAAGAATTAACAAAAATGACCTTAGTACCCAAAGCAATATACAGATTTATGCAATTTCCATCAAACTTCCAATGGCATTTTGCAAAGGTAAATAACAAAAAGTCATCAGATATGCATGGAATCACAAAAGACCCTGAATAGCCAAAGCAATCCTGAGAAAAAAGAACAAGGCCAGAGCTATCACTCTGCCTGGATTCATATTAAACTACAAAGTAACAATAATCAAAACAGAATGATGTTGACAGAAAAATAAACACACAGACCAACAGAACAGAATAGAGAACCCAAAAATAAACCCACATATATATGTGGGAGAGAAAGAGAGAGAGAGAAAGAGAGAGAGAGAGAGAGAGAGAGAGAGAGAGAGAGAGAGAGAGAGACAGGCGAATAATTTTCAACAAAGGAGCCGAAAACATACAACGGTGAAAGAAAATTCTCTTCAATAAATGGTGCTGGGAAAATTAAAAATCCACATGCAAAAGACTGAAACTAGACTGCTGTCATCATATACCAAAATTAACTCAAAATGAATTAAATACCTAAATATAAAACCTGAAATATAAATTTCATAGAAGAAAACATAGGTACTAAACTTATGGACCTATGGATTTAGAGAATGGGAGAAGATATTAGAAATAGCTGAGTGGGAGAAGGTATTTACAAATAATGTCTTTGATAAGGGGCTAATATCCAAAGTATATAAAGAACTCATACAACTCAACACCAAAAAGCAAACAATCCAATTAAAAAATGGGCAGAGGACCTGAATAGATACTTCTCTCAAGAAGACATACAAATGGCCAACTTCACCAGCTTTTAGGGAAATGCAAATCAAAACCACAACGAATTATCACTCCACTCCTGTTAGAATGGTTATCATCAACAGGACAAGTAATAACAAGTGTTGGAGATGTTGTGGGGAAAAAGAAACCCTCATACACTACTGGTGGGAATGTAAATTGGTACAGCCACTATGGAAAACAGTATGGAGTTTCCTCAAAAAAATTAAGAGTAGAATTACCATTTAACCCAGCAATCTCTCTTCTGGGTATCTACCCCCCAAAATTGAAAACATTTTTTCATGAAGATGTATGTACCTCAATGTTCGTGGCAGCATTACTCCTGTGGCCAAGACATAGAAACAAAATTCTCTTCAATAAATGACTGACTAGAGAGATGTGGTACGTATATGCAGTGGAATATTAGTAGGGCATAAGAAAAGATGAAATACCGCCATTTGTGACGACGTGGATGGACCTTGAGATTTGATTTATCTTGCTAAGCAAAATAAATCAGACTGAAAAAGTTGAGAACCATATGATTTCACTCATATGTGGGATATAATACTGAAAGCAACAAATGAACAAGACAAACAAAGAAAGACTTGTGAACACAGACAATAGTTTAATGGTTACCAGAGGGAAGAGGGAGAGGGAGAGAAGTAGATTAGGACAAAGTGGGTTAAACATATAGTTACGGAAGGAGAATTGACTGAATGGTGAACACACAATGCAGTATACATATCATTATAAATTGCACACTTGAAACCTATGTAATTTCATTAACCAGTGTTGTCCAATAAATTTAATTTAAAAAATACCCATATACCCATATCACATGCAATAAAAACTTATGCTGGGCTCACACAAGACAAATGTGCATATGGTTTTCAACTTTACAATCAATAAATTCAGGTGGGCAGGTTAAAATTGGCTGTGGTGAGAGTATTTATACTATAGAAACCAGCAGATGCTACAAACCAGAAGGGTTTTTTTCCTTTTTCTTTTCTTTCTTTCTTTCTTTCTTTCTTTCTTTCTTTCTTTCTTTCTTTCTTTCTTTCTTTCTTTCTTTTTTTTTTTTTTTGGAATACTTGGTGTTAATTTCAAAAAAAAAAAAATTTTGCTCTTACAAAAGATGGTGCATTAAATATAAGTAACATATTGATTGAATATATAGCTTTAATGCCTCCTTTTGTCCAATGCTGAATGTAAAAATCTAGGATTCAGACAATTCTTGATATTTGTAGAAAAAAAGTTATACTACTTGCTTTCTCACCCTCTCTGTTACTAAATTTTTTTTTATATTATGGAGATTTGGGAATTTTATCATCTTTCTAGGTGAGATCCAACTTTCTTGTAGAGTAATCTCAGGGGTAAGCATCCTGGTGAGAGTTGTTTAAACTAGATTTTCTAGTGCCCGGGAACCATAAGAGATGAGAGCCTACATAGTTAGTTTAAATAGCTTGCTGTATAGAGAAACTATTTTACTGCTTATAACATAATAGTCACTAAAAATATGATAGCTTCTTTCTTAATTAATTCCTTCTTTATTATCCAAAACATTGTCCTATACACCACTGAGGGCAATAAGTCAAAGTCTGACCTCTTACTTCTTTCTCCATATGCCCAAACTCACTAACAACTGTTTAGAGCTAAGGATTTCAGATATGCCATACCAGAGGAGCACTTTACTCTGCTATTAGCATTCTCTTATTAACTAATTGCTCTATTATCCTAAAAAGGTCAGACCCTGGCTTTCGTATCCTCATCTTTAAAATGAGTGGTTGATTGTATAAACTGTAGTGTTTACCAGACCTAAAATTCTATTACATTATAGATCTGCCCATCTTCCCATGTAAGGGCAAGAGGTGAGAGTAAAGGTATGGATGTGTAGAGGTTTCAAATGAAGTATAAAGCTTATCCTTTTCCAAAACAAGATAGGATAACTACAAATCTGAATGGGTGGTGGCAGTGTGCTAGAGAGTAGTGGTTTGTTGGTGGTTCTAATGGACCCAGAATAAGCAGAATTTAATGAGAGATTATAAGGGTAGACATGACAGTGAGTTTGAACAATAATATAATACTAATAGTGAATGAACGAATACTTACTACATGCCGTGAGTTATATTTCACTTAATCCTCAACATGAACTTGGTTTTATTATTATCTTCCACATACATGGATGCTAAAACTTGAAGAGATTAGTAATTTGATCATACAACCAATAAATGACAAAGATATTTGGAGAATAGAAATATTTAGAGAAAGAAAAGAGAAAAGAAAGGGAAAAAGAAAATAAGTATAAGGTAAGTGCTTTGATCTAAGAAACTATCCATAAATCTCTGTACACCTATAATATGCTATAGATTAACAACTCAAAAAATAGTCATCAGTTAGCTGTTAGTAACACACACACATACATACACAAGTTCAGAAAGAAGAGTCAAATAACATTTAAATTTATTCACAACTAATGACTCTAATACTAATTGTAGAATTCACTTTAGAGATCCATGTGTTCCAGTATGCTTAGTTCAAAAGACTATACAAAATGCACTTTCATGTTCTTTGGATTTTGGCATATAAATAAGCTAATCAGGCACAAATAGTCTTTTGTGGGTGGTAATGGTCCAGGTTTCATGTCATTCATTTCCCAAACAGTATTTAAGATGAAAAGATATCATACTGTGTTTTTAGTCCTTCCTCCATTTGATGACTGAATTCTTTCAAACATGTTCTCAACAAGTAGTTACCCAATTTTTTCTTGAATAACTCCAATAACAATAAATTTACAACCTCCCAGAGTAATAATTCTACTTTTAGATAGCTGATCTACAAGATTTAAAGATCACCTTCCCCATGATCAGCCTCAGTCACTTTCCCTATAACATTTATATCTTAGTTCTATACCTTGAGATAATATTTAACAAGTTTAATCTCCTTTCCCTGTCCAACTTTCAAATATCTGAAGACAACTTAATAGCTTCTTTTTGTATTTTATATTTCTTCTGTTGAACATTACCTTTTGTTTCTGATGTAGTATGGTTGTTTTCACATCCTCACATCATTCTGGTAATACTGTCTAGAAACAGCTCCAAGATTTCCGTTATATTCGACTTTTTTTCCCTAAAATCAAATGCAACATTCCAGGTAGTGTTTGACTGGTGACTAAAAACTTTAACTGTTCAGCATTCTTTTAATCTACTCATACAGTCTAACAAATTATCACAATCAAAAGTATGCCTTTATCTAGCGATAGCTAGCTACTCTTTCACTATGTTAGCAAAGCTAATATTTTTTTACTTTTTTTCCAGATACCATTTGACATACAGAGCACAGAAAAAGAAACTTGATTAAGTCATGACTGGCCTTTAAACAATTCTCTCTCATATATACCACATGGCTAACCATAGGCAAGGGTAAGCTACTTAGCCATTCTGGTTCTCAGTCTAAAATGTAACGGACATTTACAATGAATGTAACAGATAGTTACATTGAGTGACTTTGGATAGTTCTCCCAGTTATAAAGTATATAATTCTAAGAAAGTTATATTAGAATGTAATTCTGTAACTATTCTGATATAAAGCATGTATATCTGAATTTTCTACTTTAAACGTAAATCTTCATTCAATTAATGATCTATTACTAAATTAATGAAATATCAATCAAGTTCAAAGTGCTAAGATGAAATAACGATAAAAGAAAATACATAAGGTCTTCTAAGATGTTAAAAAAAAAGATAAATCAAATATTGATTTAAAATTTGAGAAAATAAAGAATGTGTTACATTTTTCAAAAAGTATCCAAAACACCTGGAAAAACACCAGTAAGTCAAATGTTTTATAATACCCTGAGTTTTTTCAGTACATTATTGTAGTGTCATGTCTCTCAAACATACACCTAGAAGCTAAGAAGACATGATCATGTTCTCCAAGCTTATAACAAGTACAGAAAAAAGTTTAGAGTAGCAATAATACAAGATGATTGTGCTATGGGAGAGTAAAGCTGGGTAAGGGCCAGCCTTTGGAAATGATTGAAAATTTTAAAGTTCTGCAGTGAAATTTCCTAAATGTAATTTAGAAAAGCAACTCTGGGGTTAGAAAATAAGTTATTATACTAGCTAAGTAATTGAATAATAGTGTTGCGTGAATAGTGTAAGCTGTAGAGATTAGGATTCACAATAAATCAACACTTATGTAAGACAGTATATGAAATCTTTGGACAGGAAAACAGGTGTTTATGTTGCTCTTCACTGCTTGGACTAAATATAGTTATGTGATAATTGAGGAATTTCATAGAATATGGAGTTAATGACTCTTACCTAATGACTCCAGTTGTATCCATACAGTCATTTGACAGACATAATAAAGCAAGTTATAAATTGGGAAAAGATATGAGGACTCTTCTGGATTGTTTATTAACTCCTAGGTCCTTGCCTTGATATCTTGGACATGATCTCACTTTGGTATGTTGAAATTTATAATAGATTATTTAGGTGAACCCTTACTATATGTCTATGTTTCTGTGTGCATGTTACATTTGGATAAACTTTTTCTAAAAAAAGATTCATTAGTTCCTTGTCCAAAATGTTTCTTGAAACTCTTCATTATATTCAAAGTAAAAGCCTAGTTCTCACAGTTGCGTACAATGCCCTACATAATCTGGCCCCCATTATATAATGACTTCATATCCTACTGTTCTCCCTGTTGCTACCTCTTTTCTAGCCAGGCTGGCTCTTTGCTATCCCTTGTAAAAGTCAAGCACAATTTGTATTAGTGATTTTTTTTCTTACCGTTTGCTCTGTCTAGAAAGGTTATCCTTCAGATGACTGGTTAATACCCCCATTCTTTCAGATCTTTGCTCAAATTTCACCTTCTCAATTAGGCCTACTCTGGCTAGCTTATTTAATATTGTAATCTGCTTCTCACAACACTCTCAATACCTTTCAATCTTTAAACATACTATATAATTTATTGTTTATTACATTTATTAATTTGAGAACTCCTTCTCCTGTAATATAAACACCTTGAGAATAGGGAGACTTATCTATTCTGTTTATTGATGTTCCAAAATAAATATTTTAATGAATTAAAATGAGAGACTTTATTACATATCTCAAATTCTAATCAATGAAGTAGAAAAAATAGATGCCACAAAAGCAGCCTCAAAAATCTCCATGAATTACTCACATTGCTTTCACCTGGGCCAATGTAAAATATAGCTAGATTCTATGAAAACATCAAGCAAATATTTTACATATACTTTAGAAAAGGGTGATTACAGCCAAATATTGTAAAGAGGTTCAGATGCCGGGTAGTTAAGAAAACAATTATCCAGTAAATCTAGACATCTAAAGATGATGTAACAGAAGATTTATTACTGTAATTTACATCAACAAGACAAAGAAGCTTACCATTTTATTTATTGTCTTCTTAAATGCACATCTGATCACTGCAACCACTCCCTTCTCATTCTTATTTATATAGCTTTGATAGACCGAATTACTGCAAATTCCCAAGATTATTTAGTTTCCTCTCTCTGAACTAATATATTTCAAGATTCCAATTTTTCATTTTTCCTTTTTTTACTCTTCTTCACTGTCCCACAGTACCCTGACCTCTTCCAAAGACATTTGTGATCTTTAGAATGTCATGTGTTCTGCACCCAGTCATTTATCTTTTTTCTCTTCTTTAACTGTGGACTCGTAACTGTTTTCCTAAAAATTCCAGATCTAGTTTCCTTGAGATATTGTGAAGAAAAATACATCATGACTTGAAATCACACTAGATAAAAGTTTTGCAAGAAAAGAAAGGATGAAAAAATGATCTCTATGTTTTCCAACATGAAAGATTGAATAGGAGATGAGACTAAGTACAGCACAGTAGGAAACCTAAAAGAGAACCTCCTTTAAAAGGAATGTAATGATATCATCTTTAGATAAATTATTCAGATTCATAGATTCTCACATTAAAAATGTGAGTTAGTCAAGTCCTTGAGTAGTCCGTAATAGGATATGTATATTAGGTAAGAAGTTACAAATGGGAATAAAATTTGGAAGTCATCTATAAAAAATTAATGAAGATATGAAAAAAGGCATTAGAGATGGAAATTGTAGATAATCAGTAATAAGAAGACAACCATTTTGTTTGAAGCTAGATTTTCCCCAGATATATGTCTTATTCAAGAAGTTAGGTAATACAGCTGCTTTAGTCAGAGAGTGACGACCTTTGCAATTACATAATTAAAATCACATATTTTTAAATGTTTTGAGTACAATTAATAGTATGCATGTTGATTTAAGTTATTCATTAAAAATGTAAATGTTACATTAAGGAAATAGGTAATATCACTATAATCTTTGTGGTTGGAGAAGAGAAAACTGACAATAAGTTGGTATTAACTCTCTATTTCTCACAATCCAATCTTGCTTTTTGTCTTCTGCCTAATTACTCTAGGAAAACAATATATTTTTTTCTAATATCCACTCTGGTTGTCATAGAATATAATGATATAAAAATGAATGAATAGCTCACTGTTTCTGTCTCACTTTAGAATACTTAGAAAATTATAGTAATCTCTAAAATCTGAATCAGGTAGAATTCTTCCACCTTGAGAGGCCAATTAACTTATTGTATCTGCTATGTTCCATTGAGCAATATTCTATACTCCAAAATATTTTTAATGCAGAATGAGAAAAATAAACACAAACCAAAGAGAGAAGGTGAGAGAGAGAGAGAGAGAGAGAGAGGAAAAAGAATGACATAATGAACTCATCAACTGTGCTGAGGGCAGTGTCATGGAGACATTCAGAAGCAGGGCAAAGAAAAGGAGTCAGGAAAAGGGAAAAAAAGAACAGTAGAGTGCCGTAATGGATACCAAGTGGTTAATTTTCAAAGAAGCACTGTATATATGAATAGCAGCGCTGGCAGAGAGTTTCAAAATGGATTAAATGCATCACATTTTTAAAAGATGCCATTAAGATGATAACTGAGCAGAGAACTTTGAATTTATAGCAAAGCAGTAATTGGCCTTTTGCAAGAAAGAATTAAACTATTGTATTTCAGGATAAAGTGGCGTGTCAGTTTTTCAGATGAAGTAGCTGAGGTCTGAACTTAGTAAATGATTTATTCAAGTCATACAGTTAGTGGGACAATCAAGACTAGAAACTAGAGCTGAAACTAAGTCAAAGATTCTTCTAAGTTTTAGTTTTATTTTTCTGAACAAAAATATCAGATTTACAGCACATTAAAAATATTTTCTCTAATCTGTAACTTAGTGATAGAAATTTTATATATATATAGAAATCAAATCACTTTTTCTAATTCTTTGATATATCAAATGCAAAGCAGAAAATGTTTTGAAGGTGAAGGTATAGCAATAAATTAAGGAAAAAATACTTTGGTTTTCTTTTCTGCTATAAAGTTTGTGGATATTATTTTCACTATTAATATTAAAATCTCACAAAACCTAAGCTCTTTTACTACAAGAATTTCTTAGAAGAACAAGCAACAGGGTTTTATAATTCTTTATATATTTTTTAAAAACTGATAAATCTTAATCCTATCATTTTCTCCTACTTTTTAGTCATAAAAGTTTTAAATAAAAAGATTTTACTGAAATTATATTTATTACTTCAAAAAAGATTAAAACAAATGTTTTCTGCAACATATACAGTAAAGTCATTTATAAGATCTCTCCTCTTTAATATATATTTTAATAAAAAATTAAATTGAATTCAAAACAAATTACCAAAGAAAAAATAATTCTGTACAATTTTGAATGACAAAAGATTGTCTTTGATGTCCAAAACAGCAACTGATTAAACGGCCTACAAAACTATATAGACAACCTTCTAGAGTCAGTCTTAAAGACTCGGAGTCTAGAGGCATCAGCAATTACCACAAACAAGATTCCAGCAGTGGAGCATTTTGAATGAGAATCTCCTTTTGCTTCTCAGCTGCTTTTAGTCAGGGAGACATGTAACCAGAGCTTTGTCCGGTGTGTCAGGGCAACTCACAGCAGCAGTTTTGCTTTCCGCAATCCAGCAGGCTAGGAACCTGTGACTCATACATAAGTCATAACTTGTCTTCAGATTGCAACTATAGTATCTGCACATGGGTCTGTACACGCACAAGCTCACACACACATATACTCACTTTCTCTCAGTACAGTCAAAAAGATTGCAAGTAAAAAATTTATTCATTTACATATACCAAATTATATAAAAACATTTTTAATTAGTAAAAAAAATTCTATATGATTCTTATTATATCTTCCTTCGAAATAATTTAAACAAATGACATGCTTTACAGAGAGGGAGTATTTTATAGAGAAGGGCAATGGTCGACTCATGTTTGGTTTAATAGTTTTGATTTTCAACATATTGTGTATATTCTATGATTATATATAACTTCTAGGCATTGTGTCAAATAATGTCTATTATGTCTGCATTTATAATAGACCGATTGTCTCTTTCAACAAAGGAAAGATATACCATAAATATTCTATCCCAATTCATTTCCAGTGCAATCTTAATACCACCGGTGATAAATTTTGACCATTTTCTTACCAGCATTTTCAACTCCTTTGCCCAACACACCCTGAAATACTCTAACCTTGGATCTATTCAACACCCATTCTTCCAATATCCTATTGCTACCTGCTTCTGGAGAAAGCCATAATTCAAATTTTCTATTTCAGCTCCTTTCTTCAGTATCCAATAAGGGACCTGATACCTTTACCACACTTCTCAAGGCTCCAAATCCCTCCCACCACAACCACTACTCATCTACCACTTGGAAAGAAAAAATAAAGTCTACCAAGCATTGAACTATTTATTCCAGCTGTACTGCTTCATTTCTGTCTCTGCCTTCATAGCATTGCCTTCCTTACTGTTTCACGCAGTGGACTTCCTCCTTTTTGAAGCTAATTAACTACCTCTAAGAAAAATCCATTCCCTAGTTTAACCTCTGACACCTCAACAATCATTTCCCCTTTCTTTCTTCGTGATATTGTCACCTGATTCTCTATCTAACACTGACTTTGTTGACTCCTTTATAACATTGATTCGTTATAAACTTTTGTTCTAGTTATTTAAGAGGTAATATAACTGTTAATTAATGAGCAGGATATTCCTAAGTAGACTTACTTCTCTATCTCATGGGACCAGCCTTTAAGCAGCTATATTGTGTCTCCAGACTGTGCTTTACAGAAAAGTGGAATGAATTTACTCATCAACACCCATCTCCTATTGGTCATTTTTTTCCTATAACGTTTTCACTCTCCCACATTCCTGGGTAACACATTCATAACAGTTAAGAGGAGTCTTTTAGTATCTTATATATCTTGTCAGAGAATTCTCTGGGAAAAGAGGCAAAGAGTTTAACACACACACACACACACACACACACACACACACACACACACACACAAAATCCAGGTGTGGCACTTTGTTCTGAGCACATATCACAGTGCCCAAGTACATATTTATTGAGTGAACTAATGAGATGGCTCAAGTAACATTCTGTACTTATTGAAAGAGTTGGTTTGGAAATCTGACAGACATGACTGAATACTACTTATTTCAGTCATATTGTGTAATCTTGGTAAGTTCTTGAACTCTCAGTGTTCCCTTTTCTCATAAGTAATAATGTAGATAATATGAAAAGATAACAAATACTCATGGATTGTTTTGAATTTTAGATGAGATAATGCATGCAAATCTCTTTGTACTGTGCTCAATACTTAATAAGTCCATTGTTTTTAATATTTATCTATGTTCTAATTTTTATGATTATTGGAATTAATTTGATTATTACCCAAGTGATAGATGTACATATTCCTAAAAGATCAAATAGCACTTCATATTTTAATGAAAAATAGCAAACTGTGCTCCACTATTTTCCATTTCTAAATTCCATTCCTTAGTGCCTTTTTACTCTTTAAGTTATTATTACCTCTATATTTCTGTATAATACATTTATACTATTAATTTTGATTTAGTTTTAAATATTGCTTATTAACTTTCTATAATGGATGAGTACTTAGCACTCAAAAAAACATTTCACTATCCATAACTTTGATTTCTATCATCTCAGAGGTATATCACAATTTTTTAAAGATTTTCAATGATTACATTATTATGATTAAATAATATTCTCAGATATTAAATAGCATGCTGTGATTAATACCATACTGAGAAAAATCTGTGATTATGTATGCATTCTTTGGGTTTAGTTTGAAATAGCAACTATTAGAAGTGTGAAAACTCTCATATCTTCAAATATAGAAAACAATCCATTAGTCTCATTTTTTTTGAGACATCTCTCTTGATTGGTCTTATTTTCCTTCTTCTTTCCTAAATGACCACAAACCAATAATCTTGAGACTTCTTGGATTTTCTTTCAAAATCATACTGGGAATTCTCCTTATCTCTCTTCTCTTTTACATTCCTTGGTACTTGGTCTCATTTTCTTCTCTTTCTTGTTTATATTTTATTTTTTAATAATAGATTATGTCCTCAATTAGCTTCCTGAAAGAATAAGCAAATAGATTTTCTGAAACTTTATATGTTGACAAATGTCTTTTATTTTAACATCATCCTTAATTTATAGATTGGATGGGTATAGAGAATTCTTACTAGGGAATTGTATTCAATCTTTTCTAATATTCTTTCAAATTCTAAATATTTCAGTCCTCTGTGATTTTATGTAAGTGGAAAGGGCTTAGATTTTCAGTATGTGAGAATAGTAAATTCTATAATTATTGAAGATATAATTCTTCTATTTTTAAAAGCTAAACCTATTTGAGTTTGAGGACTTTCAAAAATTGAAATTAATAAAAAATGTCACTTAGGATGAATGTTATCCAATGCAACTTCACATGAGTATTCTTTATTTATTAGTTTTTATTTTGAAAAAAATTTAACCCTCCAGAAATTGCAAGAGTATGATAAATTCTCAGATGCTCTCCTCTAGATGCACTAATTGTAAATTCTTTGCTACGTAGGCTTTTTTCCTTTTTAACTTTCTCTTAATAGATGTACAATATGTACACATATGCAAATATTGCTTATTTACTTACTTTTTTATTGACTGAATCATTTGAGAGTAAGTTGCAGATCTAATGATCCTTCACCTCTATGTATTTCAGCATATGTCCTCACAGAACAAAGATGTTATCTTACGTGATCATGTGATACTTATAAAATTAAAGAAATTTAAAATTGAAGACTATTGCCTAATATAAAATCTATATTCAAAGTTACCATATTATCTCAATAATTTACTTTGCAGCAATTTACCCCCAAAAAGGATCCGATACAAAATCATGCATTGTATTAGTTTTCATATCTTCTTAGTGTTCTTTAAACTGACATCAGTCCTAAGCCATTCTTTGTCTTTCCTGACACATAACCTTTTGTAAGAATACTTCAGAATGATTTGGAAAAACTAATTTTATAGTGTATTTATTGATTTCTCTTGTTTTTTTTTCCTAATGAGTAGACAATATTCTTTAATTTTAGAGAAAAAATCTGCACAAAATATCTTTTCGAAAGCATTTCATCAAGATCACATAATCTTAGCTTTCCCTGTCTTTGATGATGTTATCTTTAATCACTGGTAAATGAAACATTCTTCAGATGTCTTCTGGATAAAGAAAATTAAAAAAAAAACCTTCTTTTGAAAACAGGGCAAGTGAAGAAAACCAACAGGTAAAACAGGGTTTTCAGAAACCTTACTTTCAGTAGAGATAGTATTTCTTGATTGATTATAAATTCTCTTACTAAATATTAAAGACTTAGAGTGGAAATAAGTTAAGGGAAACTCATTACAGTAAATCTAATGATATATGTGCCAAATCACTGTTTGAAAACTTCTTAAAGAAGGGTGTTCCCTATGTTATTAAAACTTATATGTTACAGGGTGTTTAGGTGAAGGGCCTTCATAACAGTATGGTGTTTTCTGCTATTTGTTGCTTAAAAAAAAACAAGTATGATTTTTTTCCAGTGACACTGTGAGTGACAGCTATTCTTAAAAGATGAGTGCATATTTCTTTCTTAAGAATCTCTTTTCAAGGAACTGCTACATCATTTTAATACAATTTAATCAGAAAGGGGCTATCTGCATTGACTTCATTATACATTCACACATTCAATCACACCAACATCACTTTTCAAATACCATCTCTTACAAATGGATGCTGTTAACTTTCTCAAAAGTAAAGGCATGGCATGTGATATCCACCCGTCAGTGGAGACTTAATAAATCACCCAACATATTACAGTTTCACGCCAAGTTAGCACCTTCATCGGGGAATGAAATTAGCAGAGCAAATCCTGGCTAATTGTGAAAGATGCTAATTACCCGCTCACCCTGTGAAATAAGGCATGAGTGATGTGTGGTGAGCCCTGCACAAAGTCATGAACACTTGGAAATGCAGCACTTAAATAAAGCCTGAAACTGCTTATGCAGAGAGAAATGAAGACCAGACAGAAAATAAAAATATACAGCTGGTAAAGAAAAAAGGAATTTGCAGGGATTTTGAAAAATCTCTTTTAAAACTAGCAAGGCTAGTGGGGACTTGGATGACTCTGCAGGAAATCATTATGTAGCCTTTACTACTAGGTCTCCAATGCAAATCCCCACCTGATCAGTATGGAAACAACTCCTCATTGGTTAATAGCTATTCACAGCTGCAACAACTGTAAAAGAAGTGACCTCAGTTCAGCTGCTGCTGGGTGGTGAGGTACACATTACACACTGGAGTGATTAGCTTCCTTGCTGATACTCTCTGCAGAGAGGCCAGAAGCTGAAGAGGTCACAGGATCTGAATCCTGAGCAGGCATTTCAGAGGCTGCTACCTAGCTCCTGCTTGGCTGAGATGAGCTGGTAGATGTGAGATGGGAGGATTTAGCCTTCTTGCTGACAATCTGGTGCTCTGTGTCTGGATGGAAGACTCTTCTCCCCAAACTTGTCAGTTTATCACCCTTTACCAGCATGAGTCAGAAAAGAAGCATGTTCTTTCCTAATAATGTTTTTTTAGAGTGTGTGTGTGTGTGTGTGTGTGCATGTGTGCGTGTGTGCGTGCGTGCGCGCGTGCGCGCTTGTAATGTACAACATATATGACCTTTTTCTACTCTTTCTAGCTCCTCTGAAGATCTGAGCAATCACTTAAGACTTCTATACTACCAAAAATCAAATTTAAAAATTTGACACTTCTATTTTCAGTTTGTCTATTAGGTTCCACACACTAAATTTGCTATGAAAGGCAATTATCACATTACATTTAATTAAAATGTCCCTGTCTAATGACTTGTACAAGCCACTAAAGCAATTATACTATTTACAATTGCAAAGATAACCCAGAGAAAGAGATTGTATTGTGGTTAATTTGTGTAATGATGCAAAGGTGATAAAATATTAAATCCCCAAAGAGGCAATATGGACATTCTTCAAAATATTAGCTTTGTAATGCAATTTAAAACATCAACATGATAAAAAAAAAAAGGAAGAATAAAAGAGAAAAAGAAGAAAAAATAAAAAATTTAAAAAGGAAAAGGACAAATTAAATTCCCAACTTCCATATTATCTCCTTTAACAAAAAAATGAATTAATAATGAAATGAAAATATTTTATACCATTATTTATAGGAATTCTATATAACCTGTTTACCTATAGAAAAACTATAAAGTAGAAATCTTTTTTAATGTTTTGATTTTTCTTTTTCTAATCATAAATAACAGCAAATTCATAAGATAATATTGATTGCTCACTTCATTCCACAACTGTAATTTTCAGAATGGTTTACATGTTCTGACACACTCTATATTGAGATCAATTGCTTCAAAACGAATTTCAAGCCTGAACATCTCAGCAGAGAAAGAACAGTACAGAGTAATTCTAGATTAAAAGTATTGTACATAGGAGATAACCTTATCCATTACTTTGTATAAGATCATTATTTGAGCAACTTAGGAATACCAAAATAAAAATTGCGACTTTCTTTGTTTTGCCTGTTTTTCTCTGTCAATAACCTGTTCTCCTAAAAACAAAAATAGAGACTTAAAATAATTCCTCTCAAATAGAGAAAAAGTTTTCTCTACCTACTACAACCTTCAAAATACACTCCACACAAACTCTACATTCCAAGAAAACTGAACTTTCTCCCTAAAATTTTCTGTGTTTTACACACTGTGATGCCATCAATATTTTCACTGTGCTAAAACACCCTTTTCCCAAATATACTAATTGTTGAAATCCTTTTATTGTTTTAAACCTACACCATGAAGCAGATCTAATTCTCCTTCATACCTAACCATATTTTATTAAGGCAATTTTGATTTACTCTGAATTCTAAGAGAATTTATTATGTTTACATTTTAATCATATTTTAGTTTTTTCTATGTGTCTTCACCTCCTCCTAAGGATTTCTAATTAAGAAGCTTAGATCCTGTCAAGGCTTACCACAATACTTCACAAGTAACGGGTACTCAAAAGGTGTAAAATAAACATATCCCCACGCTTTGTGAATTAGTTGAAATTAATCTTATCTCAAAGAATTATTCAGCAGTTCTTAGAGGTACTATGATATACATGTTTTTTGAAGAAAGAAAATGAGTCACAACTACAGAACTTAGAAAGAATCATGCAATCATAAATTTCAGGTTGAGAAGATAGTTTGATCATGTTATAATAATATCTTTTTGTAAATGGGATAATGAGGTTCAAAGAAATATGAAAGATTATGCAGATGGTAAATAGCAAACCCAGGGTTTGAAACTGAGTCTTTACATTTAATTCCTTTGCTACTCTCAAATTAAAAATTATATATTATTTCAAAATATGAGACATTCTGGAGGAAAAAAAAAGTGTACAAACAAAATTTGATGGTCATGAAAATAATTTTTTTTAGAAGTTGATGGTCATTGAACTCTGATTTTCAATGGCAGTATTCATGACAGTTTTACATATCTACCATGTACACACACAAACTCACACAGACACATACTTCCTGCACAGATACTTTAAGACCATCAGAATTCAGTGTGAGTGATGTGTTTCTTTCTTAATGAAGTGGGAGGTTTTGTCAGTTTTTGATTACAGTTCAAACAGGAATTTTCTTTCTTAGAGTGTTGTTTTCATAGTACAAACTCTAGAGAACTTGCTAATCATATTTAGTTCTCAATCTCTATCTGACAAAGTCAGGGTAAAGTCTGATCTATCATTCTTCATTTATCACTCAAGGTTCATCTAAAATGAAGCTCCTTTTTCTTTAGGAGCAATTTCAGCTATAGAATATATGGATATTAAGCCGTCAATCCCTCAGCCATTTGTCTAAAGGTAAATAAACACAGATACAAATTCTCAGACATTTTAATAGAACATTTCTTCCCCCTTCCTTTTACTTCCTGCTAAGCTTTATAAGTTTTCAGTCACCTAAATACTAAATTCATTGATAAGCTTTAAAAAAATAGTGATTTTTGAGGCTTTCTCTTACAGTGCATAAAAACTAATAACACTTGGTCTCTTAGTGCTTCACACAGCATCTCAATCACCCACAGATGATGGAGGAAAAACCAAGACATTTCTTCTAAATATATATCTTTCTACTCCCCAGTAATACAAGAAACAAATAATACTTTTCACTAATATAAGAAGAAATAATTATCTCAACAATCTAAGTATTGAATATCCAAATGGGCTGAGATTCTGCATCAGGCAATACTAATGCTACTACTAGTCCATGAACCACCTTTTGAGTTGCAATGTTCTAGTACTTAAGACCAATAATTATAATTACATATGAGAACAATGTTTGTGAGACTTTCTACAAAATCAGCACAACTTCCTTATACTTCCTAATACACCTTTTAGCCTATTCTCCAAAGCACATGCCAATACATTATATCTCTTCCTTCCTTCATTGTGTTTCTCCTATTTTTTTCATAGGTAATTAAATACAATAGAGAGTAATTAATTTAGCTGTGTAAAGATGAACATGATAGATATTCATCTTGATATTATCTTTAGTCATGTATGCAAAAAGGCATATAAAGCTAAAGCTAAATATTTCTAAATTGAAAAAAAATTAAAATTGTTGAAAATGGTTTTCACTGGGATCTGGTCTTTACAGACTCTCTTGCTTAGTTGGAAGCTAGCCATTTTTCTTGTTCTAAATTATATGCCACTGTGAAGTAGTCAAGTTTCATGATATCAGAATCCACTATCTAACACTTCTCATATAAATCTGTTTTTTTCCTTTTTTATTCCATAATGTACATATATTTGAGTTGGGAATTTAATTGTTAATTGCTGCTTTAAACTATTTCTAGAACACAGAAAGTTTTCAGTAAATCATTATTAATATGTGATTAAACTCATTAGAATGGCAGAGGATTAAACAGTCTATGTAGAAATTTTTTCTTTTTTAATTTAATAGTTTTAATACTCCTTAAAATTCAAAAAAAAAAAAAAATTGCACTGTAGGCATGCCATATTGCAAGTTATTCCTCTCAGTATGCCAAATACTTCCTTCAGTAACCCAGAGGACTGACTGGTACATGCATGAATATATACTTTTGCAGAAGGTAGAGCTGCTATTTTGTACAAATACATATATGTATGCATATTTTTAATCCTTCTGAGACATATTAAAGGGTCACACAGGTATTGCGGTAACACAGAAATTGCTTTGATATAAAAAAATTTTTTTCAGAACCTTATTAATATCATGATTTGTGTTCCCTGTAATAGATTTTGCTGTTAGTATACAAGCAAATATCTAATCAGCAATCTTAATAAGGAAAACAAATTGCAAAATATATCCTTGTAGTATTATACAAACTAAATCATATTAAAATTAATATCAATTGTGTTTAGTAATAATTTTTGTAACTGATTGATTACTGAATAATTATTTATTATGTTCTTGTTACTGAAAGCTTGCCTTGACAGAATGTTGTCAGTTCTAATTTAACAAATTGGGTCAGATTTGATTGGTGCCTTAATTATTCTTTACTTACGTGTTCGGTATTTTTTCCTTCATTGGCTATAAACAATGAATATTTGTATAAATTCCAAAGTTATCTGACCTTGTATTTGTTTTAGATAGCTATGGAAATAACTTAATGACAGATGAAAATATAATTTGGGGAATTAGGTAAGAAAATGGATCTCTTCTCAAATTCCTATGAATCTTATTTGCTATTAGAAAGAAATAAAGCTGTAGAAGATAAAGTGTTGTATCTACCATTCTTAGCTATTGTCATTCTTCAGCCTGTCTAATCCTACCCTATCTTATACAAACTAAGAATGTTTTGCATTTGGTTCCTAGAAGATACTGAAAAGCTATTTCGAATAAATCTACTTATGATTTCTTGTTCTGACAAGGACCAGAACAACAGCAGTGGTGTCCATCTCATCATCAGTATCACTGTCAGGGAGAAAAGAGTGCCAGCACTGAGCAGTCTGCTCAGGCCTCTCTTGGCACTGGCAGTCTTGGTGCTGACAGCTTCTTGGCTCATTGAGCATTTCCAACATACCACACAATCCAGACCCTGAGGGCCTAAATGGGATGCACCTACATTTTTCTTTCCTATTTAGCATTAAGTAGAGTCATGTATGCAAAAAAATGATTTTAAAAATGTTCTATAACCATTTAAGCTACTGCAAAATAGTATTCTAATCATCAACTGAGAGGGGACTTTTTTTTCCTAGAATCATTATCTAGATGGAACAGTACTGGCCCAGTTAGCCTAGAGGACCCTGCAAGTAATAATAGATTATCAGTTAGGTAGTTAAGTACTAAGCGATCTAAATACATGGCTAGTTTATCTGACTTTGAAATAAATTCTTGAGATATATACTGCTGTTTTTCCCTCCTAGCCCTGTTCTTCACAGAACACTCATATTACATAAGTTTTTCAAAGCATTGAAAAGTTAAGGGCTGTTAGTCTAGATTAAGGGGAAGATTATTTACTCAGGAATCTTGACATCTAGCCTCAATGCTTTATTTTTTTCTACCAGGCAGATTCAAGGTTTTATTGAGGGTGATCCAAATCAGGGTTCATTAAGTGAATAATAACTCTGGGAAATCCCAGACATTTTTATGACAAAATCACCTCCATTTATTCTATCTCAAAGTAGCTGAAGATTACTTCTGCAAGTGATGGGTAATACATTTGAGTGACTGTATTTTCTTATTCTTGTGATTACTAATATGTTCTTTTTCCATATCCAACAGTTCTTGATACATATCCAACTGTTTTGCTTCATAGCCTTGTTTATTTTTAGAATACTAGTCATATTTTTTGAGAAGCTTATTTAGTTTTATTTTATTTTCTTCTTAGATTATTTGTGTTACCTCAGGAGTGATCTCTCATTGGGATTCTTTCATTAAATTAATTTTTCTTATGGCAGCCTTATTTTGGAAAGAAATTTATTGTTTTCTCTTTATGCTTATTCCTCCCTTTTGCTCTGCACTTGCTTTTCTAGGACCCCAAGATCCTCAGATGAAAGCCAATTCGAATTATATTTCTAATTCTGTACTGTTGTCTTAAGAAAACACAATATTTCCATTTCCAGAGTCACTATATCATTTGGGCCAGTTCTTGGATGAGGGATCATCACGTCCTTCCTTGACGTTCCAGAGATATGGCTCATTATAAGCTACAGATTCTAACCAGGGTCAAAGCTATTTCCAGCCTCTATTTTCAGACTGAGAGCTCTGTTTTTTTCACAGTGGGTGGAGCATTGTTAGAGATGCTTCTAACGAGAATTAAATACAAAAATGCTATGAATCATTTCTAGTAGCGGAGCCATGTAAGCTTACTTCTTCAAGTTGCTATTCTGCGTACTTCCATTCCATTTCTGCTCACCTAATAAAGTTATTCTGCTTTAGAGCATGTCTTTTTAAATATTCATTAATAATGTTTTGTCTATTATGTTGTGTGTTTTAAGCATAGGGATTCAGTATGTACTATTGATTAACATTTACCAGAAGACCTCCCAAAACCATTTCTTAAATGTATTTTTATTGAACTTTGGACAATTTATAGTAAGTTGTGTCTATTACAAAATCCAAAGATTAGAAGGAATACATCATATGTTAAGTCTCAGATAAAAGTATATTTATCTGAACATGAGATTTCGAGATACAAGTGCAGAGAGGCCTGGAAGATACTTCTTAAGATTGGTATATAGAATATTTTATGCATTTATGATATTTAACCCATGGATACAAAATTTAAAATGTCAAAACATACCCATTCGGATCCATCTATCTAGTGATCCAGCAATCAATAGGTAGATATAATGAGCATAGTTTAAGAGATTCTGAGATTCAAACACATGATCCTTGGGTATATAACTCTTCAACAAAAGACATGCTTAGAAAGCTACTAATAAAGTACAATTGACTTTGTCTTGTAAGATATCTTACTCTATAAAATATCTTACTCTAGAAAAAGGTTGTAAAGCATCAATTGGTTTTTGAACAAAACATTAAAGTTTTAAAAAGCAGTTATCACATTAAATCATTTCATTGCTTTAACAGAGAAAAAAATAGCTTAAATTGGTAATACAAATATTCAGAAAAAGCCATAGTATGAATCAAATTTCTTGTTGGTTCATTCAATTTAAAATTGTAGAAACTAAATGAGGAAATATACGTGTTATTTAGAAATAGGCAGAACAATTTTTACCTCCATTGGAAAGAATCCATTCCTTTTGAGCATTTACATATTGATCTGGTTTGTTCTCTGTATCTGTGAATCTGTTTTCGTTTTTTGTTTGTTTCTTTAGATTCCACATATAAGTGAAATCATATGGTATTTCTTTATCTGTCTGATTTATTTCACTTGCATAATACCTTCTAGGTCAATCCATGTTGTCACAAGATTTCAACCTTTTTTTTTTTTTATGGCTGAGTAATATTTTATTTTATATATATGCCACTTCTTTTTTACCCAATTGTCTATTGATGGGCACTGAGGTTACTTCTATATCTTGACTATTGTAAATAACATTGCAGTAAATAGAGGGGTGCATACATCTTTTTGAATTAGTGTCTTGATTTTCTTCGGATAAATATTCAGAAGTGAAATTGCTAGGTCATAAGGCAACTCTATTTTTAATTTTTTGAAGAAAGTTTACACTGTTTTCCATAGTGACTGTACCAATTTGCAATGCTACCAAGAGTGTACAAGGATTCCCTTTTCTCCACATCCTCGCCAACACCTGTTGGTTGATTTATTGATGATAGTCATTCTGACACGTGTGAGGTAATATCTTATTGTGGTTTTAATTTGTATTTCTCTGATGATTAGTGACATTGAGCATCTTTTCATATGTCTATTGGCCATCTGTATGTCTTCCTTGGAGAAATGCCTATTCAGATCCTCTGTTCATTTTTTAATTGGATTATTTGGTTTTTTTTTTGTTATTGTTGTTGTTGAGTTGTATAAGTTCTTTACAAATTTTGGATATTAACCCCTTATCAGATTTATCACTGGCAAATATCTTTTATTCAGTGGGTTGTCTTTTTGTTGTTGATGGTGGTTTCCTTTTCTGTGCAAAAAAAAAAAAAATTAATTTGATGGAGTCCCATTTATTTATTTTTTTCTTTTGTTTCCCTTGCCTTAGAAGATACATTAGAAAAAAATATTAGTAATATCAGCGTCAGAGAGCTTATTGCTGTTTTCTTCTAGGAGTTTTATGGTTTCTGGTCTTACATTGGTCTTTAATCCATTTTAAGTTTACTCTTGCATATAGTGTAAGAAGGTTGTCTAGTTTTATTTTTTTTGTATGTATCTGTTCATTTTTCCAGATACCATTTATTGAATAAACTGTTTTTACCTCTATTGTATTCTTGCCTCCTTTGTCACAGATTAAATGACCACACAGGCATGAATTTATTTCTGGGCTATTTTGTTCCATTGATCTATGTGTTTCTTTTTATGCCAGTACCATGCTGTTTCGATTACTATAATCTTATAGTTTTCTTCAAAATAAATCTGCAATGCCATTTTGAGAATGTAAACTTATTAAATATAAGTAAATTAGTTCCCAGTCTTTTACTTTGTTTAAAAGCAAATGTCTATAAAGGGCAACTTAATGGATAATTTGAGATGGTGAATTGAATTCATTTTGCAAACATAGAAAAATTTCATATTTTAAAAAAGGTATCTTAGAATTAGTTCCCCTAAAGTAAGTGGGCTTCTTTCAAGCAGAAAGTAAGTAGAAACAAGTTCTAAGGTTAACAGGAACATGATACTAGCACAGATCCTCTAAGCATAGAGGGACTAAATAAAATTACAAGTTTACTCTCCTGTTTAGGGTAAACACTTCTATCAAGTCAGATGGTTCTTCTTTGTCTCTAAATTCTCTGAAGAGGAGGTTTATGCATAACACAGTTGTTAAACATAGCCTACTACTTTGGTTATTGATCTTTCGGATCAGATATATCCATTGGCTTAAGAAGACGACAGAAACCTTGACTGCTTAAGTGTCAGTGAGGGAAAGAAATTTGGGGGGAATATTCTAGCCTAAGTCAAAAGTAACATACTTTGGCTTTTATTACTCAAAAAACTGCCAGATCTAGTTGAGAATATGACCTGCCACCGTATCATCACCTCACATCTGCTAGATCCTAACAATAACCCATTTGGGGGCTAATATCCTGACAAACAGCCTTCTCTTATGATTTATGTTTGGCATATCTCCAAGTATTTGTGAACACTGCCAGAAAAATAAGTTACTCCTATAGGAATTTTTATAATTAAAATGAATTATTTCTTTAGTTATGGTTATTATGTATTAACAGAAAGTAACTAAGTGGGACAATTTGTTGGCAAAATACATTCTTAGTCATGTTTAATCACATATTTGTAAAATATTATGGTTTTATGTGTTTTTAAAATCAAAAGAAAAGAAAAGATCAGAATTACAACATAAATAAGAGGCAAGGGGAAATTTTTCTCATGCATGACTGTGTGCTATGCAGAATGTTTATAATTAATATTGTAAATAAAAACTGACTGCTTTTCTATTCTTCGTTTAGACCCTGTATTAAATAAATAGGGGATTCTGGTAGCATTTTGCTAATTATGAGTCATAATTTTTAAAAATGTGGTTCTTAAAGAGGAAAGAAGGCAGAAAATTTCCCTTCTGACTTGACCAGTACAATTGCTCAGGTTTTAAAATCAGAAATATAAAATCTAACTATGATATATGAAAAGCTGAGTAATTTACATTTAATTATAAAAATAAAGACATAAGTATCAAAATTGCTTCTACAGCAATTTGTGATTTGAGGACTATTGAGGAAGTGAGAATTTTATAAAAACTCAAATAGATTATAAAGGACAGTGTTATACAGTTTAAAGTATTTGGAAATTAGGTTGAATTTCCCCCTTCAATTTAAATACCCCTATAATTGTACTTACATTTGAGGCAAAATTAAGACTTATATTATGATAACCTTTTCTCGAAATCAAAACATGATTTTGTTAATTGTATATTATGAAATGACAATGGTGCTCTCCAAGTATTATAGTTGCCTCCCATTCTTCTCAGCTCCTCTGTAGTGAGTGGGGCCATGTGAACCTCTCCAGCCATTAAACTGTAAGCAAACGTGATACAAGTTACTTCTTGGCCTAAAACTATAAACAAACTAATAAGCAATACTCTGAATGTTTCTTTGCCACTTACTTCTGATATGATCTTGGCCAGGTTATTTAAATCTTAAAGTCTCAGACTCTTCATCTGAAAAATAGAATTATTAGTTTCTCCTTGTAGGATAATAGTGTGAATTAAATGACATATTATATCCTAAGCTCTTAACATGTAAACACTCAACAATACGGAGCTATTTTTCTTATATTGTCACAAATCCACAGGCTGTTTGATGTCTTTTAATCTTTCATTTATTTTTAGTTAGGTCCAGTTTTAAGATGAGTTATTTTCATATTCAGAGAATCTAACACAATAAAGTTTTTCAGCATGACATAAAGATATAATTGCTTACATGAATGGTATTCTTTCTTTGGTTCTTCTTTTTTTTATTTTTTATTTTTTATTTTTTACTATTATTTATGCTTACAGCACCTGGTCTTCCTAGGTGGTCTCCCATCCAAGTACTGACCAGGCCCGACCTTGCTTAGCTTCTGAGATCAGACATCAGGCTTGTTCAGGGTGGTATGGACCGTGGACCATGGACCATGGTGCCACTGGGGTGCGAACCCGGGACCTTCTGTGTGTAAAGCAGATGTGCTAACTGCTACACTATGGAATCACATCTTTTTTTTTTTAAATGTGGACAATACACTTTATTATTATTGTCTAAAAATAAAATATTCAGAATTATAGATTCTGGGTCCTATAGTTAATTTTTAAAGAAAATATTAGTTTCTTTTTTAAATGCCTTTGTCAGTTTTTTTAGATAAGAAGATGGAGATGTGAGGAGTTCTATTGTTAAGATCCCTTTGTTAAGATTTCAGTCTTCGAACAATATTTGTACCTAAGAATAAAGGGGGTGATAATAGTGATCTTTCTAAAATGGCTATCTAAGACTGCTAATGACCTGAGTAAATCTTTCAGTGTTTTTTTTCCTCAAAAATAAGGTTCCACTTTTTAACATGTGAGTGCTTTGATCTGGTTTCTGTTTATTTTTCAGCACCCCATTTACTACACTTATAGCTTATGATAAAATTCCTATTGCAGACCTGGGAATTATTATTTTCTAGGATGAAAATATAACCAATTAATAACAGAGTCAATTTCAGGGATGAGTTAAGAGGTTGTGTGAAAAGTAAATTTTACTACTCTGTAGAGAGAAGCCCAGCAAAGACAAGCATACCTAAGAAAAGGAAAAAAACATTTGAGCATCTGGATCTAGCTGTATATGAAGTCAAAAATATCACATCTGACTTCTCATATACAATAATGAATATATAATGTCTTTCATTTGCAACTATAATCACACAGATTTTCATTTTTCTAATTTCCCCCCAAATGCCCTCAAGGTGGAGGCTCTAAGTTTAGTGTGCTTAAGAATCCCTGAAGAAACCTGTTAGTGACAGAATTAGAACTTCACTCGTAGAATTTCTGATGTAACGATTTAGGGAAAGAACTCAGGAATATATATAAAATATATATATATACACACATATATATATATATTTTAGTCAATATCCCAGGTGTTTCTTATACAGCTGAAGGTTTTCATACCTTAAGGAAAACTAGCTGTAAGTATTAATAAGTTATTAATTTTGATAGTACTTGAAAACATCAACTATAATGCATGGTGCCAATATTAGGTCTCCTTCTTATCCCTGTAAATATACATGCAGTGAATGATATGTCCTTTAATCAGTCATATTACTGAAAATATGAAATCAATTTTTGTGTTCTTATAGGGGCATACCTCTAATCAATAACCATTGGCTGTCTTTACCTAACGCTCAACACCAGCGCACACTAACAAATGGTCATTGAAATTAACGACTTCATTTTATACTAGGTTCAGGACAGCTGTTCCAGGCTCGGCTAATGTGAACTTATACAGTCTCACTGCTGATGGCTGCCGTGGCCTATGCCACTGTACCACCTGCTCAGCTCTCTCACCAGCAGCTGTTGTTCTTGCTTTGGCACCATCTGCCTGGCTATCTCCACATTCCATCTGTAGTATTCCTTGGCACTGCTAAAATTACAGCATATTTCACTCTCTGCTCCTAAACAGAGGAATTCCTGAGTCATTTCTCCTTTTAGATTTAGGGAAACCCTTTGTGAGACATCTATAAGGCTCATTTTAAAAATCTCTTTCCTCTCCCACTTAAAAATTTCATACTACTAATGATTTCTTAAATTTGGGGGGAACTCAGTCTTGTTTGCCACAGCAGAAATATAGAGCTTTTTTTACAAGAGCAATTATAATGATATTTGGTACTCAGATGATGCCTATCCTTAAAATAGTAATAGTAATAATGAAAATAAAATACTTTTAAAAATTAAAAACATTTTATGATATGAAGAAGAGAACTAACTCTTAAAACCTTTTGTAATTTATATATACATATATATATATATATAGTTACTATAATCTTATCATATAGTTGATAAACATGCAAATATGAGAAAAAGTATTATGCTACCATTACTGGGAAATTTACAATTTTTAAAAGATGAATTTATAATCTGGTTTGGGAAATATAAATATATATAAATGGTTAAAATGTAAGATAGAACAATTGATTAAAAATTTTCATTCAAGAGTCAAATCCCAAAAATCTTCTTCAGTACCCTTCTTTATCTACATAAGCAGATGACTCCTCCCAGAAGAGTTTTTACATTAGAGAAATTAAACAAGAAGAGCTTTGGATTCAGAAAGCAAAATAAAGCACAGGGCAAGAATAAATTATTTTTAAAAAATGAAAGAAGGGATATAACATGATAATCTCTATGTGCTGAATCAGAATTTTGAGTTCTAATCTTCCTTTCTGTTTCTAGAATACTAGCAGCCAATTCTGTAACTATCTCTTATTTTAAATTAGAAGATATTTTTTTCTATTAGGGGAAAAATACCTTCTACATTTAACATTTGAGATATTTAAAAAATATTTTTAAAAAATGGAAAATCGAGTTTCTTTTAGAAATAGAACATAATTTTGTCAAAAAAAATACATCCTCAGTAAGAATAGACTTTTATCAGAAAGGATTATTTTAAGGAAGAAATAAAGGGTATTGCCAGACAGGATTGAGACCAGAACTACATCTGGACTCAACTGTGCTAAAGCAGAGGTTTGTAGGATTTTTAAGGGCTGGGGTGAATGGCAATAAAAAAAGTTTTTAAATAAAAAAAACTGGAGAAGATTAGAGAAGGTCATAGGTCATCTGTGTTTGCTAGTTGGTTTTATCCAAAGGAAAAAAATCTCTCATTTCTTTATAACTTAGACACCCACCACAATTAGGCTTCTACCTCTTACAAAAACAGGGAGATAATTAAAAATACTTCTGATATGACAAGGAATCTTAGCTATCTTGGCACGTTACATAGAAGATTAATTTTTTTTCCTGTAGTAGTGGAAGGCATTAATCGATAAAACAAAGGAGCAAACCCATTAGAATAGAGTAAGCTTTATAAAAATGTCATTATATGCCATAGCTTCTTTTCAGATTTAGCTATGATAGGTTTTGCCTTTTCCAGTATGTTAATTGTTATGTATGCTTTCATGTTCTAGAACAAACTGATACTGTAAGGTAACATTCTATTTCTCTTTTTTAAAAAAGAACATATACACTTGTATTTCTCTGTCACTGATATTTTTATAGACTTTACTAGCAATATTAATTACACATTTTAATCAAAATTTTAATCAAAATATAAATTTCTCTATTGTACAGAGAAAAACATGAAAGGTAGATAGATGAGAATTAATTGTCGTACACGAACATTTTAGGAGATTAATTGAATATATGTAACTGGCAATGTTGACTTTTATCTAAGAATTATGTTCCTAGAAAGCAACAACGATCAAGAAATCCCCTAACCTTGTGTTTTCCCAGAAAAGGCTAACTGCAAAAGACCATCCTGCTCTCACTTTTAGATATAAGACACTTCTCCCTCTTTTCTCATATACTTGTGTATGACTCCTTTGTTTATCGACCTCTATAACACCCTAGACCTTTTCTTTGAGATGGTCCTCATCTCTATCTCCTTGTTGCAATAAACTGAATACATTTACCTCTTTAATTGTCATGTGCATTTGTCTTTCAGATAGCAAAATTTTCTGCAGCCATGAACATCCCTTTTATAACAATTTGCTAAATTTTTGGAGGTAGAAAAACATTTTATACTCACTCAATGAAAGTCATGGCTTTTCTTAATTATAGACATATAGACTCAGACGTATGAACACATAGAGAGCTACTAAACACAAAAACTCATACATTCCTTTCCAACTGGCATGTAATTATTCATCTATTTGAGCTCACAAATAGACAAATAAATAACAATGACAAATGAACTGCATTATCCACCATCTCTCACATAGTAGAGAATAGATATCATCTGTTAGCCAAGATCACACGGTCAGAAGCTAAAACCAAGTTGTCAATTATTTCTGCTACTCGCCAATTGGGAATTATTTAGTGATTGTACATAAACCAGAAACAAAAACAAAACACAAAATCAGAAGAGAGAAAGGAAGAAAGCGAGAGTAAGAGACAGTCATAAGCATTAAAATTTTGTTGTATGGAATTCACTTTGTTAGCCAAGAAAAACCATGCTTGGGCTTAAGCATCCCATTAGGGACCCTTCTCAATAGGTGCAATTTACCTAACCCTGACATATAAATCCAAGAGTATTTCTAGGTGATTTCTAAAGTAAAAGCCACATTGATTGAACACTCTAAGGTGAAGTTTATCATTTGCTAAATCTCGCCCTCATATGCTGAGCTTCTAGTCAGCTTCTGTAATGCTTAAATGAGGTGACAGTCTTAGATAAGCAAATACTTTGAACATAAAAATAAAAGATACCAAAGTCAACAAACAAAAGAAGCAATACATAGTGAAAAGAGTTAATTCAGTTTACAGGTTTTTTAAAAGAGAGAAAAATGACTACACGTTATACAAGCATGTTCATTGTGTTATCTCATCCACCCCTACCTAAAGAGTCTATTAAATGCTTTACTCAACAAACACAAATGCAGAGATTTCCAAATGAAATTTAAAAAGTTAAGAAAGCAAATGAGAGTAAATAGGCAGGCAGGATCATATCCTGAAGGAAGTGATTTGTTAATTAATAATATTGAATATATTATAAAAGCTACAAAGAACCACTGGGAATTTTGTGTGGAAAATGATAATGTATAAAGTATTTTTGCAAATATTGTCATTATTGAAACAACGCTTTATAGATTTACTTCAGGATTTTCTAATGTTCATCCTGAGAGAAACCAAATGCTTAAAATAAGTCATAAACAATTTGCTTCTAACTCATTCTTTTCTGAAAGTTAAAGCCCACATTTTCATTTAGATTCTAGATTTTAAGATCTAGAAATACGAATACTAGTGCTCTATAATCCATATAAGACAGTTTCTCCATTTTCCAGGGAAGAGAAGCATTTGGAGAAGTACAAAAGATTATGCCTGAAGATATCTCCAGTTCGGGGAGTTATCATTTCTGACTATACATCCAGAGGGAAAGATTCACTTCCCCACTGACTATTCAAAAACTGGGGAGCCCATTCCTCATCTAACTGTGTTGTGCACCAGTAATGTACAAAGCTCATAGGTTACTTGGTGGAGACAAAGAATTTTGCTTGTTTTTATATTTTCTAATTGTTTAACGTTTCCTAATTTCTATCCTTCTCTCTCTCCCCACCCCCCACCGCCCCCTGATTCTCTAAGTGTCTTCCTCTTGCCATTTTTTAAAGTATTTCTTTCACTTGCTAGCCACTACACCTTGAAAATAGTGTTGTGGCCTTTGGTCTTCTTGTTTCTTTCGTACTGACAATTCAAGCTTCCTCTGAATGCTGAATGTAGTGGATATCTTTCTCTACCCAGACTGCTGCTGAGTCTGAAGTTGGGAGGGAAGAATTTTACACCCATAGGAAAATGGTGACATTTTCAATTTTAATGTGGCCCAGTGCTGGGTATGAAGAGGTACATTCTTGAGAGGTCACCTAATCTATTACTCTGTAATCTCTTCAAAATAGATGCTTCATAAAATCTGACCTGAAATATAAAAGGCAAAAAGGAACTGATGAGGTAAAGAAACAGTAATGGAGGTAGTACAAAAGAAAAATTGTACCTAATACTTAAAATAACAAGAAAAACTTTATTAAAAACTATTGCAATAAGGGTGAAGACTATATTGCAAGAGGGAAGAGAGATTTAGCTCAACTTTTGAAACAAAAGCAGTATTTTTAAATGCTGGAATGAAATAATGGCAAAGTACTGGAGGACACAGGGATTATTTTAGTCAATGTGAGTAGGCCATCTGTGTTTACTAATTGTTGCTTATTGAAATTAGGCTCCTACCCTCCCACAGCATCTGAGAGACAGGGGTTCTATTTTTTTCGATGGTTACATTACACAGGATTATTCCAAAGACCTTGAAAAACACATCTCTGGGTTCTAGAAGGTTTACATTTCAGAGGCAGAGAAAGACACTTGCAAGATTTCTAAAGTGAATGCTATAATGAAAGGTAGGCTAGGAGTTTGTAGTCAGGAAGAAATGTGTCTAAAGTTTTGTCAAGCAGTTACAGCCATTTAGGTCAGTAGCATAGCCAGTGTTCTAGGAAATATATGTATTTAAATTTAATTTATCAGGAATCTGAAATATGTATGTATAACAATCAAATTATGTTAAAATCCTCTGCCTAATTTTATAATAATTAAAGAAGTAATATTCATATTTTTTTTCTGAAGACAGGCTTTACTGAGCTTGGAGATTACCATACACTGCTCTTGAAGAAGCAAGTCGCTGCGAGTTCTGCAGCTGTAAGGAAATGAATTCTACCAACAACCATATAAGTTTAAAAAAGAACCTTGAGTCTCACATAAGACCACAGCTCTGGCTAACACTTCATTGCAGCCTTGTGAATGCCTGAGTTGAGGACCTAGGTAGGCTGTGCCTGGATGTCGTACCCACGGAAACTATGAGATAATAAATGTATGCTGTTTAAAACATATATATATATATATATATATATATATATATATTTATATTTTTTCTCTCTCATTTTTTATTTTCTTGTTCTTTTCTTTAACAAATATTTACAGTACAATGTTTCTTTGTTAAATCTTTTGTTTGAGAAGCACAAAACTCATACACATAAGAGGTATGAAAACTTTCAATAGCAATAGAAATTAAGCACTTGAAATTGAGACTTTTGCTCAAATCTATCAAGTGCCAGGAGAAATTTTTACTAAACAAGATTCAGTTGAAAAATTGAGCCGAATGGTGGGTCCACTGGCCATAATTGGAGTAGGAAAGAAATAGAAATAATTTCTCCCACAGCATTATATCTCTATTCAAAAAAAAAAAAAAAAAAATCATAGAGAAACCAAAAAGGGATAGTGAAACCAACAGTCTTTATGACTTTTATTAAATTTTGTTTTGAATCCCAGGTCTAGAAATCATATTTCTTCCTATACACTTCACAGACAGAGCTTTCCTCCCTGGATAATCAGCAACCCCTCTGGCAGCAGAAGATAGTAGCTCAGATCTGACTAATGGTCACATAGTCTGGACCTCTGGCAAGCTAAAGATAACATCTTGACCTAAGTTATATTTCAACTCCTGAGCCCTAAGGTAGAATGACCTCCTGTATACTTTTCTATAAAACCATGGAAAAGGGATGCGTTAGCAGACCTCAGAGCTGTCCTCAAGAACTGAAGAAATGAGTCATTACCTTTACCACAGTTCCAACCAATTAGCTCCCAGCATGAACCCAAACCCCTAATCTTGTGATGTTGCCCTTATAATCTATAACCTACAGGCCATTAGGAGTTCAGGCTTTTTTTAAGCATTAGCTTCCCGTTCTCCTGCGTGCCATTTATAATAAAATAGCCAGTCTTTCTTCACTGCAATTCTCCTTGTTTAGTGTTTGGTACTGCTAGTACCAGGTGGACAAACTCTTTCTGTTGAATGACATTACTAGATTGAATCTTGCTCTCAGGAAGTTACAGCCACGATGTATGCAACTCTTCTTGTACAAGTGTCATTTTCAAATTATGTTAAACACGTAGATGCTGGTTTCTTCCTTCACAGTATTTATATATATTTGTGTTTTCTAAAATTTTTGGTAAACAACCTCTAGGAAAATTTTTGGTAAACAACCTCTAGGAAAATCGATTTTTTCAAGTTTCTATTTTAAATGCATACATTTTAACAAACATGATATGCTTATAAACACAGTAGTCTTCATCTATCTCCCAAGGGTTTTCTGGGATAGTTCCAATCGAAAATATTCTATCATGTTGTTATATCATATGTTAGACCAATGTGTCTTTGTTTTTGGTTTTAGAAAATAAGCCATTGCAGATCATTTCTTACTATGCTAAGAAGCTTAAACATAAAAAGAACAATGTATGAAAATAAGAGAGATGTGAACAGAAGCAGCCAACTGGCATCCATGCTTGGGGCTCACATGCAAATCAAGTTATTCTTTGCTTTCCAACACTTCCCAATTTTTTTAAAAGCCATATTTGAGGCTGGATAGCAACTCTATATGAAGACATCAGTGATATAAATATGGACAGCATTGTGTTGGGTAGAGCAATGCCAGGAATTGACAGGAACAACAGATAAAACCAAAGCAATTAAGTTTCCACAAACACTTGACTTGGTGTTGAATCAACACTCTTCTTGATAAACAGAAGTGTAGTAAGACATAAATGACAAATCATACATTTCCAATATATAAACCATGCTGGTTTGATGAAGTTAACAGAATTCTTTCCCAGCTTTCTTTTTATCGTGTGGGAGAAAAAATAAGTTGCTCAGGAATCTGTGTTTTACTTCAGAGATCATGTGAGATTCTCTTTCTGCAAATTGTTAAAGGATTTATAGACAAGCTTTGGTATGCTTCCAATTTAATATCATCCACCTCCAACAACAATAATAAAATTCTCGAAACTATAGGTGAGCAATTTTTGAATGACATTTAGTTGTTCTTTCTCACAGACTGTTTTCAGGCACTTATTAAGAACTCTTTGGCAAAGCCAGAAAACTCTGTCTCAAGAGCTTCCAATCTTTGTTATTTTTTATTTCACATCCCCACCTCAACACATAATACAAAATAAATCATGACTGTATACTCTCTTTACTTTTATTTTGTTTTGTTTCCTTGTAGATATTTAATTGATCTTTCTCAGGAAAGATTGAAGGAAAAAATTTATTAAATGATAATGTCTTCTTTTTTCCAAAGAACAAAGGCATAATTCACAATGGGGCATCCAGGGCTGGAGGAGGGGGAGAGGAGAGAAGAAAAAGAAAAGATACCAGCAAGCTATATAAGATGAACACTTCAATATAGATGGCAATGCACTCGTACATGCAGACATTTCCAAAATTTTCAGAATAAAATAAAAACAAAATCTGATTATACCATGTTTCAGAGTGATTTTTCTACTCTCATATATTATTTCTGTTTGTGTGACAATGCCTTTCTTTGATTTAAAAGTCCTATATATTTGTCATCGCCTACCTCAAATGACATCTGAAATATTTAGTATTTTACATTTTAGTATTTAATAGAAAACAATTTTAGTATTTCCAGACTTTTCAAGTCAGTTAATTGTTTCCACATCACTTCTGGACAAATTTCTACTAGGATGCTCCCATATTTAAGGGAGTTATCCTTTTGAACAAGAAGTTTCTGAGGAAAATGGACTTTATCTTTTTATTTCCAGAATCTCAAAGTGTCTAGTATTTATAGTGCAATTGCCATAAATGCACTGTATGCACTTATGTACACAGGACTAGATTGCAAACTTCACGAGACTGTGGTTTATATGTTTGATTATTCTATGTATCGTCAGTGTCTAGAAGAAAATATAGTTCTTAGTAATACCTCAATAAATATTTATTGAATGAATGTATGCATGCATGTAATAAAGCTGATAAGTAGTTGCTTCTCCCTTCTGGTCCATGGGGTCACTTTCCCTTTCAGAGCTTTTGCTATCTGATTTTGGCTCCACTGAATCAAGCAGTTAATCTTTGCAGTTTGTCCTAAATGTGGATAATTAAGAGTGGCAAGGTCCATTGAAGACATTGCCCAAATTATGAACTAGAAATGCATCAAAAATCATGGTTTGTAATCTTTATAGGCTCTAGATTTGTTCTAATTATGATGCTTCCATGCCCTTCATCTGCTATAAATTCCTGGGTCTCTTATAAGCACTTTCCTTGGACTGACTTCTTCACAGAACAGTTTCTCCTTGTTGTGTTGTTTAAAAGCAAAAGCACACTGTATAGTCATATACCTGGTTCTCATCAGGACACTGAATTTTACAAACTGTGTGAACTTGGGTAAGTTATATAATGTCTTGAAGTGTCAGTTTACTTACTTAAAAAGTGAGATTAATGATAAATGACTTTCTAATAGCATTGTTAAAATGTTAAATAAGAGATTATGTGCAGCTTATCTTAACACCACCCCTTATTCTAAAAGTAAATTTAGATTTTTTATTTGGTCATTTCCATGCTTTTAATAAAGGTATTAATAAATTTAGACATACTACACAAATGTAAAGTAATATTCCTTATTTAGATCATCCTCATCCTTTTTATGGCAGGACTAAGAAACTATTTTTCATGTAGAGCTGATTACCATGTAGCTAAATAGATCTTAAGGTGCCAAGGTTGGCATCTTTTATTTCATGAACTATGTGACAGTTCTGCCAAAACAACCAGCCAAATCATACTCAAACAGGTGGTGGCCCTGTTTTTGTTTTTTGTTTTTGTTTTTTTTCCTAACTTAAGGCAGGCTAGTTTCAAATTTTACCTGTGGGAGTCGCCAAGCATTTCATGGCTTGTCATAAATCAGGTAGATGTATACAGAAATCTGTTTTTATATTTCATTATATTATATTGGATCATTCACCTATACTTGTGCTATTAGTACTCTGTCTTAAGGGCCATAGCATTATAATAAATTTTAGTATCTGATAGTATGTCATCCAACTTTTTTCATTTTCAATATTCTATCAATGTTGAATCAAGTTTCTAGCAGAAAATGTCTTCATGACTCATGACTTTGAAATGACTGGAATTTCTTAAATAGAATGGTCACACAGATGCATGCACATGCATACACAACACAAGCATTAACCATAAAGAAAAAAACTGATCATATTTAAATTAAGATTTTTTTTTGTTTAACAAAAGATACAATTAAGAGAATACAAAAAAAAGGCCACAGACTAAGAGAAGATATTTTTAACATATACATTTGATAAATGTTTTATATTAAGAACAAACAGAAACTCTATCAGATATAGACAGTTACCTTAATTACAATAGCAGGCAAAAGATTTGACAAAGACTTCACAAAGAATGGTAGCAAAATGACTCATAAATATTCAAAAATGTATTGAATATCATTAGTCACTGGACAAATATATATTAAAAATTGTGATATCTTTTTACAAACATAATATTTTTTTAAAAGAGTGAAAATACGATGTATGGGTGAGGATATGAAGCTGGTAGAAGTATAAAAATATACATTTTTATAACTCCTTTGGAAAAATATTTGACAGTACCTACTGAAGGAAAACACATATGTATACCATATGAACCAATGATTCTACTCTTGGTATATCCAAAAAAGAAAGTGAATAATTATATGTACAAAAAGACATATGGATAAAATATTCATAGATGTTTTATTCATAACAGCTCTAAACCAAAACTAAACAAAATGCTCATTAATAATAGAATAGATAAGTAAATTATGTTGTCTGCATAGAGTAGAATACTACATAGCTATTAATAAAAGTAAACTTCATGTGCAATATAGATGAGTCTCATAAGGATTATATTAAGTGAAAGAGGTTAGATACAAAAAATACATTTTTATTTACATGAAGTTTCAAAATGGATAAAACTAACCTATAGTTATAGAAATCAGAGTGGTTTTTACTCTCAGAGGTTGCTGACTGAAAACATCTTTTGGGTGTTGCAATTTTATATATATATATATATATATATATATATATATATATATATATATATAATTATATATATGTTGCTTTTGCTTGTTACACAAATATATACATTTATAAATTAGTCTGTACACAAGATTTATGTACTTTACTGAATGTAAGCTATACTTTAGTAATTTTTTTAATTGACGAATTCACCAAGGCAAAGAAGATAAAAAGAGATGGACAATATACTCTATGTGTCTATTCTTATGAATTCCTTGGTTAAAGCAAGGAAGGGGCTGCTCTTCGTGTAAGCGCTTTCTAAGACTGTCCTGGCCTACCAAATATATGAGAATGCATCCCCAGTGGCATTACAGAGGGTAGGACTGAATTCTTGGTCTTTGTTCTCATTCTTGATCTTTCCTCCTCCTAAACATTACTTGCAAATATCCATGTTCTGCTTATATATTAATAAAAATACAATCGGAAACAGAAATGAAAGGACAATAAATTGAAATAGTGTATCAAGTTTCTGGTATTATTATCTGAAAATCTTTAAGATTTTTGACTTCAAATTCCCTTAATATTGTGTATAAAATAACTGTGTGAAATAGAGATTGACGCTAAAGTCTATGAGGTGATACCTATGTTATTTCTGTAATACTTCTGTTCAGAAAACCTGCCTTTACCTGAGTACAAGCAACTTTAATTTTCAGGTTAAAATGACCTACTTAGTTTCTAGATTTGCAGTGTAGAACCATTTAGACTATTCTGAAGGCTTGGCCCTAGTCCAGACCCTGGGACTAATGCTGTCCTAATTCTTCAGTGAATAAACTTCAGCCTGGGTCCCCAGAGTCTCTTAACCTGGGCCCATTTATTTTCCAGCCCCTCAACCTCTATTTAGCCTCTAAACTCTGCTCTCCAGTTCTAATCTGCACGTCTGCACCTTTGTTACTTCTGCAGGATTCACCATTTGCCAAAATCTCTGCCTGTTGTCTGCTATTTTCCATCCTTTTAGCCCCACATTCTGACTGTGTCTCTGAGGACTTTCCCAGAACCCAAAAGCTGTTCTTTCATAATAGTTCTGAGCCAATAGTGAAAAACCTTCATAATTATCTGGATTCAATCCTCATTAAAATGCTTAACTGATGCCCAAGTTTTAACCTTTATCTTCATGTTTTGACTGCTGTTAAGTGGATATTTTAACCTTAAGTAAACAAAGGTTATCCTTTTATTTTCCTTGTAGCTTCTGTTCTCTGCAGTGTTTTAGGTAGAGTGTCCACATTCCACCTATTGATAGATTCAAAGCCAAAACTTTGGCTCAAAAACCCAAGGGTTTTCTTTTGGTATTTACCTTTCAGCTTAATTGCCCTTAACTTTGACCAATCAAAGTTCTTTGGAAGACCCAAATATTCTAAGGAATCTCCAATCCCCGTTATTATTAACTGTCCCATAATCACTCTCAAGAGGTCATGATAAATTTTCCTGCTGTTGCTTTCAATTCTTGCACAGGATATAAATTCCGGTATTAAATCATTGATACACAGTACCGTATCAAATCCTTTATGCATCTTATATTATAAAACAATGTTTTTTCACCCATTTACGACAGAAGAAAGATGTTATAGCTGAATGTTAAGTATCCAGATTATATTTCTATATTTCAAATGATGTGAGTGATACTACGTGTTTTCAAAGGCCTCCTAAAAGAATAAATTAAAGTCCATTTATAAGTAGGATGGTTTCAAATTTAGATTATGAAGCCCATTAAGCAGATTGCAGCATTCTAAAGAAAATAATGCAGCTAACGCTAAAGAGCTAGTTGTATCATGCATTTCCGTGAATTTGCATGCAGTCTATATCTCCAACATGCTGGATTTTATTCTAAACAAAAGGTGATTTTTGGAGAACTTGTGGATTTATCAGTACTAGAGATTAAAGGACAACCCAGGATAAAACATTAATATTTTAACTCCAGGACTTTTATTATGACTTTTATTATATCACACTATATTAAATTAACAGATTGTATGTGTGTCCAATAGCCAAGTATTTTATCTATACAAAAATACATTTATTTATTAAATATTTTTAAACACCTATTATGAATCACATACACTTGAAAGTAAGATTAGATTTCTATCATCTTAAAAAAAAACTTCAAAAATTTTAATGAATTTTTAATTCTGGAGCTCAGACCCTATAACTCATGAAAAAAAATCCCAAAAGTAACTGGGCAGTATTCATAATGAATTTATAATAACATTACTTCTAGAGAAAAAATATTAACAGCTTAAATCAAACTTTAGCAAAAATCTTATTAAGTAAATTACAAGTTTTTCACAGTATCAAAATAATGTTCATAATGAATATATAATACCAACTGAAATTCTGTGAAAATTAGCATACAATATTTTGTATAAATTATGTGTTTATGTGTAAATATAAGTACTGAATTTGTACATTAAAAAAGATATAAAAGATAAAATATAAATTGTCAATCCAGTTGTTTAATTGATGTGGAGCAAGTAAACATTTTGATATTTCTTAAATCTTTTAGAACAGCTTTTTTGAGGTATAATGAAGGTACATGTTAATATATACCCATGAAAACATCATAACAATTAAAATAATGAATATACGTACATACCACTCCCCAAAACTTTTCCTCAGAAAATGTTATAGCAGAAGTTATAGACAACCTCATAATGTAGATTAACTTAATAACTCTTCAATGTGTATGTGTGTGTGTGTATATAATTGTTTTACATAATTATGTAAATTATATAAATCATTATATGCTATATCTGTATAGTGAGGGTAAAAAATAATAACGTGTGTACATATCAACCTCTTATCTCAGAAGCTCTTTTTATTTTTTTTCACTTAACTCAGGGAAAAAATTATCTTCTTTACTGGATTTTTGTTGAGGATTCAGTAAGAGAATAAGATGCTTATTTCATCATCTATGTCTCTGCATTACTGCAAATCATAGGATTTAAGGGTATGTGACATTTTGGAGGGAGAAGGAGAAGGAAAAAGATGAATAAAAAGCAATAAAGAAGAGAGTGTTTTCGTGTGTATGTTCCTAGAAAAAATTGTTGTACACAATTTCCCTGACATCAAATATGTTTGGCAGTGGGCAGGGCAAGCTTGAGAGCAATGGCAAAACATCTCATGTATTATTCTGCACAAATCATTTAGTCTCCTTATTTCAAAATCAGCTGATTGACAATCTGAATTCCATCTGCTACCTTAATTCTTTTTTATCACATAGTATAACATGTTCAACACTTCCTGGGATTAAGACATTAAGTCTATTATTCTCGTAATCACAATCCTGTCTTTCCCTCTTGATCCCAATGACCAACATATTAAACTTCATTCTGATCCTGCAGATCTCTTTTTTACAGAAGATGAAAATATATGTAAAAGTGGTTCAAAAAAAAAAAAAAAAGACTTATTATAGAACTTTTTCCCAGGGGTTGACAATGATCTAAAATTATGTCTCTTTTCTTTTCAGGGATGACAATGAACCACTGCTTATTTGGGGCTGCTGTTGCTGGCTTTCTTCCTGTTTCGATTATAAGAGTATGTGAGGTTTGCATATTTTATAATTATTTCCCAGAAAATATAAGAGCTAACCCTGTAGTAGAATTCACTTTGTTATAGGTACTATTGTGGGGACACTATGCCCATTACTCACCTAGTTCTCATTGTAGCCTTATTAGGCAAGTACTATTCTTAACCTCATATTATAAAGAAATCATATAGCCAAGGTCAGATAACTAGAAAGTGGCAGAGCCTAAAAGTAAACCTAAGTAGTTTGTCTCCATAGGCCCATGCCTACAGATAATTCAGAAAAGCTGAGAATGTAGAGTAGGAATAACTTCTTTATAATTTATCCATGTATTTTCCATGACTAAATGGGGAAAAATATACTGTTTTTGTTTACCAAGAGAAGGTATTTTATCAGTATCTAAATTGAGCTATCTGATTTGTGACTTTAACAAGATTTTAACACATCAAAAGTAATATAAAAAGAAAAGTGTCAACAGCAAGGAGAGAATTGTGAAGAGCTATTAGAAATGGAATATGTGAAGCCCGACTCTCACTAATTATTAAAAATGAGAATTTCAACCCTCAGAAAACAGAAACAAAATACTCAATGGCATAATAAGAAACAAGTCCCTAATATTTTATGTTCACCCAACATATACCTCTAAATAACCTCAATGATATAAAGAAAATATTACATTTTTAATGTACCCAAAATATTTTTATTATGAGCTTAAGTCAACAGCTTTGGTAAAGAAAATGATTGGGTTTTATATTTTTATATGCTAGAGAGAAGTCAGAAGTGGAAGGCACTTAATATTATAAATAAAAGAGAATCCATGTGCCTTAGGCTAATGGGGTATTGGTTTGTATCTCATCACTCACACCTCTGCCTCAGAGAGAAACCAGGCAGAGCGCTTGTCCGGTACCCAACAATTCCCCAGTAAGCTGGAATCAGAGTCTTGAAGAAATCTTCTCTTTCCTTCAGTCTGATTCTCTGCCCACTTAACTCCTCCACTGTGGATGGGAGGATATTCACACTTCACAGTAAGGAAAAGCTAGCTGAAGCATAGCCACCATGCCTGAAGAAGGAAAAGGCCGGCAGTGAGAAAACTACATTGGCCTTTAAAACCTAGTTAATACTAGCCTAGTCAAAGCCACTCAGTCCAAGTTCTGGGAGATAGCCTAGCCCATGTTGCCATGTGAAAGAAGGAATCAATACCACAGTTAACAGCCAAGATAAAAAAGTAAATAGGGAGACCCCTTCCCATTCAAGGAAACAAAAGACTGATCCAATATGGGCCAGGAATACAAAGGAAAAATATGAAGGGGTTGAGGCATTGATAAAATTTTAACATCTATATATTCCATAGACAGATAACTATTGGAATATTTATATACAATTTTATAGTTTGTTCAGAAAATGAAGGTTTAAGAATTTTAAATGAAACAAGAAAAGATAAATTAAGTCCCCCAACACAAAATTATCACATAAACTTTAAACATGATATTTAGTTAAAATAAATAATAAGCTGCTCCAATTTGTCCAAAAACAAACAAACAAACAAACAAACAAACAATGTGATATCTTCTCTTTTTAGACTCCAGATAGAAAATAAATAGACTGACCACCAGGCTTGAATGTTATTTTAAATTTTCCTTCAATGTTAGAGTTTACTGGGATACTAGGCATCTAATTAGACAGATATATATATTTTTTTACTGAGGTATAATGTTTTCCATGAGAATCGGGTAGATGTTACAGAATGTGGTCTGTGAAAGAAAAGTATAGGGAACTACAATAAGGTAATTGAACTTATTTGATCTTGTCTGACATAATTAGGTAATTGGGATGAGATAGTCCTCAGATCTGAAAGGTAAATTGGTTTCATTTGATAAAACAAGCTGAAAGAGCATGTTAACAAAGGCACAGTCTCATGCAAATACTGAGGCAGGATGGAAACTGATGCATTGGAATAACTAAAATAAATCACTGAGACTAAAGCAAAGAAAAGTAGGGGAGCATGTCTTAAGTAGAGGTTGAGAAGTCAGCAGGGTTTTCATAGGCTTTGCTAAAGATTGAGTCCTTCTTTCTAAGACTTGGAAACTGTAGAAGACTTTTAACAGCAAAGTGACTTTCTTGTGTATATATTTTGAAATGTTTACCCTGGAGAATGGGCTATGAAACACTGCATAGGACAGTGAGAGGGAGGGTGTAGAAGTGACAAGGCATGTACTAATTCTGAGAGGCCAGCAGAAGGTCAGGCTGTAGCCACAGTCAGTTCAGGTGAAGGAAAAGAAATCTGGTGGTAGAAGAAAAATGTCCCTTACACGAAGAAAAAGACTATTTCTGCACCGACAGCTTAGTGAAAGGGATCAATTGCCACTAGATTAAGTAGGATGAAGATAGTAAAAAATATATTGAATTTAAAATTGAGTTTGTAGGCGACCTTAATAGGATTTGTTTTAAAGCAGAGTACCTTAGCTTCAGCACTACTGACATTTTGTATGGAATAATACTTTACCGAGGGGGGGCTGTCCTGGGCCTTTTTGGATGTTTAGCAGAATCACTAGCCTCTATCCACAAGATGGCAGAGTACTCTCCCTGACCCAGCTGGGACAACCAAAAATTTCTTTAGACATTGTCAAATGGGTGGTGGGAAGAGAGGGAAGTTGGGGAATACATCAACCCTGGTATAAACCCATTGAGTGGAATAAATGATGAGAGGGTGAATGTAAGACTATATTAGAGAGTGAGAAATTATAGACAGTCGGTGATGGCAACATTTTCCGGAATTTGGTAGGGAAGGAAAATAGAACAATAATGGAATGGGAAAGTGAGATAAATCAAGAGTTTTGTTTGTGTATTTTAAGATATAAGCAACATCATCATAAATAAATGCTAGTGAGAAAAAGTTAATACAAAAAATGGTTGAATATAAAATGAAAAAATTATGAGATTTGGGAAAAGATTTTAGAGAATGGACTAAACAACATTGCTGGCAAAGTGTGCTTTTGAAAGAATGGCCTGTTTTTAATTCTTTGAGGAATACCATCCTATTTTTCATAATGACCATACTGTATGCGTTTCTACTAATTGTGGATCAAGGTTCTCTTTTCTCCACATTTTTGCCAACACTTGAAATCTTTTGTCTTTAATAATAGCCATTTTAACAGATGTGTGGTGATAGCTCATTGTGGTTTCGATTTACATTTCCTTGATGATCAGTGAGGTTAAGTACCTTTTCATATTCTTATTGGCCAATTTGTATGTCTTCTTTGGAGTAAAGTCTGTTCATGTTCTTTGTGTAATTTTTAATCAGGTTTTTCTGTTTGTTCCTTTTTGCTATTGGGTTGTATAAATTCTTTATATTTTTTAATATTAACCCCTTATTATATATATGGCCTGAAATATTTTCTCTCATACTGTAAGCTACCTTTTCATTTTGTTGATGGTTTCCTTTGCTGTACATAAGTTTTTAGTTAATGTGGTCCCACTTGTCTATTTTTGCTTTTATCGTCTGGGCTTGCTAAGACCAATATGAGCTTTACCTATGTTTTTATTTAAAATTTTTATGATTTCAGGTCTTCTATTGAAGTCTGTAATCTATTTTGTGTATGATGTAAAATAAGAGACTTTTAAATTTTTTACATGTGGATATCCAGTTTTAAATTTGCCACAAGGATGGACCTAATGTTAAGTGTTTTTGCCACATACATGAAATAATAGCAATAGTTATAATAAAGGGCATGGGAACAAACTTTGGAAGGTGATGAATATGTTTACAGACTTGATGGTGGTAATGGTTTCATGAGTGTATACTTATCTTCAAAATCACTTGGTTATATACATTAAATATGTACAGGTTTTTACATGTCAATTATACCTCAATAATTTTTTTTTTTTTTTAAGAAAGTATGACCCACTTTACAGTACCACAAAGGAGAAAGAGGAAAGAATGAGAACAAATATAGGTAGGTCGTGGACTGAGCAAGAGAAGTTTAAACAGCTGTCTTCTGATAGCTTCTCTGAGGGAAGTAGGATATATCACAATCTATTGAGAGGTAGATGTGATTGGGATACAGTACACCAGGTCTTCAATAATATTGTGAGAGAGACAAAGTGAGTTAAGCGGTAAATAAGTAGAACTGATGAGCAGAATTAAAAGACGATTTGATATTAGATATCCTGAATAAGAATGATACTAATATTTGTCGTTTTGTGATATTTTTCTGCCAATGCTCAGCAGACTTAGTGCAAGCAGGGAAATTTTGGGTCCCTTCTAAATTTTTGGTTCCATCCAAACCTAATGGGTGTGGGGAGACAAAGGATTCAATATTTCAGCAAGTGAGTTGTTGAAATGAGAGAACATGGATAGAAAAGAAAGGCAACAGAAGGCAAATAGAGAAAATGAGGAATAAGTTTGATGCTTAGATTGTGTGAAAAATAGAGTGACTGACCTTAGCAACTTGGAAGAACAGGGAATCCTGGTCAGACAGGAAAATGCTCCTAGCTGATTTGGGAGGTGTGACATTATGAAGCCATCATAAAAATATTGTGACCATCAAGGTGGGAAACTAAATATTTAAGATAGGAAGAGTTCAAAAGCCTGAGTTGTCAAACAGTTGGAGTTATCTCTATGGATGCTAGAGTCTCTCAAGTTGGCTGCAGACACTGGGGTAGGCAGGATGAATTTGTTTCAGGAGATCCAATTTCAGTGAATGAGTAAAAATGAGAAGAAAATTGTTATACGAGAGTAAATTTTCAGGGATTAGGTGGTAGAGTTGAATGTCACGAGTTTCACTGGAGAAGGGTTTTTCAGAGGAATAAGGAGAGTTGTAATCTGGAGATAGTAAGGGGATTCTTATGAGTCACCAATCTCTCTTCTAGTCTAGACTAGAGTTATTTGCAGGTTGACAAGAAAATAGCACAACGTGAATGTGTTTCTGAGGAAATGTTTTTTGAATTCCATATTTATGCCTTTTCCCCACACCCCAAAACCACTGATATAAAATAAATGACAATAACTACTTTTATATTTAAGCAAGGTATGACACTGGATCCTATCCACTCAGAAACTATGTTGATAGTCCTGTGGGAACTGAGAAAAAAATAAATACCATTCTAATCATACTACATAAGTTTTGCCACTTTTTAAAAGATATGATGTCCATATGATATATTGTAAACACAAAAAAGAAGCTATTCTTTGCTGCAATTAATGTTAACCTAAAATATTAAGGCCATTTATTTTTCTTTTTAATGAGTTTCAGAATAAAAGGTAAATAACTTTAAAAAACAGTCATAAATTCTAGATGGTAGCCAATTTGAAACCTATTTTATACTTACATATACAGATGCAAATATTGTTTTCTCATGTGAATAAGACAAAGATGAAAATCTGAGTTAAAGATACTTGAGGCTTTATAATAAATAATGAATATATTGGATTAGGTTTTCCCAGACACATACCTTTAAACAAAAATTCAAGTGTAAGTGGCTTACCTGGGAAGCAAAGAGAACACTTGGAGGAGTTATGGTGGGGAAGGAGTCAAGAAAAGGAAGTCTTTCAGTAAAAGGTACGATATCAAGACATCTACTGTGGTTTATGTTGCCCAATAAAAAGTGCTTCAACATGGTCCAAATTACTAATCATAAATTCGAAAAACCCTAATTACAGAATATCCAGTACACTATTTTATAGACTTGTATAATATCAGACTGGCATTCAGAAATCCTCAAAACTAGCACTGGAGAAATGGAAACTAACATATTGAGATAACATAAATTTTAAAATGCTCTCAATCATCATTCTATATAAACTATAAATTAATATTGTGTATAGATCTGTAAGTAGTATATTATATATGATAAATTCCACTTAAAAGACTAATTAATAATTTTCTGGTAACAGACAAAACTAACTATAGCTCTACATAGTACATTCCTCACTGAATCACCATATGTACAAAAAATTGTTACTCTACATAACAGTCTCAGGAGAAGAGTAATACCAATGGCTAGCCACGTACTGAAAATGGTAAGATTAATTAAACAGCCATAACAATGAAGACAATAATAGTAATGGTGTTTACTGAGTTTTTATTAAGTTCTAATCACTTTCAAAACACTAAAAGTTTGGTCTTCACAAACAAACCTACAGCATTGTAGAAGAAGAAACAAGGGCCCAGAGGAGGTAGGGAACTTTCCTCTAATCATATAGTTAATAAATGACAGAACAATAGTTTCAACTCAGACAGCCTGGCTTCATTCACAGAACCCCAGGATAGTGCTACTCAAACCTGAGTGTTCTTCAGACTCACCTGAAGTACTCGGTGCCGGAACCCGCCGGCGGAGTCGAACAGTCCTGAGTGGGGGAGCGAGGGTTACGAAAAAAGACAGAGAAGAGAAAAATATCTCGGGAGAGCATACAGTCAAAACTGCAGCCTCGAGTTTATTTAGCACCGTATACTTATACAGCTTGAGTACGTGACAAACTGCTCGTAACAAAGTAACAAACTGCTCAAAACAAAACCACAAATATCCAGAAACAATAGCTGCGATTAACATGGATTAACATAAAGCCAAGAGAAACCTCCTCCCTTGGAATTTCAGGAACTGATACTTCTCCTCCCTTGGAATTTCAGGAACTGATAATTCCTTACAAAGGGCTCCCAACAACTTGGTACAGGACAGGTTCCTGGACCCCATTCTCAGATCCAGATTGAGGCTCTGCCAAGCTCCCAGCTATTGCTGATGCTGCTAATAATTATCATCAATATACAAACTTTGTGTTACAAGTTATTGAGGCATTTCAGAGCTGTCTTCATTAAGCAGCAGCCCAGGAGCTAAGACGCTCATCTGAGAATGAAGATGTCCAGATTCTAAGCCAGATGATGCTGCCAGGTAAACAAATACCAACAGATCTTTTTTCCAGTTCCCTTGCATCCCATACAAAAAGAGAGTAATTGTCTTTCCACTATAAACCTGTGTGTGAGCAGACTACGTGTTGTAAAAGAAAAATTGAGGGAAGTTTCAGGTGATTAGCCTCACATTTATTATCTCTCAGAAGTGTCACTCAGGTTTTTGGGAAATCTTATTCGTTTCTTGAACCTTGGACTGGCCTAAAGTAGCAAGTGTTAGGAATAGTGAGGATTCTGGAGGGTAATTCTAAGGGATAGCTTTCTCATGCAAATGACAAAGGGAAGGAAGAAAGTGAATAGAAAAATGATTTCAAAATTTATCTCTTGATCATCTTAGAATCTATAGTTATTTGAACAAAATAATAAAAATCAATAGCTATTATAGACATTGTTGCATTGTGAGTGTTTTATCTGGCATACTTATTGTACGTATTGTTGACAGGCACTCTTTTAGAACCATATTACATTAATTCATTTAATTTAATAATTTTATGATTCGATACTATCATTTCCATTTTACAGATAATAACTCTGAACCTCAGAGAAATTAGGTAGCTTATCTAGTCATAAGTACTGGATAACTATAGATTCAAATGCAAATGGACCAGCTACAGGCTCCTGTTCTTAATTATTTACCTCTCTTAGGACAAACAGGGTCCAAACTCCTTTGTTTCCAGATGAGCAAATGAAGGTAGCTAAAAGTTACTAAAAAAAAGTTATAAAGTAAATGGAAACTACTGCCTCTGATTTCAGAGAATTTACTATTGTGGATTAAAGGTTTATACAAAGGAAACAGAACATAAGGATGAAAGTATTCAAGTGCTAAGTTGCTAAGGTATGAGAGAGCAACAAGATGATAAATTGAATGTACCAGTAAAATCGAGTAACATTTTAAAAGGAATATGGGATTGAATTGTTCATAAACAATGCATACAACACAAATAGAAAAGAAATAGAAAAAAAATAGGGCTAAAGAGTCCATCACAACTATGAGGCAGAGATTTTCCAAAAAAAAAAAGAAGATAAATTTCTGTACGTTAAGTTAGAATCCGATTAAATAGAGCCATTTGTTAAAGCCAGAATTCACAGCTCTGGTGAAATAATCATAAATACTCACTAGTGATTTTAACCAGAGATGTTTCATAAAAATGGCGTATCTTATCAACATTAATCAGAGGAAATGTCAAGCAATCAGCTCTTGGCCAGATAAGTTCCAATTCTGATCATTTGATAACCTAGTTCTAATAAGCAAGATTTTTTACTAATGACTTAAATGACAGTTTTTGTATTACCAGGAGATTTTATGCCTTAATGGGCTATGTTGTGTCATCTCTACTTGTTCAGTTACATATATACATTATTAAAATACATCTTTTATTGAATGAAACAATCAAACCCCACCAAACTATGATTTTACTTTGACCCGAATTTACTTAATTTACCTCTTGGTTTACTAAATTCATCAACCTGAGGTATAATTCTATGAAAATAACAAAGATGGCACCTGGTAGTTAAACTTCTTTGATGCTAGAAAAAATATTGAAAATCTAAGTTAGGGTGTCATCCAAAAATTATTCTAAAGAGTAGCTGAATGATTTATGGAAAATTCTATAGTAAAATACAAACTCCACAATTTTTGTTGGAAATATGTTAGAGGTAGATATTGGGACAGTCTTTTAAATAGATGTACACAGTGTAAGGAGGAAGAGAGTTTGGACATTTGTCACAGAGTCCCATAACTAGTGATATAAACACACTGCCTTTCATCTTATTTGGAGATATACCTAACAAAATGCTTCAGCTCAGCACAATTGACACACATTGAAAATTAAGAGCACATATTCTGGATCCAAAATAATCTGGATTCCAATTTTCTTTTTGCTATTTATATGGCGTGTCATCTTGGAAACTATGCAACATCTTTGTGCCTCGATTTCTTCATCTGTAAATGAGGATAATAATAGTATTTTCCTTGTAGAGTTGCTGTGGGTAAAAATGAGAGAATATACATACAGAATTGGTAACAGATCCTGGCACCTAAGATTAGCTATAATTTATTATTATTATTCATAATTTTATACAGGGATATTTGACACTGTACTTGTTTCTAACAACAGCTATCATATTTATTGTGCCTATAGCATAAGATATATCACACGATTGTATTACATGAATTATATTAAAACTTTTGAACAAACTCTTGGATATGAATTATGGGTGACATTTTGAAGAGATTAAATAACGTGCCAGAGGTAAAACTACTAATAAATAATGAGAGGGATTTCTAACTCTGATCTGTTTTACTGGAAGCATTTAGTTAACCTCTTTAATAGTTTTGAGAGAGAAGCTACATGTGAACTATATTAACAAATTTTGATTTTGTAAATTCAAAGGCTAAACAACAAATTGAAAGCTTGATGTACCTTTTCCAATCAGAATATTTAAGAGTAGTAGTATCTTTTAAGTTATCTTACACTATTGAGGATATTGTTAGCCTTCAATTTTTAGAAACACTAAACTAGAATCTTATAATAGAGACGTTAAGGTCATGTATTTGTACATTACTCTTCCATTATAGAGTTGGAAAGAAGAAGCTACACAAAATGCCAGAAATTTGTCAAACTATTGTGACTTAGTAGAGAGCAGCACACTTAAGAGGAGAATTGCACGTAGGTATATATCTATATGACCCACCTTTATGCTCAAAAGTCCTCAGAGATTGTTAAATGACCTTGAAAGGGCAAGGTAAGTCATCCAGTCTATATTTACATTTGTCCCATAAATAGCAATGAATTGTGGTCCACTATACTGCTTCACTGCTGTTAATTTTTAAATTGGATATTTAAATTTTCAAATTCCATATTTTGAGCATCAGAAGAAAAGAATCACAGCTGTCAGTGTCACAGAATAGTTGAGTAATACAATGATGACTAAATGAAAAACTAGAAGACTAGAAGATTTCCACTCTATGTAATAATTTTGGCTACCCACAATATCACCATATCTTAAGCTTTGGAACACTAGTGTAGTTGAGAAGTAAGTTATATTCAGCTCCACTGAGCTGCTCAAAAGAACAATTTTAGGAGCACAAAAATGAGTCCATCTCATGGCAAATATATTAGGTGGGTCACTGCTAGTTTCCAGGAAAGCCAATAGTACTTCCTACACAATTAGAGATTAATAATGTTTATGAGATACTTGTTTGTTACAAAATATTTTTAAAATACTAATAAAGCTTCCATATTGATAGATTATTGGGTATTTTTACCCAATATTGTTGAGCAGTGAATTAGCAATGTGTGTCTTTCCATCCCCAGAAAAAGGAAGATCTCTCCTGAATATCATGTTTGATCAAGAGCTCATATCACAAGTGAATGTTTAAATGAACAAACATTTATCTAAAGGTCTTTACATGATGACTACCTCTCTGTGTCTGTTTTCAAACCATGGGCCCTGTTACATCAGCTTAGAAGTGACAGAGACTGAAACATTGATTGATCTGATTTTCAAACTTGCTCATCATCTCCTACTGCCAACTTCTCACTATACCTGAGCACCAGAAGTTCATTCATCAATGAAAAAGGAGATGGCCAGCAGATATAATTGAGTTTCCCTCCTCTTATAAGACATAGCTTGGATGATCAGTGAAACATTTAAAAAATGAAAACAAGAAAATTATCTTTGTAAAATATTTCCAAGTTTTTATAGCGTGACCCAGCGCTTTCCCTCCTTTCAGATACTTTTTGTGGAGAAAATACACATTTGGTATCCGATCCTATCTCATAGTCAAATGTAATTGGCATCTGGTACAATGAGTCCATATATTTTAAGGATGGCGAATGGACATCAGTGAATGAAGACAAAACGGTTGATCATTATACTCAGGTAACCTACATATTGGTAGGCAAATATACACATTGGTTAAGTGACTATAAGCATGTGCAAAAAAAGATAGGTGACAGAACTACAGAAAATTACCCATTTTTTTGCAAACTTACACTCAACCCACTGAGTTTCTCTTATAATCTTCAACAAAAGGAAAGTGATTTCTTTAATAGATGACTTGGAGAAGATGTTTTCTTCTTTCTACATTTTCTAGGAAGTAACAAAATCATAAACTATAAACATCCTTTATAAATTATATTTGTAAAGAATGAAACAATAGAATACCTTTCTTTCTAGTTCATTTTTATTGTGATAAAATTACATATAAATATAACTACATATGTATGTATATGTGTATGTGTGCACATATACATATACATATATAATAAAAATTATCATTTTGGCCACTTTTAAATTAACCTTCAATGGCGTTAACTACATTCAAATTGTTATGCAACTATCACCACCATCCATCTCCAGAACTTTCATCTTCCCAAACTAAAACTCTATACCCATTAAAATAACTCTATATCTCCCTCTCCTTTTCCTCTGGCCACCACGACTTTACTTTCTGTCCCTATGAATTTGACTACTTTGGATACATCATATAATTGGAATTATACAATACTTGTTCCTTTGTATCTGCCTTATTTTACTTAGCATAATATCCTCAATCCATATTCATCCATGTTGTAGCATGTGTTATAATAGTATTCCTTTTTAAGGCTAAAACAATTTCATTTTATGTATATGCCACCTGTTGTTATCTATTCATCCATTGATAGGTAAGTAGGTTGTTTCCACTTTTTGGCTGTTGGGAATAATATTGCTACAAATGTTGGTGTACAAATATTTACCTGTTCAACCCTGTTTTTAGTTATTTGGGGTATATACTCAGAAGTAGAATTGCTGGCTCATGTGGTAATTATATGTTTAATTATTTGATGAACTGACACTGTTTTCACAGCAGTGGAAATCTTCCATTTTACATTTCCAACAGCAATTAAATTTCTAAATTGTTCTCATCCACACTCTATTGGTCTGTTTGTGCTACCATAATAAAATATCATAGGCTGAGTGGATTAAACAATGGAAATTTCTTTTCTCACAGTTCTGGGGTCTTCAAGTCCATGAACATCTGGAGCATAGTCAGTTTCTGTGAGAGCTCTCTTCTTGACTCATAGATGGCCAATTCTCAGTATGTCCTCAGACGATACTTTTCCTGTGTGTGCCTGGGGAGAGAGAGAGGCATGGGGAAGAGAAGATCATGTTCTGGCGTCTTTTCTTGTAAGAACACTAGTTCTATAATACCATGGCCCACCCTTATGGTCTCATTTAACCTAAATTAATTCCTTAGAGACTCCATCTCCAAATAGAGCTACATCTCTGGGTTAAAATTTCAGAATATGAATTTTGAGGAGACATAAACATTCAATACATAACACATACATTGTGGGATTTTTTTGTCAGTGTTTTTGTTTGTTTTGTATATTATGCAAAATATAAGTGTGAAGTGGAATTTCACTGTACTGTTGATTTTCATTTCTCTAATGGTTAGCAATGTTGAACACCTTTTCATGTGCTTATCAACCATTTGTGTATCTTCTTTGGAGAAATGTCTATTCAAGTTTTTTGCTCATTATTTTATCAGCTTGTTTGGTTTTTGTTATTGAATTGTAAGATATGTATCCTTTATCAGGCATTTGCTGCAAATATAAATTTCTATTGCATATATTGCCTTTTTAGTCTGATGATAGTATCCTATTTATGCACAAAAATTTTAAATTTTATTGAAGTTCAATTTATCTTTTTTTCTTGGTTTTCTTTTTTGCCCGTACTTTTGGTGTCATATCAAGAAATTATTGCCAAATTCAATATCATAAGGCTTTCCCTCTATGTTTCCTTCTTAAAGTTTTATAGTTTTCACTCTTACATTTAGGTCTTTGATCCATTTGAGTTAAATTTTTATATTTTATTTGTTTGCTTGTATACATATTCATTTCCCCAAAATTATTTGTGGTAAGGCTATTCTTTTCCCATGGAATAGTCATAGCATCCTTGTGGAAAATCATTTAATCATATATGTGAGGGGTTATTTCTAGGCTCTCCAGTCTATTTCATAGGTTTGTATATCTATCATTATGCCAGAACTACAATGTTTTATTACCATAGCTTTATAGTAAGGTTTGAAATCGGGAAGTATAAGATCTTCAATTTTGTTTTGCTTTTTCAAGATGGTTTGTCTATTTGGCATTTTTTGAGTCTCCATACAAATATGAGGATGCATTTTTCTATTTGTGAAAAAAAAAAGTCGTTGAGATTTGATAGGGATTACATTCAATCTGTAGCTTGCTTAGAATAATATTGACATGTTAAAAAATTGTCCTTAGCCCATGAACGTTGGATGTCTTTCCCATTATTTTGAGTCTTCTTTAATTTCTATTAGCTATGTTTTCTAGTTTTCAGTGTATAAATCTTTCAGCTCCTTAGTTAGGTTTATTTTTAAGTGTTTTATTCTTTCTGATGCTATTTTAAATAAAATTGTTTTCTTAATTTCTTTTGCAGATTGTTCACTGCAAATGTATACAAACAATTAATTTTTGTGTGTTGATTTTATACTCAGCAGATTCGCTGAATTTTTTGTTAGTTCTAACAATTTTTGTGGCATTGTCAAGGTTTTCTGCATATAAGATCACATCATCTATGAACAGAGATAATTTTACTCTTTTCTTTCCATATTGGATGATATTTTTTCTCTTGCCTAATTGCTCTGGCTAGGATTTTCAGTAATATGTTTCAAAGGAGTGATGAAAGCTAACATTCTTGTTTTATTGCTGACCTAGAGGAATAATTTCATATTCACTATAAAGTATGATGTGAGCAGAAAAGTTTAAATATATGGATTTTCCTATGTTGTGATATTTTCTTTTAGTACTAGTTTGTTGAGCATTTTTATCATGAGAGAGGGTTAAATTTTCTAAAATGTTTTTTTTTTTTGCTTCAATCGATGTAATCATGAGGTTTTTATTCCATCATTATGTTAATGTCATTGATTTTCATGTTAGATCATTCTTATTTTAAATACACAAATCTCATTTGGTCATGGTGTATAATTCTTCTAATATGCTGCTGAACTCATTTTTCTAGTATTTTGTTGAGGTGTTTTGCATCTCTGTTCATATGGAATATTTGTCTGTAGTTTACTTTTTGGGAGGGTAATTTCTGTGTCTGCCTCGTGTTATTATAATGCTGGCTTAATAGTAGACGTTAAATAGTGTTTACTCACTTTGAAA
>CM053502.1:97469564-97516006 GCA_028627145.1 Eidolon dupreanum | reverse complement strand
CTTTTATTGAATAAATAATAAATTTATTTTATTAAGTAAAATTTTAGCCATTTGAATATCAAAGAGAAAAATATTGGATAGAATGTTCTCTATCATTTTTTGAATAATAGTAAGAATTAGCTATAATGCACATTATTTTATTAGTTATCTGTAGGTAAGCTAGTCTTCTCTGAAACTTCAAGTTATCTCAGAACAGGAAATTCTCATCTACTTATTTTCTCCTCCAACTCTTTACATTTAGCTTTTATTTTTTTATAATAGTTCATGTACTTCTATAAAAGACACTAGCATATATCAAGTTTCTTATGACAAGATGAAATTAGAGCACCTCCATTCACTTAAATTTTTTCTTAACATCGTTAAGAACCATATCCTTTTACATGACCATTTATGAAGTCCTTATAGGTATAAATAAAGAAAAATATCCTATTGTAAATGGCTCTTCTGCTGCTTTGGACTTGATTGTGCACAGGTCCCACTCCTGTTAGAACCTGACTGTCCAAGATGGTACAAACAGCTTCAAAATATGCTTAGGACACCAGAATTTCCAGTTGCACATTGAAAAACATAACTTATCATCATTGTAAGCCTAGAAATCTTAAAAATCTATCTTAAAGATTATCATTGTTACATATAAGTGGTTTTCACAAATTGTTTTTTAAAATGATTATAAATGGTAATTAAATTTTACATACATTTTTCCAAGCATCAATTTTATTAGATCACATTTTTTTATTTTTTAAGAGGAAATGGACCTGACACAAAGAATGAACCTTATAATATGGGAGGTCCATGTGAAGACTCTCCAGATGACTGTGAAGATAAGCTTTATAGTAAGTTTTACATTTCAGTTTGCTTAATGTTGACTGTTGATCTGGAAGCCATGTGTCCTTTAAATCAAGCATTTAATGATATTGCATTTCCTTATAATTTTCATCTTGATCATTTCACAGGAAAGGTCAATATTATTTGATTTTCCATTCCCTTCCCCAGAGTGACCATGAAGGCCATTAATTAAATCTACTGGAATGAAAATTAGAATACCTATGTCTAAACTCAAGTTCCCAACCTAAAATTTAAAGACTCTATTGGGGCAACCTAGGTAAAATGTTAACATAAGTGTAAATTTTTTTCTGCTCCATAAAAACTTTCTGGCCTCTCTTATTGCAACCCTAAAAGTAGACATATTATTTTCAGGTTATCAGTGTTCTCAGATTGTTTGCTGCTCTATAACTCCCCTACCTGCCTGGCCTTATTTTGGCATGTAATTCCTTACTAAGTGATCTTTATTCATCCATGTACTCACTGACACATCAAAAGGCATTAGCTAATGATCACATTGTCCCTTATGGTACCTTATTCCATTTTTTATGTAAATCTAACCTAAAGTTTAGAATTAACTAAATGGGTTTCAATTACATGTTTATTCCCTTAGATAACAAATAATCCTTTTTGCAGAGCCTCTTGCAAACATAATTTTTCAATCCCTGGGATTAATGTTAATAAAATAATTTTTAATAAGTTTATGGAAAAATAACAAATCCAAAAAAAATATTCTTTATCTTCAGACTTGGAATGCCAGAACTCTTATTGTTCTTTATCTTACCAGGTCACTCTGTTTCCTTTTAAAACAAGGAAAATGAATTCTCTTTCTCTTTCTCTTTCTCTTTCTCAGTCTCTCTCTCTATTTATATAAAATGTCTTCCCTCATTCTTCTTTGTTCTCTTTCTTTCACTTTCAACCGCACTTTTTTTTCCCCCAGTTTTAAAAAAATACATACTAATTATAACACGAGGTAGTTTTTTTTCCCTCAGGAGATTAAAAAAAGTTCTACAGTGGTATGAAAAAGTAATAGAAGTAAAATAAGAATAGGAAAAAGATTGGGACACAGTGGAGTGGAAACATCTTAAAAATATAAGACCTGGATATGTATATATAATTAGTTTAGTATATTTTTTTAAAGTATGAAGCAAAATGCCTACTTATAAAATAGGAAAAATTTTATAAATTAATATAATTTATACAATATATATAACTGCAGGAAAAGCAATTCTAAGAGGAAATTTATAACAGTAAATGCTTATATTAACAAAAAAAGAAAAAAGCTCAAGTAAACAACTCAACTTTATACCTCAAAGAACTACAAAAAGCACAAACTAAGCTCAAATTTAGTAAAATAAAATAATAAATACTAAAGTTTATTTAGAGACAGAAAAGACATTAGAAAAAAAAAACACAAAACTAAGAGCTGTTTTTCAAAAATAAACAAAATAGAAATATCTTTAGCTACACTTACCAAGAAAAAAGAGAGCGAACTCGAGTAAATAAAATTAGAAATGAAAGAGGAGATATTGTAAGTGATACCACACAAATAAAAGAGCTCATGAGAGATTACTATAAGCAGATACAAGTCAACAAATTGGACAGCCTAGAAGAAATGAATAAATTCATCAAGATATACAACCTACTAAGACTGAATCATGAAGAAATAGAAAATCCAAACCAATAAATTACTAGTAAAAAGATTAAATCAGTAATCAAAATCTCCCAACAAACAAAAGTCCAGGACCAGATGGCTTTACTGCTGAATTCTGTTAAATACTTAAAAAATTTTAATGGTATTTCTGAAACTCTTCTAAAAATTTGAAGAGATGAGAACAATTTTAAAGTAATTTTTGAGGCCAAAATTAGACTCCTACCAATATCAGAGAAAGATATTACAATTAAAAACAGAAAAAAAAGTTACCGATCACTATCACTTATAAACATGGGTCTGAAAATCTCAACAAAATATTAGCAAACCAAATGCAACAATACATTAAAAAATCATAAATTATGATCAAGTAAAATTTATTCCAGGGATGCCAGGATGGCTCCACATCCACAAAATAGCCAATGTGATACACCATGATAACAAAATGAAGAATAAATATCACATAGTTATCTCAATAGATGTAGATAAAAAAGTATTTGACAATATTTAACATTTTTATGATAAAAACTCAACAAACTGAGTATAGATGAAACTTACCTCAACATTATAAAGGCCAGTTATGAGAAGCCCACAGCAAGCATCATGTTCACTGATGAAAAGTTGAAAGCTTTTCCTCTAAGATCAAAAGTAAGACAAGTATGGTCTCTTGTCACTTTTATTCGACAGAGCACTAGCAGTCCTAGCCAAAGTAACTAGGCAAAAAACAAAACAAAACAAAACAAAATAACAACAACAACAAAAACAAACCAGAAAGGTAGAAGTAAAACAGTTTTTATTTGAAGATGACATGATGTTATAAAGAAAAAAATCCAAACAATTTTACTAAAAAAACCTGCTAGAATTAATCATTAAATTAACTAAAGTTGCAAGATACAAAATCAACATACAAAAATCAGTAGTGCCTATGTACATAAATAACAAACTATCAGAAAAAAATTAAGAAAATAATCCATTTTGATTGCATCAAAAAGAATTGATTTAACCAAAAAATTGAGACATTTACATACTGAAAATATAACACATATATGAAGGAAATTGAAGACACAAATAAATGGAAATATATTTCATACTGATGTATTGAAAGAATTAATGTTGTTAAAATGTACATACTACCTAAAGCTATCTACAGATTCAATGCAATCCCTACAGAAATTCCATTGGCATTTTTCACAGCTAGAACAATCAATTCCAAATTTTATATAAAACCACAAAAGACATCAAATAGCCAAAACTATCTTGAGAAAAAGAATAAAGTTGGAGGTGTCACATTCCCTTATTTCAAATTATATTACAAAGTTTAGTAATCTATAGTAAACAAAAGTTTAGTAAACAAACAGTGTGTACTGGCATTAGTGGAACAGAAGAGAGAGAACAGAAATAATTCAATTCATACATGGTCAATTAATTTACAACAAAGGACCCAAACATATACAAAGGGAAATAATTGTCTACTCAATAAGCAGTTTTGAAAAAACTAGAAAGTTACATGAGAAAGAATGAAACAGGACCACTATCTCACACTATATACAAAATTAACTCAAAATAAATTAAAAACTTAAATATAAACCTAAAATTATAAAACTTCTAGAAGAAACTATGGGGCAATCACTTTGTTATCAGCCTTGGCAATTATTTTTTGTATTTGATTCCAAAAGCACAGGCAACAAAACAGAAAATAAACAAGTGGGACTACATTAAACTAAAAAGCTTGTGCACAGCAAAAGAAACCATTAACAAAATGAAAAGGCAGTCTACAAAATGGGAGAAAATATTTGCAAATCATATATCTGATAAGGAGTTGATATCCAAAATATATAAAGAACTCATGCAACTCTATAACCAAAAAAACCAAACAATCCAATTTAAATATGAGCAGAGTAACTAAATAGACATTTTTCCGAAGAAGACATTGATATGGCCTATAGGCACATAAAAATCTACTCAATATTGTTAATCATCGGGGAAATGCAAAACAAAACCACAATGGGTTATTACCTCCCACCTGATAGAATGGTTATCAATAAAAGGACAAGAGATAACAAGTATTGATGAAGATGTAGAGAAAAGGGAACTTTTGTACACTGCTAGTGGGAATGTAAATTAATGTAGTCACTATGGAAAATGGTATGGATGTTCCTAAAAAAATTAAAAGTGGAAATATCATATAATCCAACAACTACTGCTAGGTATTTATCCAAAGAAAATGAGAACACTGACTTAAAAAGATATCTGCACTATCATGTTTATTGTAGCATTATTACCAATAGCCAGGACATGGAAACAACCTGTGTCTATTGACAGATAAATGAATAAAGAAAATGTGATATATAGTACATAGTACATAGTATATAGTATGTAGTATGTAGTGTATATGTATCTCTATATGGTAAAATACTATTCAACCATAAAAAAGGAAATTCTGCCATTTGCAACAATATGAATGGAGCTTAAGAGCATTATGTTAAGTGAAATGAGTCAGAGAAAAATAAATATTATATGATATCACTTACATGTGGAATCTAAAAATAACAAGCTCATAGATACAGAGAACACACTGGTGGTTTTTAGAGGCTATGAGGTGAAGCGAAAGTGATCAAAAGGTACAAATTTCTAGTTATAGGATGAATAAGTTGGGGATGTAATGTACAGCATATTGACTATAGTTAAAAATGTTATACTGTATTTTCAAAAGTTGCTAGGAAATTAGATCCTAAAAGTTCTCATCAGAAGAAAAACATAGTATAACTATAAGGTTATGGATGTTAACTAAACTAAGTGGTAATCATTTCACAGTACATACATATGTTAAATTATTGCATTTATCTTAAACTAATACAATGTTATATGTTAATGATATCTCAATAAAACTATGAGGGGAAGTAAAAGATAAAAGGAAGAAGATGAATTAAAACACCTTATATAAGTCAAAGTAAAAAATGTTACATAAAAAGAAAAAAATCCATCACATATCATGTTTATCCAAAACACTATGTAGCGGAAGACAGTAAGATAATGATGGATAACTTAAAGTTTTTGGTGTACTTTGTGCCTGCTCATAGGATAGAGCCCATTGCATTGTTATTTAAGATAATCTCTGAGTCAAGAGATTATTTGAGATATTTTTTTATCCTATGTGTGCAACTTACATAATTTTTACATTGGCTGTATATTAATTATTTTAATTAAAAAGAACAATGTTAGATCACTCACACTTCCTAATTTCAAAACTTACTACAAAGCTACGGTAATTAAAACAAAGTGGCACTGGTTTAAAGACAGACTATGCCTGTGGAATAGAATAGAGACCCCAGAGATAAATTGTCATATGTAGCTGTATATTAATTTCAATAATCCAAAGAAACGCCTTAACTATTAGATAACAGGGCATCATATAAGCAGACTACAAGGAATAGATAAAACTTTTATCATTTTACTGTATATAGCTTATGAGGTTAATGATTTCAAAATAACATTATAATTGATAAAGATGATTCATTTCCATTCTGTTTAGATATCCTACCAAAAAAATGTGATCAAAGAAATCTGTTAAATATCAGACTAGACTCACCTTTTTTCTTTAATAACTGACCTCATTTAACTCATTACCTCTTTTCCATTCTGATTTTATTAGCTCATGATAATGAAAATTAATTAGTTTTAATACATTTTATGTTTATGCCTTTAAGGACATAATCTTTTTCCACAGAGATTGTGATTTTTCATGATTAATATTGTATAAACATGCTTTTCCTTTCAGCTAACCCCTGCATCTACTATGATGAATCCACTGAACTGTAAGTTACAAAAGCAAGTTCTTGGATGCAGCCACCCATCAGCTCAATTATTGTACATAGCTAGTTGTCTCTGTGACATTGAGATAGCATAACTTTTGTTATTTACACTATAATGTGCTGCTGGGAAAATGTTTGCTTGACTGTATTTTTTTACCTTACTTTGCTTCAGTAACTTCTGCTGAATTTCATTTGGTTTAATTGTACTTGAGATCCTAAATTTCACTAACCATATATGGTCTTCAGATATTTACATCAATGCCACTCGCTCCTGTCCTTATATATCCTGAAGTAACATTATTGTAAACTTTCTGACTGTTGAAGTGAAAGGTCCAGTTCAACACCTGCCTCATATTTAAATCATGAGATTTATAGTTCTTAAGCTTACATGATTCAGCTGATGGCATAATTGGGTCCCTCAACAATAACCTGTGCTAGAGGAGGTTTTTTCTCTGTTTAACTCCTTCCCCTGCTTTCCCATATTTTCTCTGCATAACTTACATGAACTAATAATTCTTTACTTGTTAACTGTATTTCTATTTTAAATCAATCAATAAAATAATCCGCAAAGCAAAAACAATCCAGTTTCATTAACTGCAAGGTAAATATTACCTAATTCCAAGTGATTTAAATGTCCAATCGTTTCATCGCTATATCTATATACATTTGTAAGCAGGGAAAATAAAACTTGTGTGTCCTTAACTTAATATGTATCCAGCATTGATTACATACAAGGTGTAATTCATATAGTATAGAGGATATTGAATCGCTGATTTCAAATAAAGATGTAAATATTAGTGAATCTGAATGTTAAAGAAATTAATGAGGTGTATGGCTACACAGAGAGCCCATGACATGGTATTTTGTTTTCAGTTTCAGGATCTTTTCTGGTTTGGGCTTTTTTTTTTTTTTTTTTTTTTTTTTTTTCCGTAAATGGACTCTTTCTTTCTAAAAGTTTATATAAAAGAAAATTCTCTAGATTTTTGTCATTTCTCATATCACACATAAGAAAGGCAATAGAAACCAAGTTTTACTTTGAGGATGAGCATTGTTTGTGTGACTTCAAATAAGCTTCATATGCTAAATATCTCCAAGGAAATGTGACACAAATTACAGTGCAGCTTTTTGAATGAGTCCCAACATTACCTTCATGACCATGGCTTATCAGGAATGTTTGTATTTACTACAGCACACTTACTCATAGAATGAAATCTCATAGTACATTCCATGAGAGACATAAAGAGTGTCAGGCAGAGTGCCAAAATTGGACTCAGGAGCCCTAAAGCACTCTTCCATTAAAAACAGGTGTGTGTGTGTGTGTGTGTGTGTGTGTGTGTGTGTGTGTGTGTGTTTGTGTGTGTATATATACATATACTAATGAATGTCCAGAAGACCTGTGAAGCTAATGTAGTAAAGAGCACCAATGATGAAAAACAAAACAAAACGACAACCAAAAAAACCAATTAGGTGGTTGAGTTCTCAGTAGAGAGCAAATGGGCACAAAAATGGATTCAATTTACAGGGAAACTTGAAGGAAAGGCAGAATGAATAACTTGCATTTGATGCCATGGACAACAATAACACACTCTGGATTCTCATGTATAAGAGCTCTACAGTAAAACCTAGGTTCTGTGCAGATCTGTATGAAGGCACATGTAATAGAATGATCTAAGATGTGTAGACTAGCCTGCATTAGGGGTCACTGTGGATTTTCAAAATGTGCTCAAGGCTTAAGCACTTGGGAGCACACTGTCATGACGTTTTTCCCTAACATGGAAGGGCACTACTGTCCCGTCACTGCTGAGGGGACAGAAATCCTAGGACAACTCTGGGATCATATATTCTGAACTGCTGAATAATAGTGGGGATGTGGTATTTCTGTTATTCGGATTGGCCTGTAACTTTCGAATCTTTTCATGGGAAGAAATTGATAAAGGAACACAGAAATTTCACTAGGGTGAATCCAATCACCTCAGGTAGAAATGGAGTAGGGGATTTGTCAAAAATGTGTGGTCATTGAATAAAGCCTGATTATCACTGAGAAGCATGAAAATTATTTCATTTCTACAAATTTCAACTGCATTTAGGTTTCTGGCTTAAGGTTGTGGATTGTAAAAATCATCTCAATAGGAACCGCCTTCAGGTATTTAGAATTTTACCAAATGTACAGCAAACATGAAATTATTTATGTGATATCATTTAAACAATACAACAGCCTTCTGGAGGTGGAATTTATTATAATTCTACATCCGAGGACACTGAGTTTCCAAAATTTGCCATGACTTCCTCATGGTCACATAACTAGAAAGACGTAGAGATCTTGCATTAAGGGCATCTTCTTCCAAACTTCAGGTGGAATAAAACAGTGTACCACCAGATGAAGAAATAACAAGAAGTTAATTAAAGATTTTAAAGATGGCTATGTGTAGAGCCAGAGGGAAGATAAAGTAATCAATCAGTGGGATCGTTTCATAAACTATATGAATGTCTAACCAATGTATTGTATACTTGAAACTAATAATTAAAAAAAAAGATTCTCATATAGAAAACACAGACATAAAATTTAGATTTTAAAAATGTTTTATTTCTCATTAATTCCAATAACTTCATAAACAAGATTATGTACTTTTTAAACAAAAATTCATCTTGAGCTATTTACTATGGATTTATTGTGAATTTTTATTATTTTCTTCAAAAAAGTGGGTACCTACTGTGATATTGTATTTATAATAAGACATACATATTTGTTCTTTGCCCTGTTCCTGGCACAGAGCTTCTTAACCTTTGGAATTTCCTAAGGGATAAAGGTTTCTCTTGTTATGTTAATGAGACAACTTTTAGACTGTACCTAAGGATGGGAGTTGGCTACCTGGAGACCCAATCATGTGATTAGAAGGTTAAAACTTTGAATCCCACCCTTTGACCTCTGGGGGAAAGAGGGCTGGAGGCTTAATTCATCAATCTTGGTTATGAAATGAAGCTTCTATAAAACCTCAAAAGGATTGGATTTGGACAGCTTCCAGGTTAATGAGCAAATGGAGATTTGGGAAAAGTGGTGCCTCAGAGAGGTTATGAAAGCTCTTTGCCCTTTTTTCCACACCTTTCCCTATGCAACTCTTCTATCTGGCTGTTCCTGAGTTGTGTCTTTTTATAATAAACTGGTAATCTAATAAGTAAAATGTTTCTCTGAGTAAAATGTTTCTCTGTGAGTTGCTCTAGCAAGTGAATTTAGACAATATCACAGATTCCCTAGTTTAAGGGCTTAGTTCCACAAGATTGCCCCACTCCAACTATAGCCACAGTCAGAAGCCCAGTTTAACACCTGGGCTAACACGTGTGCTTCTGACCAACAGACTAGATCAAAGGTTCCAATGACCCCCTCTTTGGGTTTGATCTGTGGTTACCTGAGGGGTGGGATAGGCTGTGGGGGAATTGGATGAAGGTGGTCAAGAAGTACAGACTTCAAATTATAAGACAAATAAGTACTGGGGACGTAGTGTACCATGTGACGACTATAAATAACACTGCTGTATGGTGTATTTGAAAGTTACTGGAAATGTATGTATGTCAAGTCATTATGTGGTACAGTTTAAACTCATACAGAGCTGTATGTCAATGATATCTTGATAGAACTGGAAAAAAATATTGATCTATCATCTATTTATATGGCTTGGCATTTATAATCCTCACATCTACCTGTACTTGGATATGGGCTGTCCCAGGGAAGAGTTATGGCCATGGATAGGGCAATTTTTAGAAAGAACAGAACTTTCAGCTGCTGGAGGAATACGTCTTTTGGTGCAGAAAGGGACTTGGGTAATGAATGCATTACAGCATGCATGGATGAAATTGTGTTTGAGAGAGCCAGATAAATTCTATTTCTAAGCATGTGGTAACCTAATTGTAACAGGCAAGATTTTTTTTACTAGTCAGTGCATTAGTAGCCCCTTTGCTGAGATATCTGTGCCCCGATTGAGTGTGTCCTCTCAATTCTATTCCTGTAGTTACTTATAGATTTGATAGAAAAAATGTATTTTTGGTGTAAAGTAATTAAAAGGTGCAAAACCATGTTGTTGTTTTCTCTGTTCCAGGCTGTGTTACTTAATTCATCTCGTGGTTTAGAAAATTGTCACATGAAAGGGTAATTCTCTCCACTGACCACAAGATGGCAGCATATATATGATAGTTAAGCTTTAGAAGCCAAGGCAAAACTGTAAGATTGATATCCTAAAATCATTCTAAAGAATAGCCAAAATATTTTACAGAAAAGCCCATAGTAAAAAAAAAAAAAAGATAAAAACCAGCCTCTATGCTTTACTGGCAATACATTGCAGTCTTTTAAGTGGATGCACACAATGAGAAGATGAAAGAGCTAAGGTGATTTCACGTGTCCCATACGTACCATTAAAGAGGTTTTTCCTTTCAACTTATTTGTAGAACAGCTGTTGCTGACACCTACCTGATAACATATCTGTGCCTCAGTTTCCTCATTTGCGAATGGAGATAATAATGATACCTCCCTTGTAGAGTTGCTATGAGGATTGAAGTAAGGAAAAATACATACAAAATTAGTAACAGATCCTGGTGTATTATGTTCGCCATTAATTTTTATTAATCACAATTTTTAACTGAGATGCCTGACACTAAACTTGCTTCTAATTAAACTGCCATTTATTAATTGTGAACCTAGTACAAGATTCAGCATTTCACGAATGTATTGCATGAGGTATCATTAAAACTTTGGAACAAACTTTAGGTGTGAATAATGATCAAATTTATAAACGCAGAAATGCTTTGTGGGCGGTGTACGGACCAGAAGCATCGCCTGGCCGAGGGCCCACGGGGGCTCAGCCTTCTAGATATATTGGTGGGGACTGCTACTGAGCTTGCGAAGAAACTGTTGCTTTTCTGAGTCCCTCTCTTCTAGGCTCGGCTCCTGTGGTCGGCACGATCGGTGGAAATCAACGAGAACTCTCTCGCCAAAAAAAAACATGAAGAAATCCCAGGGAATTAGCAAGAAAAAAAGAAAAGACGATAACTTGACTATCTCTCAGAGCAAGCAGAGGGACTCGGATCATGCAACAAAAGCACAAAGCAGCTAATGAAAAGTCTATGCAGACAAGAGAAAAATGATAACTGGCTGCTTGGAAAACGTTGGTGCTACTGCCAACTGGGTGTATCATAAGCTCTCTGATCAAGATTTTGTAGAGTGAACAGTCATTACATATGGTATAACATATCTTTATAAAACCATTTTCTACTTTCAGCCTCACTTATGTGGTTTCAGAACCATTCTTCAAAGGATAAAACACTAACCAGGCATGTGACATATTGGACATGCTGGTGAACATATATTTTTACCAGCAGTGAGCACTATATAATTTATTAGAAAGATAGTATGATCAGATAATAGGATCTCTTATATAAATCTAGGATCTTTGTCATAATCTTTGTTAAAGTAGATCTTTAAAGGCATCTTTATTGTATAGTAGGATTAGATATGTATTTATCTAATTTTGCTTTGTAATCAACTGATTTGTTTAAAAAATTTACAACCTGAAATGGCAACTAAATGAATGTAAATTAAATGAGGTCTCAGTAAGAGTTCCACTTACAGCTTTAACATTTTTGGAATAAGTGCCTTTTTTTAAAAAAATAGACAATATTTTAGAGCAGAATTAGTTTTACAACATTGAGATTTCCCATAAACCTTGTCTTTAATTATGTATAGGATCCTTGATTATAAACATCCCCAACCAGGCCAGTATTTTTGTCATAAATGATGAACTTACGATGACAAGTCATTATCACACAAAGTATATTGTTTATATTAGGATTCACTCTTCATATTGTGAGTGCCATTTTTTAGTCTGTTCTGAGACTCTTCAAAACCTTGTGATTTAATGATGGTTATAAATTTGGAAACACATTAATCTAGAGAAACTAAGTTTGGAGACCTTATTCTATTCTGAAGTAATATGAATAATTATTGCAAAGAGATATAAGGAGATTAAATAACATGTCCCAGATAAAACTGCTAATAAATGGCTGGAATGTATTTTTAACCCTGGTCTTATTTACTGGAAATTTCCTTCAGCTCTTTAGAGGAGCTACGTCTGAATATTATTACCAGATTTTGATTTTGTGAACTTAGTGGCTGATATGTTACATTGAAATGTTTTTCTTCCTCTTCCAACCATAATATTTAGGGATAATCTCATTATTTAAATTTTTATCTTACACAATTGAGAATATTGCTAGCCTTGAAGTTTCAGAAAAAATAAACTAGAATTTTATCATGGAAATTTTAATAAGACCATGTGCTGAGTTTTTATTCTTGTAGAATTATAGAGAAGATGCGTAAAATGTCAGAATGTTGTCAAAGCAGCGTGAACTCACAGAGGACAACACAAAAGAGGGGCAAACTATGAGTAGGTATGCCTATATGATCCAACTTTGTGCTTAGAAATCTCCAAGAATTAGTAAGTATCCTGGCAATGATGAATTAAATTATACAGTCTGTATTTGCATTTGTACCCATTCGTGACAGTGAATGTGGCCTAATATACTCTTCTATCATTATATCATTATATTTTGTAATTTGGGTTGTCAAATTTTCAAATTTCAGATCTTGATCATGAAGAGAAAAAAATCTAAATCTAAACATTAAGAATACTTCAATAACGCAATAATAACAGGATAAATGAAAGTTAAATAGCTAGAATGTTTTCACGCTATGTAGTTTTCTCAGCTATACACAGTATCACAATGGGAATTTCTTTCGCTTTGAGAAATGTGTGATATGCAACTATACCAAGCTGCCCGTAAGAACAATTTTCAGTGCTGTAAATGAGCCCACCTCACGGTGATGTGAAGACTAGATAAAATAGATGCTCATTGTTAGTTTCCAGAAAAGCTATATGTATTTTCTACACATTTTCTATAACTACACATTAATAACAATTTCTAGAATTTTTTTTTACTACAATGTAATATAAAAGAAGTAAAGGGACTTTCATATCTATTGACTGACTATAAGCCTCTTAATTCAATGGTGCTGAAGATTGATTTTCAGCAGCCAGATTGCAAAAAAAATAAAAAATATTATTCCCCAAAACTGCACAAAGAACTTCTTTAAGGTATACTTTAGCATTTGTCACATGCTAAGTTTGTAGAGTTAATTTTCTTTTTTATTTCAATTATGTCAGACAATATTATCAATGATAGTCACCATGCTATCTATATGCTAAAGTCTCAGAATTTATTCATCTTAAAATGAAAGTTTGTACCCTTTTACCAATCTCTTCCTCTTTCCGTCATCCTCCAGCTCTTGGGAACAATTTTTCTACTCTCTGTTTTATTTTTGTTTTTGTTTTTAAATGTTTCCACATATAAGTGATACCATGCAGTATTTTTCTCTCTGTGTCTGGCTTATATCACTTTGCATAATAAATGGCTAGGATGGATTTCATCCATGAAACTTCCAGGTTTTATCCATGTTGTCTCAATGATAGAGTTTTCTTCTTTCCTAAGGCTAAATAATATCCTACTTCATATACCACTTTTAATCTTTTTTTTTCATTGACACTTAGGTTGTTTTCATACCTTGGCCTATGTGAATAGTGCTTCAATGAATATGGGAGTGCAGATATCTCTTTAAGATAATGATTTAATTTCTATCGGATACATAACCAGAAGTGGGATTACTGACTCCTATGGTAGCTGTATTTTTAATTTCCTGAAGAACACAAACTGTTTTCCATAGTAGTTGCACCAGGTTACATTCCCACAGTGTTCCAGGGTTCCCTTTTCTCCATGTCCTCACCAGCTTGTATTATCTCTTGTCTTTAAGGTAAGAACAATACTAACAGTTATGAGGTGATAACCTCGTTGTTGTTTTCATTTGAATTTTCCTAATGAATAGTGATGAGCACCTTGTCATGTACCTGTTGGTCATTTCTATATCTTCTTTAGAAAAAAATGTCTATTTAGGTCCTTAACCCATTTTTAATTAGATTATTTGCTTTGTTGTCATTTGTTTTAACTGCATGACTTCCTTGTACATTTTGGATATTAACTTTTAATGGGATATGCAGTTTGCAAATCTCTCCCATTTTGATAGTTCGCTTTTGCATCTTGTAGGTGGTTTCCTTGGCTGAGCAGAAGAGTTCGGCGTAATTTGCACCTGTTTATTTTTGCTTTTGGTGTTACATCCAAAAAAATCATTCCCAAATCAATGTCAAGGACCTTTTTTTCCCTAGGATTTTTATGACTTAAGATCTTACATTCATGTTTTTGATCTATCTGGAGTTGTTTTTTGTGTATGTTGTAAGATAGGGGTCCAGTTTCATTCTTTTGCATGTAGCTGTCCAGTTTTTCCAAAATCATTTATTAAAGAGATCATCCTTTCCCTATTGTAGATCTTGGCTTTTTTGTTGTTGTTGTAAATTAATTCACCATATACGCATGAGTTTATTTCTGGGCTCTCTGTTCTGTTCCACTGAGCCATGTGTTCATTTTTATGTCATTACCATACTGTTTTTATTATAGCTTTGTAATATAGTTTGAAATCAGCAAGTATGATACTTGCAGCTTTGTTGTTCATTCTCAAGACTGCTTTGGCTATTCAGGGTCTTTTATTGTTCTATATAAATATAATGATTATTATTTCTATTTCTGTGAAAAAAATTGATATTGGCACTTTAATAGAAATTGCATTGAATCTGCAGTTTGCTTTGGTAGAATGGAAATTTTAGTAATATTAATTCTTCCAGTCAATAAGTACAACATATATTTCCATTTACTTGTGTCTTCTTCAATTTCTTTCATTAATGTTTTAGTTTTCAGTGTACAGATTTTTCACCTCTTTGGTTAAATTTATTTCTGGTTATTTTATTTTTGATGTAATTATAATTTTTTAAAACTTTTTTCCTGATTGTTGTTAGTGCATAGAAATGAAACTAACTTTTGTGTATTGATTTTGTAATCTATGACTTTACTGAATTCTTTTATGAGTTTTAACAGATTGTTGATATTTTTAGGGTTTTCTACATATAATGTCATCTGCAAATAAAAAAAAAATTGTACTTCTTTCTTTACAATTTGGATCTTTTTTTTCTTGCCTAATTTCTCTGGTTAGAACTTCCAGTACTATATTCAATGAAAGTGGCAAGAGTGAACATCCTAGAGTTGTTTCTGATCTTAGAAAAAAAACTTTGAGCTATTCTTGGTTGAAAATGATGTTAAGTATGGCATTAGAATATGTAGCCTTTCTTTGTAGCAGTATGTTTCCTCTATTGTTGAACTCCAATTTGTTGAGAATTTTATTTTGAAATAATAGTGCATTTTGTCAAATGCTTTTTCTGCATCTATTGAGATAATCATATGATTTTTATCCTTCATTTTGTTAATGCTGTGTATCATATATAATAATTTTCAGATGTTGAATCATGCATCCCTAAATGAATTACACTTCATCATAGTGTAATTATATATAGCCTTTCAAGGTACTATTGAATTTGTTTTGCTAACATTTTAAAGTTGAGGATTTTTGCATTTGTTTATTAGAGATATTGGCATATATATATACGTATATATTTTATGTATATATTTTTCATTTGTAATGTCTTTGTTTAGCTTTTGTATCATGGTAATGCTGGACTCATAATATGAGACTGGAAATGTTCCCTCCTTTTTTAATTTTTGAGAGTTTAGAAAGTTTGATATTATTTCTCTTTAATTATTTTGGTAGAAATAACAAGTGATGCCATCTAGTCTTGGACTTTTTTATTATTATTATTTCAGTCTTCTTACTCATAACTAGTCTGTTAATATTTTCCACTCCTTAATAATTCAGTCTGGGTTGGTTGTATATTTCCAGGATTTTTTTTTCTATTTCTTTTGCATTGTCCAATTTAATGGACTTTAATTGTTCATTGTAGTGCCTTAAGATTCTTTATATTTGTGTGGTATCAATTGTAATGTCTTCTTTTTCATTTAAAATTTATTTGGGTATTCTTTCTTTTTTGCATTGGTAAGTCTAGTGAAAGGTTTGTTCACTTTTTCTTTTCAAAATATTAGCTTTCAGTTTCATTAATCTTTTCTATTGTCTTTTAGTCTCTATTTATTTCCACTCTGATATTTTTAATTTCCTTCCTTCTATTAACTTTGGACTTATTTTGTTTTTCTTTTTCCAGTTCCCTAAGGTGTAAAGTTAGATTGTTTATTTGAGATCTTTCTTTTTTCCCAATAAAGGCATTTATCACTATAAACTTCTCTTAGAATTGAGTTTGCTGCAACCTATAAGTTACATAAACACTAGAATCAGTTTGTGAACATCAGTTTGTAATCAGGTTACAAACCAACCTGCAGAGATTTTTTTTAGACTGCATTGTATCTATAACTCAAAATAAGAATAATTGATATTTTGACAATATTGAATCTTCCTTTCTATGAACATGAAATAGTTCTCCAAGTATCTGATTCTTTTTAAATTTTATTCATTAGAATTTAGTAGTTTTCCTTATATAGATCTTATATATATTTTGTTAGATTTATGCCTAAGCGTTTTGTTTCTTGGAGTGCTAAGCAAGTGGTATTATGTTTTAATTTCAAATTTCACTTGCTCGCTGCAGTTATATATGACATCAATTGACTTTGATATATTAATGTCGTTTTCCTGCAACCTTGCTATAGTCACTTATTAGTTTCTAGACTTTTTATGTTGATTCTTCAGATTTTCTACATGAATAATGATCATGTCATCTGCAATCAAAATTTTATTGTTTCCCTATATGTATACTTTATTTCCTTTTTTGTCTTAGTTCACTAGCTAGATCTTTTTTATAGAATAAGTTAGGACATATTCCCTCTGCTTCTGTTCTCTGAAAGAAATTATGGAGAATTGATATAATTTCTTAACTGGATGTTTTTTATGTTATTGATTTTCAGGAATATATACATATATACATATACATATAAATGTGTATATATATATTCATATGTGTGTGTGTGTGTGTGTGTGTGTGTACTGGATGTTAATCCCTTGTCACTATTACAATTGGCAAATATTTTCTCCTATTCCATGGCTTTTCTTTTAAACTGATTATGTTTTTTAATATACAAGATTTTTAAATTTTCATGTAGTCAAATATTTTTTTTTCTAGTAATGCCTGTGTTTTGGTATCATATTTAAGAACTAATTACCTAATTCAATGTAACAAGCCATTCTCCTATGTTTTCTTTTTATTATATGCTAGGCACTGAGTCCAACGGTGTCTTTTATGGAAAATATGCATTTGTTAAAAAGAATGAGAGGAGAAACATGCCTCATAAAATATTTGTACACTGATGTAGAGCAGTGGTTTTAATGAAAGCTTGCATTCATTAGTAAGTTAGAGGCCTAGGTTATGTTAGAGAACAGTTAAAGAGGGTAACTTTGGCAATCCCAAAACAGATATCCTAGTTAGACAAGGAAATATTTGACTTAGTGATTTAAAGGTATGGTAATTGTTAAGGTAATCGTTATATTCAGAATGAGCCCATGAGAGTAGAAGAACTAAAGAAGATTAGAAGAGAGGTCTGAAGCAAGTGTTGAAGGGCTTCAGGTATCAAAAGTTTAGAGACATTCAAGTAGATGTTAAAAATCCTCAAGTTGATTACAGAAATTGGGATAGACAGTTTGAATTTGTTCCAGGAGACCCAATTTTTGTGAAAAAGAGGAAATGACATGAAAGCCACTGAGAGTAAATGTTAGTTTGATAGGTGGGAACGCTAAATGCCATGAGTTTCACTGGAGTAAAATTTTTCAGAGAAGCAAGGAGAGATACCTGAAAATGGGAAGCAGGACGCTTGTCACGTCTAGACTAGAGATACCTGATGTGAAATAATGTCCGCAGAGGACAGTTCTAGAAACGTTTTCTGGATTCCATATGTATGTGCTTGCTTTGACAGATCACACACTAAAACTGAATTTTATATGTATGCCTTCTTCCCATCCCCTGACACTGCTTACACAAAATAAATGACAATAACTACTTCTATATTTGAGTAAGCATAATGTTGGATCTCATCCATTCAAAAACTGCTAAAATCCTGTGCTAGTTGGGGAAGAAAAAGCTACCACTAAAAATTATTACTAACACACAACACACACACACACACACACACACACACACACACACACAGCTCCTTATAACAACTATAATGCCAGCTTAAAATATTTAGGTATTTATATTTCTTTTCGGCAACTAGCAAGATGAAATGTAAACAAATTAAAAGAACAGGAGAAATTCTAGATTGTAGTCTGAATTTGAATTCTCTTTAAACTATCTCTTAACATGTGTGTGCAACATTGACATTTGTTTCAAATGAATAAAACAAAGAAACAGATTCTGAATTAAAGAGACTTGAGAGTTTGTACTTACAATTAATCTCATACAATGGCTTTTGGCACACACAAACCTTTAGACAAGGACTGAAGTACAAGTTTATTTGCAAAATGAAGGAAACACATGTAAGGAATAGGAAATGAGCCAAGGAAAAGAAGTTACTTGGTACAAGGTATAATATTAAGCCATTTCCCATTATAGTTCATATTGTTCAATAAAAATGCTTCAAGATGGTCCAGTATACAAAGTATAAATCTGAAAAACCTTAATCTCAGAATATCTATTGCACCACTCTGTGGGCTTGAATGCTGTCAGAGTGACATTCGGAAATCTTCAAAATTATAACAGGAGAAATGGAGATTAATATACTGAGAAAATATAAATTCAAAAATGCTATATATTACTGTTTGTTCACTGTAAACTAAGTTAATTTTACCTATAGATCTATAAATACTACATTTAATGTGATAACATTTTATCTCAAGGAAGTAAGATTAACAATTTTCTAGTAACAGGCAAAATCAGCCAGATCCCATCTAATACACTCTTCGCTGGATCAAATAACTGTCGAATAGAAAGCTATCTTACATAACATCAAGAAAGAAATAATTTCATCAGCCAGCAACATGCTGAAAATAGTAGGATTAATTAAACAGCCATACAATGATGACAATAACAGTAATGGTGTTTACTGAGTTTTATTAAGTTCTTTTCCCTTTCAAAACACTAAAAGTTTGGCATTCATAAACAAACCTATAGCTTTGTAGAAGAAACAGATGCCCAGAGGAGATAGGGAACTTTCCTCTAATCATACAATTAGTAACTGACAGAACAACAGTTCCAATTCAGACAGCCTGGCTTCATTCACAGAATCCTGGGATAGCGCTACTCAAACTTGAGTGTGCTTAAGAATCACCTAAGGAACTTGGTGCAGGACAGGTTCTTGTATCCTACTCTCTGAGATCCGGATTTGGGGAATCTAAAGCAGAGGCCATGCCAAGCTCCCGGATCTTGCTGATGCTGCCAATCAGTGTCATCAGTATACGAACTTTGTGTAACAAGTTATTGAGGCATTTCAGAGCTAAGCCACTCATCTGAGAATCAAGATGTCCAGATTCTAAGCCAGATGATGCTTCCAGGCAAACCAATATCGACATATGTATTTCCCAGTTCTCTTACACCTCATAAAAAGAGAAATTGTCTTTCCACTACAAACCCAGTATATAAGCAGATTAGTTGCTATAAAACAAAGTTCTAAGGTGTAAAGGTGTGAGAAATCAATGAAACGTTATAGTAAAAGTACCAGCAAACTAAGGAACATTTCAAAGGGAATATGGAAATTGAGCTGCCCCATAAAAGTGCACAGGATTTGGATAAGAAAGAACTGATAGAATTAGCAGCAGTATATTTAAGGAACAAGAAAAGGACTGAAGAGACAAACACAACTTCCAGGCAGATAATTTCCCCTCAGAGCAAAAAAAAAAAAAAAAAAAAAAAGTCAGTATATAGGGTTAGAACCTGATTAAATTCATTCAAGCCAGAATTCACAGCTTTGGTGCATAAACCATGATTGCTCACTTGGGATTTTTATCAGGGGTGTACCATAAACAAAAAAAGGCATATTTCATCAACATTACCAGAGGTAATGTCCTAGAGAACTTCCTCAAAGAGGTCTGAATTACAAACTGTATATAATGAGTATTGCAGGTAGATAAGCAGACTAGGAGATGGAGATTCTCATACAGGATGATTATGGGGGAAAGTCTCCAGATTTACACCTGCTCATGGAGGTAAGAAGAGAAATAGGATTTGACATATGCAGAAGTTGGGTCATAATGCAGTCAAAACAGGCCTCAGCTAATACCATGGAAGCTATAAAATTGAAGTGGTTCTTCTAAGTTGTCCTGACGTGGAAATGGGTGGCTTGGCATTTACAGTTCCTACATCTACCACTTCCTGTGTGTAGGCTGCACAGAGAAGGGCATATGCTCATGGATAAGGACAGTTTTTAGAGAGGGCTGACAGTAGAACTGTCTGTTTATGGGGAGGACTCTCAGCTGCTAGGGGAATAAGTGTGTTAGTGCAGAAAGGGGCCTGGGTATTGCATCACAGCATTTACTACAATCAATTGTCTGTTAGGCAGGTAAGTTCCAGTTCTAATCATTCAATAACCTGGTCACAATAGGCAAGATTTCTTTACTAATGAGTACAATAAAAGATATTCCTACAACTGGGAAATCTTATACCCGGATGCAATGGGTTCTTTCTGCAATATGTATTCATCCAATTAGATGTAGCCATGACAAAATTGTGTCTTTTCTTGTATGAATAAATTAAGACCTGCAAACTATATTCATATTCTATGCCAGGCTAATGAGCTACTTAATTAATCTCATGGTTTAGTAACATGAAGGGTAATTCTAGGAAATGACCAAAAGATGGCAGCATATACATATAGTGTTAAATTTCTTTTGATTCCAGGGAAAACACTGAAAATCTAAGCTAATTTATATTCCAAGAATTATTCTAAAGAGTAACTAAATGATTCTACATAAAAGCCTACCTAAAAAAATAAGTTTTACTCTGTTAGTAATGTGTTACACGAAGATATAGTGACAGTTCTTCAAGTGGATGATCACACTGAGAGGATAAGAGATTATTTGTCCCACGCCTACTTGATAAAAAGTTTCTGCTTTTCATTTTACTTATAGAATAGCAGTGGCTGACGCCTACCCAATAACATATATGTGCCTCTGTTTTCTCATTTGCAAATGGAGGTAATAATAGTATCTTCCTTGTAGAGTTGCTGTGAAGATAAAGAAAGTGAAAACATATACAGAATCTGTAAGAGATTCTGGTATATATTGTGTTAGATATTAATTTTTATTATTCAAAAATTTTAACTGAGAAATCTGACACTACGCCTGCTTCTAATCAAAGCTTTCATTCATTAATTGTGCACATAACACAAGATATATCATGTCACAATTATATTGCATGGGTTATCATTAAATCTTTGGAACAAACTTTGAGTATAAATAATGGGTCACAGATACAGAAACTAAGATAACAAAGAGATTAAGTAACATGTCCCAGGTAAAACTGATAGTATATGACTATAATGTATTTCTAACCCTGTTCTTAAATTTACTGGAAGCATTTTCTTCAACTCTTTACAACATCTGAAAGAGAAGTTACATCTGAACATTATTAATATTAATAAATTTTGATTTCATGAAATGCTTTTCTTCCTCTTCCAACCAAAATATTTAAGAATAATCTCATTATTTTATTTTCAGCTTACATAATTGAGGATATTGCTAGCCTTGGGGTTTTAGAAAAATAAACTAGAATTTTATTATGGGAATGTTAATATGACTGCGTGCTTGGTTTTTACTCTTTCACTATAGAATTAGAATGACGATGCTGCACAAAATGCCAGAATGTTGTCAAAATAATGTGAATTCACAGACAACAACACAAGGAGAGGGAAATTACAAGTAAGTATATGCCTATATGATCCATCTTTGTGCTCAAAGATCTTTAGGAATTGTTAAGTGGCCTGGCAGGGGTAAGTTAAGTGGTCCAGTCTGTATTTGAACTGGTACTCATATGTGACTTAACACATAATTTTTTAAATTTGGATATTCAATTTTTCAACTTTCAGATTCTTATCACTAGAAAAAAAGTTCTCAAAATTACAGATTTGTGGAGTAACTCGAGGATGACTAGATGGATAGCTAGAGAGCTCAGTTTTCCACTCTAGTTATCTCAGGTAATCGCAATAATGCCACAGGGGTTTCTTTAGCTTTGGAACACTGATACAATTGAGAAATAAGGTAAATGCAAATTTATCTTCTTTTCATGAAAAAAAAAAAATAAGTGCTCAAAAATGAGCCCCTGTCATGGCAAAGTGTTGATCATATGAATTAGATGTTCACTACTAGTCTCCAGAAAACTCATTAGTACTTCCAAACATTAAAAACATTTATGAAACATAATTGAAAAGTACTAATATAACTTCCATATCCATAGATTATTGGACATCTTAGCTCAGTGTTACTGAAGGTTAATTTTCAGCAGCCAAATTGAATAAAAGATGTTTTAGGTATTTTCCAAAACTCTTTCCACAAAGAATTTTCCCATGTGTTTTATCGTGTCAAGTGTCAAGCACTTTTTTTATTTCTCAAATTTACTAGTTACATATAAGCAAATACATGGCCTTCCCGCTCCTCCATTTACCTGCCTTAAAAATACAAAGCAGGAAAAAGTAACTATTAAAGGACTTTAGAAAGCATCTTTGCGTGCCGAAGCCAAGAAGATGAGGCAGCATTTTCATAAGAGAAGGTGATTAAATTTTTCCCTTCTAGGAAGTGGTAAGACATAGCGTTAGCAATATAACAAACCTCTTTAGGTTAGAAAATTGTAGCGTACACTGAAAAGTGTAGGAAAAATACTATTTTTATTTTCTATGAATTGATCTGAACTTCCTCCCTACTATTATTGCTAAATAGTAATAAAACAATTAAAAAAAAATAAAACAGCAAAAATAAATATGAGTCTAATCCAGTAAACATGATCTAATGAAATATAGTATTTTGAAAGACTCTTTTTATGAGTTTTTAGATAAAATACTGTTCTCTTGGATTTCCTCTTCCTCTCGTTCATCCTGGAAAACTCTTATCAACTTTGTGTGCTATTTCTGGGGTGCATGGAAACTTCAGAGATCCCACAAACATGCCAACAGCTTGATCTATTTCTTTTTTAAGGCCACATTGCAAGACTGCTAACTCGAGGCATCCCTCAAATTTTGGTATCTTCCAAGTGTTCTCCCAGGGAAGCATGCCAGTAGTTCCAATTTCCTAGTCACTTCCACATCTTTTCTGATATTTCTAAAGCTCATCACCCCACTGAGGCTGGAAATGCCAGAAGGCAGATGAGCAATTATGGCAAAAATATAATATCTCTGACTTTTAACTTTCTGGCTCTTTCTTGTCTTCTTTCCACAATCCTTTGTGACAGAATGTACTAGTCTCAGGTTTTTGAATTTTTCAAGTTCATATTCTCCTGATGTGGGGCATAAATCCATATGACCCAGATTACTGAAGACATATTGCCTGCCATAGGGAAGCAACTCTATGACCTATTTATGCTTGTTTATTTTGCCATCCACTCACAGTATGGGCTCTTGATCGAGCATGATATTCCAGAGGATCTGCCTATCTCTGGGACAAGGAAGACCCACATTGCTAATTCATTGCCCCTAGTTCTACATTGTCTGCCAGGGTACAGTTGTGTAGCCTCACACTCGAACATCCCTTCAACTACAACTCCCATCCTACATCTCAGGTTCTAACGGTAGAGTTGCCAGAATTTCTAGTTTGGAATGGACCAAAGTATGTAGAAATCAAATCTGGGAGTCCACCCAGCAATTGTGTCTCCCTTCCTCTGCACAGTGCTTTTGCGTCTCTCCTCTCAAAAACACCCCAACACTTATGTGAACTCTCCACACCAAGGAAATTGATGCAGCTTAGAAAAACACAGGAAAATGTATTTATCTTTTGTCCTTAATACATTAAACATCAGCAGTGGCTAACTCAGGTTATAGTGTTTCAGAGGAGCATAAAATTGCTTGTTTGAAGAGACAGAGAAAGTATAATGAATAGAATGCAGGTTACAGAGATGTGATTGGTTCAGGGATGCAAGGATAATTTTGTTTCTGAGAGAGAAATTCAAATAAGAATGTAATGAAAAAATAACTTTCCTACATTCTCCAATTTTAAATTTTAAATTTTATTATGGTTTATATTACATTAATTACAAGTATGTTATCTTATATAATATATAATATATTATAAACGTTTAATATATTTTAAGTATATTAAAATATTTTATAAATTTTATAAACAGAGAAGCCAGATTGAAAAATCAACCCATCAAAATAAACAGTGTTCCAATATATAGGCAATAGCAACTATGAAAATATTATCAAAATAAGTTACTATTTACAATTCCAATAAAATATCTAAACACAGAATCAATATTTATTTATTCAATAAATTTTCCCAAAATTTTAGTTGTCGACATATTCCTAAATTACAATTACTATTGGTAGAATAAATCTATCCAGAGTTTGTTATTCAAAGAGATAAACATTCAGATAAATGATCTGACATTTTTGTGATTCCAGATATCTTTATTTCATTCTCTCATTGAAATTAAAGGTTAGCAAGATATAATTTTTTCTTAAAAAAATGCTTTTTCTTTAACACTTCAAATACGTCTCCATTTTCTTATACTCCCCATGTTGAGTTGAAGTAAGGCTCATTTCTTAATCTTTTCCCTTGTAAGGGACCTGGTTTTCTTTCGAAGAAAATTTAAAAAAAAAATTTACTATAGATTTTTTTCACTAGTGGTTAAATTCATTATACTGTTTTATTTGTGTGTGTGTGTGTGTGTGTGTGTGTGTGTGTGTGTGTGTGTGTGTGTGTGTCTGTGCATGCTGGATAGATTTTAAACCTTGGCTATTCTACATGGCATGTTGTCAACTATTTTAGAAGCCTTATATCTTTTTTTCTCAGATATTTCATCTCATTTATTTGTAATTTTCTCCTTCACTGACCTCTAATAAATATTGGCGCTTTTTTTAGTTTTTATATGTCTTGACTTTGCTATTCTCTCTAACTCAGTCACTTACTAATGCATTCTGAAAGTTTCTCCACCAACATTTCTGCTCAGTAATTTATTTGGTCACTTTTATATGTTTTACTATGCAACTCATTCTTTTTAGTTATTTATTTCTCTACGACTTGTTAGGTTTATTTAAAGTTTTCACTTACTTTCAAATAATTCTGCTTCCTTTAGTATATGTTTGTTCCAGCAGTTAGTTTTTTTTTTTTTTTTCCAAATTGGTGGAGCTTCTCAGATATATTGATTTTTTTTCTTCCTGCCAATATATTTGTTGCCTTGGTTAGTTTTTTCTGCAGGGATCAGACAAGGCTGGGTCCTAACATTATTTGGTTCTTGCTGCATTGTGTAGAAATGGAAGAAACATAGAGTCTTTTAATCTGCAGCTAGAATTATCTTTATTCTTTATCCTCTATCCCAACGTATGGATATTTTTTCGTGCCCAAGAAAACATCTCAGCCACCCTAACTCAATAACATCTCTCCTTGATAACTGGCTGCATCATTTTTTATGACAAGGGCTAGAGGCTACCAGACAAAGTGAACCTGCTGTTCTTGCCTCCAGCATCGTCCCAACATTACCCTACAAATGGCCAGGTAAGAGCAATATTTGCTTGGAACCTATTTCTAGTAAACTTTTTTCTTGATTCTGAAGGACATTTCTCTTTCCTTCTTTTGTGTATTTTTTTTTCTTATTTCCTTTCCTGATGCCATTTTTGCTGAGTTCTGAGACTAAAATTGCAAGTGTGGTAACCATTTGACCCATCAAGATTCATGGTATACTGTGATCTGCTTCTAACTGCTACCCTATTAACCTATCCTGATGGCAATAATTAGCCTGATCTCAACAAGACACATGGGAGAGAAAAATATTAACAGAAATCCTGCACAGCAACCAAACTCTCTCCCTGGACTTTGGACTTCCACTAGAGGCTCAGAAAATACAAGAACTAAATCATATTAGAGTCCTATCAATATCTGACAGCCCTTTGTAGTTCCTTAAAGGAATTCTTAATACTCTGTCTCACTACTGGCATCTCCAAGGCTAGAAGAGGGGCAGAGAATTAGAACTTATTGCTTAGGTCTTTCCCTTGTAAGAAAATTAGTGATGTCTCACCAATTTTTGGGAATGTATATACCCTTACAGGATATTTCTATCATGCTAGCTTATCAAAATTAAATATTTTTGTCCTCTGTAATGAATTTATGCAATAACTCTCCTCAATTTTCCTCATTAATGCTGGAAGCACAAAAGCATACATTCTCATGATTTGCTTTACCTTTTCCTAGACCTAATGTAGACTACAACTCTCTCCTCCCCGACCTGTATCACTTTCTCTATGGGAAGGTTATCTTCAATATGTTGTAATAAATGAAGCCATATGGTAGATTACAGTGCAAAAATTTTGAAGACATTGGAAATTAGTTAATATATGGTGATGGAAGGACCTGACTTTGGGTGGTAGACACACAATGCAATATACAGATGATGTGTTATTGAATTGTACATTTGAAACCTATAAATGATATTAACCAATGTCACCCCATAAATTTAATTTAAAAAAGAAAATTAGTTAATTGAATATACTTATTTAATTATAAAACATACTAAAAATGTTTATATATAAATACAAAAATTATATAGCATTGTTTCATTATGGAGACTATTACTGTCTATAGCACAACTATGATTGAATGTCAACCCTAAAGTGATGAAAAGGTTTGTTTTATGAACACAGTGTTTGCCCTGGTTTCATTCTTTAATTTCCTGTTGACAGTTGTAAGCTCTGCAGGTAAGTCAAACAGGAAAATGAGATTCCTGTGTATGCAAGGCAATTATGCAGGATTATAGGAATTGTTTCTCACATTTTATTAACCAATTCTTTACTTTGTCTCATAATAAAAATACTCTTAAAGCAAATTTTTTGAATTTTGTGACTGTATCTTTAGAAGAACAAATCTGTTACATAGTTTTAACTCTACAGCTTGTACATAGTCGGGTTAAAATTCCAATTGTAAAGGTCACTTTTGAAACATCATTTTGAAGCATGTGTTTTTTATAGCATGTTTCTTGATATAAGAGGTGGCTATCTACAATTTGGTCCCTTTGGGGAAAATGAAACATTATCTTACCTAACCAAGATGATGTTTTACCTTGTTTATTTTATAATGATTCTTATTTCCCTTTTTTTAATGAAATTAAAGTTTCCCTCTAAGTCTTTACATTATAGGTTTGTTTTATTCTGGATTACTTCAAAAGATAACTGATAAGAGAAGATGATGGTTTATATGCACAGTCCTAAAGAATACTTCTTTGAGACATGGGCAATTTAGCCATTTAAGATTGACCATCTGTTTATCTGCTCTTTTCGTTTACTAGCAAAACAACAGTTCATATTTAAAACCAAAAATTATCCAATACTAAATTGCACTTAGTATTTATAAAACAGGTGTAAGTTTTTAAAAAAAGGATAGAGAAATCAACCGAATAATAGGCAAAGTAGATACTTTAAAATATATGCATTGCTCATATATCTACAATGTATTGCATGATTTTTTAGCTTTTTAAAAGTAGTTCTTCGATGAATATCTTATAAACACATAACTGCCCCTTCTTTATATTTAAGAACAATCCTAAATTCTCATTAAAAATTTAGAATGCAAAATCATCTTGTAGTTTTCTAGTAGTTTTGAAAGGGAGATACATTGCTTCATAAAAAGTATAATATTTACTGAGAGATGAGTCTAGTAGGGTCATAAAATAAATGATTAAATCTGCTTATATTAATATAGACTATCTGTCATCTCAGCACCCAAACTGTGTACAGTTCATTGCAAAATGTGTTTCATACATATTGTCTAAAGAAAATGAAATAAAACTAAACAACTTCTTAATAGAAAAAAATAACAAATTATTTCCAAATTTGTGACTTACTTCAAAGACTTTTTTTTAATATCTTCGAAATTAAATAACCTACATTGAGATCTTCCCCCTCCCCCCATAGATTTATCGCTATTGTTGGGGAAAACACTTGCTGGTTTTATGAGTAAATGGCAGTTGCCAGGAGCTAGGCAAAGAGGGTAATGGCAAGGTGCTAGTCAAAGGGTACAAAGTTTCAGTTACACAAAATAAATAAATCCTAAAAACCTACTATACACCATAGCACCTATAGTTAACAACATTGTGTTGTATATTTAAAAATTTACTAATAGGGTAGATCTTATATTTAGTGTTCTTATCACACACACACATAAAATAATAAATAAAGATGGTGGCAGGAATCTTTGAAAATGATGGATATGCTATAGTATAGATTGTGGTGATGGTTGCATGGGTATATGCTCCAAACTCATGGAGTAGTATACATCAAATATATACAGGTTTTTGTATGTAATTATAACTCAATTAAGTGGTTTAAAAAAAAGAGAAAAGAAACTGTTAAAAAAATAAAAAGGTTGCTGGATAAGCAGTTCGGGGACACCTGCACAGACAAAATCTGAAAAATATTCTGAGTAAGAGCAATAGTGAGATACAGAACTGCCTACACATATGCAAACATCGGTGAAAATTTGCTACAATAAAACTCACATTTCACATCGACCTAGATATCGGGTGATATAGGTAAAAGTAATGAAGATGGCAAAGAGGCCCCCATGTAAGTTTCCTTCAAATGTGCCGATTAGACCTTTCTTCCACACCAACAACTATTAAATATGATACACATCCCCAAAAAGGTTAACTTCCTGCTATGCAATGTCGAACTCTTCTGCTGCTAATGTTATAATGAAAAATCGAGTTTTTCAATGTATTGGCTAATAAAGCCTGATAACTTAGGAATGAACGTTACTGTTTTAGTATATTTCATCTAACAGAAGATGTCATCAATTATATAATATGTAATTATTGTATAAGCTGCTAAACGGGAAAAAAATATAGAATATCTTCTTTGCCAGGAGCATCTTGATTTCAGAGAAGTTAAACTGCGAAAAAAGCAGAATAGCTGAAATATGCATGATATCACTCCAGGTGTTCAAAATATTACTGGAAGTCTTTGTCAAAACAAATCTATGAAGACATGTAATAAGTAAGCAGATAAGAAAAGGAAACTTATTTAATTATTTGGAGCTTAAATGATCACTTGTCATTTGTATGTTGTTTCTTTTGTGTTTCCTATTTAAATTAAGAAAATTAAGCAAGAAAGCCCTCTGTTAGATCAATCTAGCAACATAAATTGTGTTTTTCTGTATTGATATAACTACAAATAGCATTTTTAAAAATCAGGTTACTATTTACAACAATAAAAACTCTAAAAGGTGTGATTATTACTTATTTAAACAATGAGTCTCACTAAAATTTTGTCATATTTAGTTACTCAAGCTCATTTTTTTGTTGTTGTTCTGGACTTAAATTTTTCCCTGGTAGACCAAATCTACCCAGAGTTGTCTTTCATTTTTATAAAAAAACAGCCTCAGTAAGATTAACATTCTGATATTTTTTATGACTTAAAATGCTTTTATTTAATTCTCTTAATTTAATTTACATGTTAGCCAGATTTCAATGTTTTGATAAAAATTTGATTTTGCCAGTTCTGATGAGTGGAATTTCAATCTGAAGGAGTCTTTCCCTTGCAACTGATCTGTTTTTTTCCACTCTGGAAACATTAAAAGAGGTATTTTCATGGTGTTAATGTTCCTAAAATTTATTATATGGTTTCTGGAGTGTGTGTTTGTTTCAAATCTTGGTTATATTGCATATCATGTTAGGAATACTCTCAACCTGAGATCTTATGTTTTTCTTCTACTATAGGATATTACTTTTTTCAAATGTTTGATCACCTTCACACTTTTTCTTTTCTTTTATGACTTGGTTTTTAAGTCACTCTCTTCCTCTTGGTCTTTTTCTAATGCATTATGTAAGCGTTCTACAAATTATATGATCACTAATTCATTCTTTAGTTACTATTATATCTATTTTATTACATAACCTCTCCCTTTGAGTTATGTATTTCAAGACGTTTTATGTTCAATATGTTTCAGTGGTTATGCTTCCTAACTGCTTCATCATTCCTCATATTTTGATTAACTTTATTTGTTTAAGGTTGTTTTCCCATTTATTTTAATCTTGTGTTGAATTCCCATTTATTTGAGTCCTTGGATTATTTTGCTATTTGTAGCCTTTCTCTTAAAATGTGGGATCTCCTCAGATATTTTGAATTTTTCCTCTTAAACATTTTTTTTTTTGTCTTGGTTACTAATATCTACAGGATGAGACAAACCTCAGGCACTAACATCATTTGTGTGTGTGTGTGTGTATGTGTGTGTGTGTGTCTGTGTGTGTGTTGAAACTGGAAGAAAATAACAATTAAGAAAGCCCTCTATGAATGCAGTTAGCATTAATGACTAGGTGTAGAGCCAGAGCATAGAAATAGCAATCATGGAGGATCATTTTATAAACTATATAAATGTCTAACTAATGTACTGTATACTTGACACTAATAATATTTTTTTTAAAGCCCTCTCTGCTGCAGTGGATGATTCCTTTTTATTTCTATGACTGTGGTATCATCTGTCCTCTAGGAAATATTAAGTACATCTACTTCAATAATTTCTCCTTTCCCAGATCATTAGTTGAGAGCCAGAGCCTGCCAAATTTAAACATATTTGTTTTTGGCTTCCCAATCAGCCTAGCTCCAGCATTGTCTTTACATTACAACTGGTGTGATAAAAGAAAGGTATTTAGAACCAGTCCCTAAGGCACTGGTTTCCTGCTTCTTGTACAAGTTTCTTTTTCCTTCTTCTCTTTTTTTCTTTGCTTTGTTTCTTTTTAAATTGCCACTTTATTTGCTGAGTTGTGAGAAAAAAGTTTCAAGATTGGCCAGCACTTAGTCCCACCAAAGTTCACCAGATGTCCCCATTCGAACTGTTACTCCAATTGAATCTGTTCTGAACACACTCACTGGCTTGATCTCAAGCAGACACAAGGGAGGGAAACATTGCAACAAAATCATTAGCCTGACCTCTCTCCTTGGGCTTTAGACTTCCACCGAAGACCACTTCTTCCTGACCCCCTCTTCCCCAGGAAATGCAAGAACCAAAAATCTTAGGCTCCCATGAGCCTCCCATAGATTTTGTATTTGCTAAAGAAAATCTAATCACCACTAACCTCTCCAAAACTAAACAGAGAACTAGAATCTATTGCACAAATCTCCATCTTGAACAGAAATTAGTGATGTCTGGCCATATTGTTTGAGTGTATATGTTCTTGAAGAATATTTCTATTAAGCTAGTTTCTGAAAATCAATACCCTGCTACCTCCGATGTCTCTAATAACTCTCCTAATTTCCCTATACTTGTTTTTTCTTTGACTAGAGCTTATGCAGACTACAATAGCCTCCTTTACCACCTATATGCCTTCTGTATGGCAGTATTCTCTTCAACGTACTATAATGGATGAAGCCCCAAGAAATACTATCAGGCAAACATTTTGACTATATCAAAAATTAGTCAGTTAGATATAATTGTTTAATTTAGTAAATGTGTTTTGTATTATGCAAGCCACTGTTAATATATCACAACTGTAATTAAGTACTAGCCTTAAGAAGTAAAAGGCTTGTTTTATGAAAATTCAGTGGATGATTACTCAAGAACTGTATAGTGTATTACATATTTTTATTTTCTATTGGAAACTTTGAGCTCTGCAATAATAAAAATTTATCTAGTAAATCGGATCTCCTGAGTGTGTATATTAGAAGACAACTAAACAAATGCTTTGATTTTTTAAAAAATTTTGATGAAATAATTTATTTTAGAATATCAAAATATACTTAAAGCTAAATTGGAAAAAGTCATTAAAATGTCTTTAGAAAAATGACTGCAAAATCTAATAAGTTAAAAAAATAACTGGTTATTGTGAATTTAAACTCTAACTTTCAATGTCTTTTATTAAAATTGTAATTGATGTGTTCCCTTTCGACACCATTTTAAAATGCAACTTTCAAATCACAATTTTCATGTTACTTAGGGTGACAGCATCTGAAGTTTGGACTCTTTAGGGAAAACAAAACAAAATCTAATCTTAGCAGCACATCAGTCCTCTCCTGGCATTAGTTTGAACTGGCAATTATTTCTCTTATTTTATAATATGTATAATGTCTAATTAATCTCATTGTAATAATATTAAAGTTCCCACTTTACCCTCACATCAAGGGTTTGCCTTATTAAATGCTTACCTCAATTAATAACAAATAACGAGATACAGAAATTCAGTTCAAAATTCCTAAAGAAATTACCTATTGTTGATTTGGACAATTTAGCCATTTAATTTTAGCTGTATATTTGTGTGTGTGTTGTATACTCTATTGAAAAAAATCAGATTATAAAAACAAAATATGAAAACAGTAAATTTTATCTACTATTTATGTAACAGAACTATGTTAGAAGTTTAGATGAACAGATGAAAGGACAAATAGGATAATACGCAAAAAAAAAAAAAAAAGGAATATACCTCAAAATGTATGCATTGGCTAATCTGTACATAACATTACTGTGTGAATTATTTTCAAACTGATACTACACTATGTAAAATATTACACTGCATTCCATTGCGCTGTAGTTTACCATTTAGAATAACCCTAAGTGTTCTTAATGTAGGGAGAGGCAAGAGAACTAAATGTTAAATCAAGATGTATTCAGAACCTGCAATGTGTTGCTGCCAGACTGAGGGGGAAACTGCAGGACAGAGGAATATTCCTGCTGAGATTACTAACAAAACCATTTACCTGTACAAGGAAGAGAAAAACAGAAGAACAGTCTTTAAGTCACCCCTACACATAATAAACAAAATCATCCATTCCCTACAGGCTAAAATTGTGAGGAGTTTAGGGATCAGTGGCTGGAGATTGCCAGCAGGACTTTCATGCTATATATCCTTATATTTTACACTGTATATCCATACTATCAAAAGAAAATGGGTAAAAAAAATGTATTTAAATTGTAATTCATAGAAGCTAAGAATGATACATAAACTGAATTCCTGAACACTTGGGGTCTCTCTTATTATATCAGTATCTCTCTCTCTCTCCCCGTCTCTCTCTTTGTCTGAGAGACCACCCTTTGTCTATGGAGCATTATCCTTTTCTAATAAATTTTCCTTTTGACTCTAAGTCTGATGTGTGCTTGAATTCTTTTCTGCACACAGTCAAGGACTCTGTCTCAGTGCAGGACCACTCAGGAGAATTCGCCCTTTCCTCCATCATTCTTGGAAATTTATTAGGATGTAAAAATAGTAGTTTGCTGCTTGTATAAAAAGATTTATCACCTCATAAATGATTTAAAAATACTCTTTAAAGAAGAGATTGGTTTATTTTTAATTCATAAAAATTAGTTACTAAAATAATTTGCATAACTAGAGATTATTGGTTCTTTCAGCACCCAGAACGCTGCATGGTGGAATGTGTATTTTATATTCATTGTCAACTGAAAAGTGAAGTGAAACTAATCTGCTTTAAAATTTTCAAAGGCTTCGTCATAGAAATAATAATAGATTATACCAATAATGTATCAATTTTCACAGAGTTTTTTTTTTTACATCTCTAAAATTCAATAACCTGTTATGAGATAATCGCACCATAGATTTCAATCACCACTCTGGGGAAATACATTCAGGCTATCAGCTAATACAGGACTCACCAGAAAAGCAGTCAGAGGATATTTGCATAAACAAAACCTAGAAAACCTGCCCAAGAACTACAGGAGGAAGTTGTACAGATGTATAAACATAAATGAAAACTGGATTTGGTTAAGAAGACATTTTAAGTTGACCTATAAGTGAGGCAACTCATGGCATCGGAATTTTTAATTTTGGGAGACAATGTCCTCAGGGCTTGAACCTAGGGAAGATATTTAACTGTGCAAAATTTCTGTGCTTACACCTGAGATTTAAGTGTAGCAGTAGAAAAGTACATAACTGTGTGTATAAGTACACTACAAATTTTAAAATGTAAGCAACCTCAACTGATGTCTCATTGTGTGTTTTTTTTTTATATTACTCTTTTGTGGTCCTGTTATTCACCATGTAAATAACAGTTTAAGTATCATTAAAATATATTCATAACGTTGTGCAATCATCATCACCATCTATCTCCAGAACTCTTTTCATCTTGTAAAACTAAAAGTCTATACCCATAAAAAATAATTCCCACTTTCCCTTTTTCTCAGTCCCTGGCAACCACCATTCTACTTTCTGTCTTTGTGATTTTAACTTCACTAAGTACATAATATGAGTGGGATCATATAGAATTTATATTTTCATGACTGGTTTATTTCTTTCAGTTTAATGTCCTCAAGTTTCATTCATGTTGTATCGAGTGTCAGAATTTTCTTCCTCTTTTATTCCATTGTATGCATATGCCATATTTTACTTATGCATTTGTCAGTGGACACTTAGGTTGTGTCCATGTTTTAGCTATTGCGAATAATGCTGCAATGAAAATAGGCATCCAAATATCTTTTGGAGACTTTACTTTCAATTATTTTGAATATATATCCAGAAGAGGAATTGCTGGATCATATGCTAATTCTATGTTTAATTTTTGAGAAATTGCCATACCGTTTTCCACAGCATGTGTGCCTAGACAGTGCACGAAAGGTTCCAATTATTCTACATTTAACAACTCCTCAGCAACAGTTGTTACTTTTATTTTTTCCCTCTTTTTTCTTTCGTCCTTCCTTTTCTTTTTCTTGTCTTTTCTCCTTCCTTCCTTCCTTCCTTCCTTCCTTTCTTTTCTTTCTTTCTTCCTTCCTTTCTTTCTTCCTTTCTTTTCTTCCTTCCTTCCTTCCTTCCTTCCTTCCTTCCTTCCTTCCTTCCTTCCTTCCTTCCTTCCTTCCTTCTTTCTTTCTTTCTTTCTTTCTTTCTTTCTTTCTTTCTTTCTTTCTTTCTTTCTTTCTTTCTTTCTTTCTTCTTTCCTTCTAATAGGCTATAGAGGTATCTCATTGTAATTTTCATTTGAATTTCTTATGATTAGTGATACAGAGCATCTTCTATGTGCTAATTGACTATTATATATCTCCTTTGGAGAAATGCCTATTTAGGTCCTTTGCCCATTGTTATAAGGTTGTCTATTTTTCCATTGTTGAATTTTAAGAGTCCTATGTATATTCTGGATATTACTCTCTTAACAGATATAAGATTTGCAAATATTTTCTTCTATTTTGTGGGTTGCCTTTTTAGTCTGTTGATAACTTCTTTTAATGCACAAATTTCTTTAATTTTTATGAAGTCCAATTTGTCTATTTTTTTTTCTTTTTTTCCCCCTAGTCTGAGAATCAGTCATTTATCCAAGGAGCCCTGATTTCTTTTATCAGAGAATATTATTTAGAAACCAAGATCTGGTCCCAGGATATTTTCTTTGCACCAGGATATTTTCTAGCCCTACTTATGGACAGAACTTGGAAATATTTATATGTATACAAATCATATTTTAATAGGCAGAATATTGTCCCACTAAAGATATCTGTGCCTTATTCTCCAAAATTTGTGAAGATATTATGCTACACGGCTAAAGAGACTTTGAAGATACAATTGTTATGAAGTTTAAAACAGGGAATTTATCCTGAGTTATCCAGGTAGGCCCAACAAATTAATCACAGGAATACTTAACCGCAGAGAATTTTCTCTGGCTGAAGATAGAAGAAAGATGCATTAGAAGTGAAAATCATAGATTCAGGTGTAAGAAGGATTCAATGCACCATTGCTGTCTCAGATACAGGTGTCCATGTGACTGGTAGGGCCAATAGGGCCTTTAGAGGATTGTTAATAAGCCAACAAAGAAGCAGAGATCTCAGTGTTATGACTGCAAAAAAAACTGGATTTTGCCAAAAGCCTAAATGAACTCAGAAACAAATTCTACCCTGAATCTCATAGTAAGAACCCAACAACTGTGGAGAGCAGATTGTAAGATGACAGACAAGATCCTTACAGTCTGTGAGGGCAACCAAGGATTACCTCACCTCCACAAACTCCTTCTGAGAAAAAGAAAGTACAAATGTAGCCGCAGGCAGGCAAACAAGCTGAAAGTCATGATAAGATATGGCTTGGGAAAAGCAGAAGAAACAGTGTTGCTATGCCTAAGGGAAACTGCTTATGCCAATTATTACGTTCTAGTATAAAAGCAGCTTGCAAAAATAAAACTGTGCCATTGTCCACCATCAGGAGGCAGGGGACCTCCTAACCCTAGCTTTCTGTCTTCTTTCTTTTCTTCATCTCCCACCATTCCCACTCAGGTATATTTTCCAGAGCTGCATTGGACGCGGCAAACCACCAACATCTTGATTTCAACTTCATGAAACCCAGAGCAGAGGAACCAGTAGAGCCAAACAGGACTTCTGATATACAAAACTAAGGTAATAAAATTGTGTTGTTTTAAGTAGCTCAATTTATGAAAATTTATTACAACAATATTAAAAACCTGATATGTATACACATCTATAATTGTTTCATATTTATGTGTGTACATACATGTTGAAGTTCTTATACATTTATACTTTTATCTCTGACTCTAATCCAATACCGCAGAGTTCATTTCAGTCTTTCTCTTTGTTTGTAACTTCTTTTTCTGACAACGAGATACTGATCTACCATTACTCTAGTATACATGTAAAGTAGTTTCAGAATTAATACATATGCCTGTGAAAATTCAGCAACTAGAAGATTACATTTATGAACAGTTTTTTTTTGTCTTAAGTCTTACCTTTTGGAAACCACTTTTCCAAAGTTACTAAAGTCATCTTTTTTCTCTATCACCTTCAGTGAGATTTGTCATATATTGTAATACGGTTGATTCATTTTTCAGAGTCTGCATATCTTGGTTCATTTTTTAAATTTTTCATTCATTAAAAGTCTCTATAATGTACAATTTTATGGATTTTGACATGTACATAGAAATCGTCTATTATACTAAAAATCTTTGCATCCACATAACAATCGACCAACTCCATCTTCTCTTAATACCTGGCAATCACTGATGTGTTTTCCATCCCTTTAGTTTTATCTTTCTTAAATGGTATATGAGTGAAATTATACAATGTCTTCATACTTTGTGTCTAACTTTTACTTAGCAATATACATTTACCACTGGTTAAAGAGCATCTACTTTTTGGGCAATTATGAATAAAGTAGCTATAAACATTTGCATACAAAATTTTGAGTGTGTATAGGTTTTTGTGTACTTGGGTAAATATCTAGGAGTAGAATTTATGGCTCATACTATAAGTCTATGTTTATAAGAAACTGCCAAACTGTTTTCCAAGTGGTTGTAGCAAACCTCAATCCAATTGCCATAAAGAAGACTGTTATTGCAATGCATCTTTGACAATATTTGTTACTGTCAGATTTTTGTATGTCAGCTACTGTACAAGCGTTGTGATATCATTGTAGTAAATATGTAAGGAGTGGAATCACTAGGTCATACGGTGACTCCATATGCAATATTTGAGGAATTTGCTCTCTAAAGGCAGTGAACCATTTTACATTCCTACAAGCAATGTGCGAAGATTCTAATTTCTTTATATCCTTGTCAACACTTGCTATTGTCTGTTTTTTTTTTTTTTTTTAATAACCATCATGGTGTGTAATGCCTCAAATATACTTGATTAAGCTTTCATGCTATGTATTTAGTTTATTCAGCTTTAGGAAACTGCCATATCAACTAATTGCAAAGCCAGTTTTTATTACTAAATGAATCAGCTATATACATTTTCTTCAAAAATAAAATCTCTGATTCATTTTCAATTTAAATAGACATTATCATCCTATGAAAACCATACCGTTTCTAATTTATACATATAATGGAGCAAAGAGAGAGGAGAGAAAAAGTAAGGAGCCTTATCATAACTTTGTAGCCTGAAAGAAATGTCACTTTCACCTTCGGTACTTTACTGATACTTTTCTTTGATCTTATGGGATTATCCTAAAGAAGCTGCCACACATTCTTGCACCATAGTCTGATAATGGGAAAAGCAAGATAATGAAATATATAATTCCTATCCCACCTTAGGCTATATATACATAAAGCCAAATTAACACCAAGCTATGCTCGTAACGGAAAGAAGTATTTACCAAGGAAAAAAACAGAAGCATACTATGTTGTCTTGAATAAACAAGGTTCCAAAACCCATTGTTTCAAATTTTCCCTTTATTTGAGTTTTTCAGAGGTTTTTACACTTCAATATAGCTTGTATTTGACATGAGGGGAGCGCTTCTTCTTCTTCTTCTTTTTTTTTTTTTAAGCGATGTGGAAAAACGAGAACCCGTAGGAAGTTTGAATTTCAGGATCTTCCTTATTCCAGGATTTCTTCACCTCCTCAACCGTCACCCAAGCCAAGTACTACTACTCCAGATGGGCCTTCACGTGCAACCGTTCGGTTTCAATCTGCGCCACGCAACACACTCCAAATCCAGATGGACAGGACCACTGACCAATCGCACAGTCAGGTTTCCTTTCCCAAGCCCAATCATGGTTGTCGTTTGGGAGACTTAGTCCTGAGAAGAAAGGGGCTGGGCTAAAGAGACGGGCGTTAGAAACACACCATCCACCCAGCCTGCCGGCAGCAGCGAAGTGGTTCTTCAGCACCATATTTGTATTCTTATTGTCAAGATGTCTCTTTCTAAGAAGTTAACTTTGGATAAACTGGATGTTAAAGGAAAACGAGTCATTATGAGAGTAGACTTCAATGTTCCCATGAAGAAGAACCAGATTACAAATAACCAGAGAATCAAGGCTTCCATCCCAAGCATCAAGTACTGCTTGGATAATCAAGCCAAGTCAGTAGTTCTTATGAGTCATCTAGGTCGACCTGATGGTATTGCTATGCCTGATAAATATTCCTTGGAGCCTGTTGCTGCTGAGCTCAAATCCTTGCTGGGTAAGGATATTCTGTTCCTGAAAGACTGTGTGGGCCCAGAAGTGGAGAAAGCCTGTGCCAACCCACCTGCAGGTTCAGTCATCTTGCTGGAAAACCTACGTTTTCATGTAGAGGAAGAAGGGAAAGGCCAGGATCCTTCTGGAAATAAGCTTAAAGCTGAGCCACATAAAATAGAAGCTTTCCGAGAATCACTCTCCAGGCTGGGTGATGTCTATGTAAATGATGCTTTTGGCACGGCTCACCGGGCTCACAGCTCCATGGTGGGAGTGAATCTGCCTCAGAAGGCATCTGGATTCCTGATGAAGAAGGAGCTGGAGTATTTTGCCAAAGCCCTGGAAAACCCAGAGAGACCCTTTCTGGCTATACTTGGTGGAGCCAAAGTGGCAGACAAGATTCAACTCATCAAAAATATGCTAGACAAGGTCAATGAGATGATTATTGGTGGTGGGATGGCTTATACCTTCCTCAAGGTACTCAAAAACATGGAGATTGGTGCTTCCTTGTTTGATGAACAGGGAGCCACAATTGTCAAAGATATCATGGCCAAAGCCAGTAAGAATGGTGTGAACATCACCTTTCCTGTTGACTTTGTCACAGCTGACAAGTTTGAGGAGGATGCTAAGGTTGGCCAAGCCACTGTAGCATCAGGCATACCTGCTGGCTGGATGGCTTTGGACTGTGGTCCTGAGACCAACAAGAAGTATGCTCAAGTTGTGGCCCAAGCTAAGCTAATTGTGTGGAATGGACCTGTAGGGGTATTTGAATGGGATGCTTTTGCTAAGGGAACCAAAGCCCTCATGGATGAAATTGTGAAAGCCACTTCCAGAGGCTGTATCACCATTATAGGAGGTGGAGACACTGCTACTTGCTGTGCCAAGTGGAACACTGAAGATAAAGTCAGCCACGTAAGCACTGGAGGAGGTGCCAGTCTAGAGCTTCTGGAAGGTAAAGTCCTTCCTGGAGTGGATGCCCTAAGCAACTTGTAGTTGACAAAGTGTTCCTTCTTACTATTTTCTGTCCACAGCCTTTAAGTCAATTTAGTCCTTTTACATCTCAACTTGACTTTTGTTTAAATGTACCCCTGTATTAAGACCTAAACAATAACCAAGCAATGGGCCAGTAAGAACTCTTGATATCAACACAGCAGTGCAGTTCTTTTTACTTCTATCATTCATTTCTCCACTCTCTTTAAGATCTCATGTGAACTTCACCACTGTGATGTGTAGGAAGTGAGTTTCCTATTAAAGTGAATTGAATAAGCTGAATCTCTCCTTTTTATTTTAGTCCAGCTTTATTATTGTTTCATTGTGTGAAACATGGAAATAAGACAAAACCCATGTTGTTGAGAAAGGATGGGGTAAAAGTTGACAATTAAACAATGAAAGTGCCCAAATAAACTAAGAAAGATGATTTCATTTAAGAACTCATGGTACCATTAAAGTTCTGTGAAGAGGAAATTTATTACTGAATAAGAAACAAGAGAAAGAAAACATTCTTATTAAACCCCAGAAGTGAAAAAAAAAGACATTGATCCCAAGGAAGGAATCATATCTATGTGTATGAATGCACAAGAGCACACACACACACACATCTGTTAGAATAGAAGCTACAAATCAAATTCAGGTTTCAAATAAAGAAGTGATCGTTTTCTTTTCAAAACAGATGTTGTTCAATAAATAGAAAATATAACTGCTAAATCTAAAAACTGGGTTTTTGAAATAAATAAAAAATATGTATATGAACAGTTTAGCCATGGGGGAAAAATGGAGATATAAAAATTTTTCCATATTAGAAAATAGAATAAGAAAACACTAAGAAATGTAGAAGAAATGAGAATACCTATTGGAGAATACCTATTGGAGAATACCTCTCGTTTTGTAGAGAGAGTTAGTTCAGGGCAATGTTGTTATCAAATTAAGAGTATAAAAGCAGACTAACTTATCCCAGCTATAAAGGCCTATGTCCCACAGCCCCCATTTAGTTCTGTATATCAGCAGCCTGAATAACTGAACTTAAAATATAATCTTAACATACCTGAAACTTCAGCATATTTCTAAGGACAATATTAACAAAGTCCTGGTAATCCCTCAGAAGGTGTAAGAGTTAAGGTATGGACTTAAGAACAGGTAAAAAAGAAAACCAAAATTACAGTAGTTTATAACATATTACTCTCTTGCATAAAAGTCTAGTGCACATAGGTGGGCTCTTTCTTCTCCATGAGGTCCTCTAGACAGAGAACCAAACCAATGAAACAAATCTGTTGCTCTCAATAAGTGGGCTCCATCTCTCTGCCTGAGCTTTTACTACTTGATAGCTGGCCTAAAGGCAGGAGTTAGTGAAAGGCAATATATTTTTTTCTTAAATATATAACCCATAAAGTTCATAAATTTTTGTTTTCACTTATTCTATTGGCTATTAGTTGTGTGACAAATCCTATTTTGCAAGGGAGGCTTGTGGAATGTATTCTCTTTTGTTGGATATCTTATACTCAACTAAAAATCAACAGATTCTATTACTGAAAGGAAGTAGAAGGGAATAGATATCGGGGGGAAAATTAATAGTTTCTGACAAACTGTCCCCTGGATTGCATAGGAAAAAAAGAAAAACTGTACATAACCTTGAGATACCCAATCTGGCAAACTAAAAAGTAAAGTCATTTATTTTTCTCATATCTCCAGCACTCCTCTCTCTATACACCCAATATAGAGTGCTGGAAAAGAAATAAGATAACAGCAATAAAAATCTTCATCTAAAAAATTCATTGGTTCATTACAATTATAAATAAATGATGCTGAATCAAAGTTGCAAGAGCACCCTGACCTGACAGTGGAAGAATTTCCTTTAGACTCTAGTTTTGTTTTCTGGAAGGAAGTTTCTTAATCATTGTCCTTTTTGGCCCCAAATTTGAGCATCTGAAGTTTTCCTTATTTCCTAATCTCTCATCCTAAATTCTGAAGCAGGTATTGGTGAATTAGGTCACATTAGGCTGACCTGCACAGTTTTTCTAGCTTTCTCTTTCAGTTTTAAGAAACCAGGGATTTCTTATTATATCACATGATTAAAAACTATTCCAGGACAGACTTGTGATTTTTCGACTTTTTCAAAAATCAAGATTTATATAATTGCATGTGAAAGAACCTCAGCCCCAAATGTCTTGTAGTTATAATTCTTAATCCTCTGAATCTTGCTTTTAATTAATTGACCTATTTGCTGTGCCCACTTTCCTCTTCTTCATCTTAGAAGTGGTTAACTTGTGGCCCTCTGCAAAAGGCGACCCCTATAATCTGATCTTTGCCTGTGGCCTCTTTGTAATTTTGGCGGAAAACTCCAAGTGGGAGGCTTTTAAGAAAACTGTTAGTGAAAGTCTTTTTCATACTGTTTGTGGTATTGAGACAGCTCGCTTTTTCAACTCTGAGAGAATTCACTTTTGATTCACTTTCCTGGTCTATTAGCCAACTTAGGTTGCAGGCAGATTGTCCAATATTTCCTGGCTGTTCTATGTACCCCTATGTTCATTGCAGCATTATTCATGGTGGCCAAGATGTGGAAACAACCAAAGTGCCTTTCAACAGATGATTGGATAAAGATGTGGTACATATATACAATAAAATATTACTCAACCATAAGAAAAGGTACAATACTGCCACTTGTGACAGCATGGATGGATCTTGAGATTATCACACTAAGCAAAATATATCAGACAGAAAAAGCTGGGAACCATTTGATTTCACTCATATGTGCAATATAAAATTGAAAGCAACAAACAAGTAATTTTAAAGGCTATTTTTAATCTTTATTTATTTCACTTATTGTTAGTATTAACATTTTATACTGATGAAATATTACCTGAGATGGGTAATATATGACATATACAGCAAAATATCATTCTGAAATATAAAAGAATTGGGGATTACAAAACACGTCTTGAATAAAGGATTGTGAATCCATACATCTTTCTACTCTCTTATATTCACATGTGGACACATGCATACCGATGAAGAGGATTAAGAGGTACAAACTTCTAATAGTAAAATAAATAAACTCCTTTTTTGTTGCAATATTTTGCTTAAAACGGCATATAACAACAAAACATGCTGATATTCTGCCTTTCTAAACACTTTTTCCTGTAGCTTTAGGCTCTATAGGAATGTGTTCTTTCTACTATGATACCACAGGCAACAGTTTTACCAAATGCCACAGCAAGAAAATAATCACCACCTTCCAGCCTTCCATGTCTTTTTCCTCATTTTCTCCCACTTGACCTCTAAGTTTTATTAAGGCAGCATACGGCATTCCACGTACTGGCAGTAATTTCTGTATTAGTTAGTCTGTAAACTAGTGGTTCTCGACCAGGGACAATTTTTCCTTGTAGGGGATGTTTGCCAAATAATGGACACACTTTTGTTTGTCATAAGTGGGATGGAGGGGAGGTGTTTTAGGCTTCTAGCATTTGCTGCCAAGGGTACTACTAATCATCCAACAATATACAAGACAGCCCTCACAACAAAAAACTATCCAGACCAAAATGTCAACATAAAAATTTATTTTATTTTTATGCCACATTCCAAGGTGCTTATGAGTAAAGATACTTCTTGAGTTCATCCAAGGACCCAGTCTAACAAAATGGCTCTGCCATCATCTGCAAGAAGCAGGAACTCTATCATCCATCTCTTGAAGCAGGAAAATCAATTGTTGATGTTTTCTAGCCACCTAGATAGGGAAAGAAGAATCCAGAGCAAGCATTCTATATTTAAGGAAGAGAATTGGAAGTCATACATATCAATTTTGCTTATATTCCTTTGGTCTGAACTTAGTAACATAATCACATTTAGCTAATAGGAAACAAGGGCAATGTACTACTGGGCTGGGTAATCATGGGCCCCATTGAAACTCTTATTAAAAGGAGGAATTTAATAAAAGATGAACTTAAGACATTATCAAAAAGAGGAACCAATTAAAAATTATACAATATGCTGGAAAATCCATGATCATACTTTAGTACCTGATTATTCCCTAAGATAAAAAACAAACAAACAAACAAACAAACAAACAAAACAAGTACACATCGTGGGGGGGCGGATTATGAAAGCAGTTAAAATGAGTTAAGAGATTATGTGAGATTAAAATAAGCTAGCAAAAGGTATAAAAAGCTATGAAAGATTAAATATTGCTAGTATAAAATATCAAATGGGGTTAAAACAAGTAAGTAAAAAAATTTAAAGTGCAGAGAAAAGAATCAGTGACTTGAATTGGAAGATTTGGTGGGGGGAGGTGAGAATTTAAGGCAGATTTAGAAAGTAAAAGATATATATATATATATATATCTCATATATATATATCACTCACATATATATGATATACAGGTATATGTTTATGAATAATATTTTATATAATTGTAATAAATTTTATAGTTATAAATTTTAATTGTATACACTAAAATATTTAGATTTTTACTAGTTAAAACCAATTAAAAAAAAACAAGAAACTTAAACTTAGATTTTTACCATAAGATGGTGAGATTACCTTGATTTTTTGTACAACTGAAAAGTGTGAGGCCTATTTGTTTATCCAAGCTTGCAATTTCAGTTATTTAACTCACATGCTTAAACATTACTATTCATTTATTTTCTGTGTGTTTTTGATAAAAATATGTGTATTGAAGTAACTTATTTTAAGTAACATTAGTTAATAAATCTGTGATAAAATATTTTTTTAAGTAGGTACCCTACTTCATGATTTTATATTTCCATTACCTTTGTTTAAGTAATTTTATATCTTAGTTATTAAAAGTCTTCTAGGGATTGTGGTAAAGTTTGTGTTTTTGACATCAATGTGTGTTAATAATAAACCAAAAAGGGTGGGGATATCTGATAAAGAGTAAGATTGAAATAATTTGGAAAATGACAAGTTAGAAAAGCACATGAGCTTACTTGTAAAAGAGGATGTTTTATTTGGTATTCTCTTACCTTGGAGACCTTGGAATTCTGCTTCTTAAGTTGTGGCCTAGAAACTCTCCAGAGTAAAAGGGGCAACTGTGGCCTGGTCTTTGTTTTCTGTCCTTCAGGTATTATTTCCCAGATTTTTGCCTGGCTTTTAAGTTATTTCTGATGAGAGGACTGATTCTAATTGTTTCTATTCCATCTTACTCAGAAGTAAAGGTTCAAATCATTTATTTTGCAAGTTTCACACCAATAATCTTTTTAAGATCTAGTGAGTTCTGGCTATATTAACTTTTTTAAATTTGCCCTCTTTTCTTTAATAATATTGTTAAAGATAATATTTTTCCCCTTTGGATCAGAGTCAACTGCTTTTCATTTGGGTTTTTTTTTAAGTATACTTTACTTTTAAGAGTAATTTTTTAGGTTCATAGACACATTCAGGTATTGATTTCACAAACATTTCTTGAGCAATCAATCTGTAGTAGATGCAGTTGCTAGTCCCTGATGTTACAGTAAAATAGTCAATTCTCACAAGAATTCGCAGACCTACAAGTAAGAGAAAATAAGCAAATGCTCTTATTTCATTATGTATAATGACAAGTACTATATAACACAGATGAAGTGTATTATTTGAGGTGCCAAATAATGCACTGATGATATGTGACCCTCCCTTCTTCCTGGGAAAATGTGGGTACTATGCTTTCTAAAAGACTTTATCAGTTTTTATTTTAACAGCATCACATTTTCCTCTCTTAGTTAATTTCCAAAGAATTGTGTGAGTTTTCTAACGGAGAAAACTTCCATTAAGGTACTTCTCATATCATATTTATCATTTAATGTATTTGATTTACCAAAAGGTACAAACACATGCTTCAAACACATGTAAACCCTTTACTCCTGCAAAGTTTCTGCTTGGAACCCTCAGATTCTTTCTCTATGCAGATGAACTGAGCTTGCAACCTAGAGGGAAACCTGAAGGCAGGATAAGTTTCATGGACACACGTGGCTTACGCAGTCAGCGGCAAAGGGCCTCCCTCTAAGAAGAATGTTGTCTGTTTTAATACTCTACGAACTTGTAATTCTTAATAATTTTGAAGATAGGGCTCAGAATTTTTATTTTGTGCTGGACAACCTAAAAATTATGTAGGAAATTCTGCTGAAGACAGCTCCACTGAGCCCAGAGTTAAGGAAACTAAGAAGTTATGTCTTCAATTTCTCTTTTC
>CM053502.1:97389352-97469464 GCA_028627145.1 Eidolon dupreanum | reverse complement strand
CTTTGCTATTTTCACAAAAAAGAGAGAGAGAGAGAGAGAGAGAGAAAGGGAGAAGGAGGAGGAGGAGGGGGGGGAAGGAGGAGGAGGAGGAGGAGGAGGAGAGAGATAGAGATTAAAGAGAATATGAGGCCCTTTGATACTAAATTCCAGTACCAAAATAAGATACTATACTGTCTCATGATAATACTTCACTTTCTAGGAGTCTGTCCAGAGGTTAACAGAACAAGTAGTTGAATGAGAATATTTCTGTCAAAAATCCCAGTTAAATTCTGTATAAATATTAGGAAATTTTTAAAATCTGAAAACATACATAATTACTTTAATAGAAAGCAATTTCCATAAGTTCATGTGTTATTTATAGGGATTAGAAAAAAGCAGTTTTAAAGCAAATGACCTAAAGATATTAGAAAATATTTTTCAAATAAGGCACTTACACTTTATCAAAATATTATTTTTTAATTTTCTTATTCTATTTGTAAAACCTTGGAATTATTTAAACACTATGATTTCTTAGAAGATGGATGATTTTTGTCAGTTCTGTCTGTGAAACAAGAGAAAAGAAAAAGTGTAATCATTTCAGGTTAATGGAATACTCCTGGTATGGCCACTTGAACTCAGATAGTGAAAAAAGGAGGGAAAGGAAATGGAGGCAATAGGAAGGGGTCAGGAGGAGATTAGAAATTTTTACAGAATAATTTGCAGACCTTGTTGACCAGGTGGACAGAGATAAGTAAGTATGAATAGTGATGGAGAATAAATTTTGATCAATAAAGTCAGGGTCATATGATAAAAAATATTTTAGTATTCACTATTTGAAGCATACATACATTAACTAGATTTAAATTAGATAAATAACTAATTGCTCGAAAAAAAATCTTTAGCTCTCAGACAAAGCCATTGGTAAATAAAGACTTTAGGCACACTGCAGGAAGATGATATGAATTATTGGGAAGAAAAAGGCACTATGGACTTGCTCAGTGAGAAATATCTAGTAGTAAATTCTTGGAAATTTGGGATTAAGAATATTTATATCAAGCAGACTAGAGGCCTCAAGATGAGGCTGTTGAACTAGCTTCTCAATGTGTTTTTCCCAGGCCGACAGCACCCAGAAATCTGTTAGAAATGCAGATTGTTGAGCTATGCACGAGACTGAATCACAAACTCAGGGATGAAATCCAATAATCAGCTAAATTTAATAACCACTGATATGCAATAAAGACCACTTTAAAGGGGAGAAGGAATTAGTTCCAGCAACAGTCATGTCTATCTAGTTGTTTTAACTGAGGCAAAAGATTTCACTTCTCTGCTCTCCTTTATCTGAAAAATGATATATTATCTATATGTTACCTGAGGTTTCTTTTTGTTCCTGAATTATATGACTCTGAAACCCTGATTGGTATACTTGAGACTACTGGCTGCAATTTTCATCTACTCTAAAAATAGGAAAAAATGACCCAGGAGCTAATAGACACATGACATCGAGGTCAAAATTTTAGAGGAAAAAAATCAGAACTTTGGCTCTCCAACTATATATATTTGCAATTTTGGCTTTTAATTCTTTTGTATGAAAATAAATTTTCCCCAAACTATAGTGTCTGAGAACTTAAAATATATATAAATAGTAGAAAATATAGTGAAATGACTTCAATAACTTTTTACCTTATTAAGTCATTTGTATAAAAAGAAGGTGAGTTCAAAGTTCATGTCTAAAGGAGAAAATTGATAGTTTAGATAACATCTATACACTTAAAAGTGTGATTTGGCTTGGTCTGCTTTTTTTTTTTTTTTTTTTTTTTAAAAGCTGTGATTTGGTTGCTTGAGCAGATAGCAAAAAATTAGAGTGAGAAAAGGGCTTACTTTTTATTGTATACTATCATACAGCTTAACTTGGTTTACCAATCATCTTCTCAATTAAGGAAAATTATCTACAATTGAGAAGAAAATAAACTTAACTGGTAGGCCCAGATATTACCCCTGCAAGAATCCTTACCTCAACCTCCTCTTGTCCAACCCACACACCCAGATGAATGAGTCACACCTTTAGGGTATTTTTTTTTTTTATACAAACCTCTTGTTTCACTCTAACATTATTGGAATTTTTTTGTTTGTTCATTTACTACATATCCATTTCCTCTAGCTCTTGAAAGTCAGAAACTATTTTTTATTTGTTGCTTTACTCTGAGGCCTAGCATAGTATTTAGCACATCAGAGTTTTTTTTATTAATGATGCTGTGTTTTTTAATTGAAAGTGTAAAGTAAATGATATTTGAAAATAAGTGGTAAAAAACAAACTGCACAATAAGAGCAGAAATGTGACAGTGTCCACTGGGCTACATAACAGGAACCACATTCTCACAATCAGGAAGTTTCTTTTCTGCAAGATGCAGAATGAGGCCAGAAATGTAACAATGTCCAGGGTGTACATAACAGGAACTACATTCTCACAACCAGAAAGTTTCTTTCCTGGCAAAAGAAATGAAATATTCCATTGAGCATAGTATGCAACAGAAAAGAAAGCAAGCCAACCAGAATACAGGATAATCAATTATTAGAGAAAAACAAAAAAATTCCTGTGTAACCACTGGGAAGTCATTACTGAATGTCAAAAGAAGTTGATTATAAATATTTTGCATATTTTATCAGATGGAACATATATACATTCTTCATTTCTTATCTACAAAATGGAACTGTTATTAAGATATCTTAAGGGTGTGCGCGCGCGCGCGTGTGTGTGTGTGTGTGTGAAGACCACAGGAGACAATCTTTCTAAAGTGCTCACCACAGTGTTCTAAGTACATACATACATACATTATTAATAATAGAAGAATTGTGTATCTGTACTATTACTCTTAGGGTTAAGAATATTTTCATAAGTTTAGAATTTCTTTGGGGAAAAAAGGAAATATTTACAGGAAACCATAAATATTAAACAGATTTAGGAGACTGCCATAAATACATCAAGTCCTTTGTTCACCTGTAGTCTTTCAACATCCTTAGCAATGTTTGGGTTGGATGTGTTCTGAAATAGACTGAAGCAAACTCTGCTTGAGCTCTAGTTATTTTAATTTTAATAGTCTACTTGAACTGTTAAAATTCTAATGCATCCTGTTTCTTAGAAACGAAACAGGCCAAAACATCACAACTGAAGTTTTGACATCTGTATTCTTTGTCTTCTACATGCTATTTTGAAAGTATAGTTCAATTTTCATAATTTTGTAGCCATAGGCAGAGCAAGGGCAAATTTGTTCAGTAGATATAGGTTTAAGTGATATCTTGCAGTATACTAACTCTATTTTTTAACTGTTTTTTGAATATATTCCACACTATACTTGTCAAAAACAAGGAGTATATCTTATTCATTATGGCATCTGCAACACAAAATTGTCTGGTGCATTATAAGAGCTCAATAAGTTTGTACTAAATGAATCAACTAATAACAAATTATAATTGCTCTTCCTTTTCACATGGGCTGTTAAGAGATTCCATTTAGTGAACACTTACTTTAAACCCCAGATGAAGTACTTTACAAATGATATGTCATTTAATTCTTAGAATCATGCTACAAAGTAGAGTTCTCTTGCTTTACTCATAAAAAAACCTTAAGCAGAGAGGGAATGAGCATCTTGTCCAGAGTTGAGTAATGGAGTCTTTTTACATTCATTGCTCTAATTGTTAAGAAGCACCATTCCAGGGTATCTTTTCTGCATTCAGGCAGGGCTGGACCAATGATTCAGAAAGAACTTCAGAGGCATAGTGACAAAAAGAATCAAGAAACTCTATTCCTGGATATGCATACTTTGATTTTCTAATACTTTGCTATTAGTTTTGGTAATAATTAATCATCATTTTTGTTTGTATGGATCTATAGCAAGAAAGGCTAAATTTCTTATTCTGGGGAAAAATCTCTACCACACATAAATTACTGGTACATTGTAAGTTCTGAGAATGGAGGCTTCCATTATCTGTGGAAAAATGTATCTTCGTTCAAAAAAATCACAGACTAGGTGCCTTTAAGTTAATTTTTTTTTTCAAATGACCATATAACCATTGGCAAGAAACTTTGCCCAAGGTTTTTAAAAATGTAGAATTTTTCTACAATATTTACAGTATTTAATACTTGAGTATTGAGAAAATGTAAAACTCCACCTCCATATGTTTCTCCTTTAATCAAAAATTGAAATATAGAATTTTTCATCTCTTCCTCATTGAAACCATGCAAAATAGCAAGTGAGACATCAGATAATAAGAGTCTGCCCACAGAGTTCTTCCTCCTGAAAGTAGTAAAAATGGAGTTGAGGGAAATTCACTGCAAATTGGCAATTCACAGCAGGCTTTTTAATAAATGTTTTATATATAATTCTTAGGTCACTATGTAAATGAGTAGATAAAACTAGATTTGTTATGTTTTTCACCTAGATTTCAGTATTTCTTACCAAAACTTTCTTTCATTGTTCTTAGAGGACTCTCCTTCAAGAGTTACACGTTATTTGACAATAGCTGGAGGAGAGAAGTCGCAAAACTCTTTATTTAATAATTAATTAATTATCATTTGACTCCACAATATATCAGATTTCAGAACACTGCAACTCAGCCTAAATATCTGTTGCTAATTCCATAGTACACTCTTAACAGAATATGCATATGACAGGGACATAGTAAAACACTTATAGAGGGTTTGGGTGCCTTAATTAAAGGAGGCTTCCTTTGTTACCTAAAATTTAGATTGTCCTTTTATTAAGGTCTTAGAGGTTCTACATCTGGAGGCAACTCACCATTTAAAATGTGCAAGAGGTGCTTTTCTTTTTAAGGGGAAGCATACAATTGTAAATGGAAAGTTAAGAAAGGAAAATCAGTACAAAATTTCAATTGACACAAATCGGCAAGAAACTGTAGATACATACTTACAAAGATCATTTTTAGGAAAGAGTATACACATGGAATTAGAAAATTCTCATAAAACTAACTGGGCTCACATTTCCCTTAAAACTATTCACGTGGCCCAGTTACATTTGACATTAGGAAAACACCACTGTAAATGACACAAACTAATCTGATTTGTATGTGTGATTATACTCACATGTGTATTAGTGAATGTCAACAGAACACTTATCTAGTTTTAAAGATTTATATGCAGAAATGACTGGGATGATAGAGAAAAAACTAGCAAACAGAATGGTCTTTGACTTAGTGCTTAGTGAGGAGACTGCAAATCTATAGAGAACTTTCAAGAGGAACAAACTAAGGAAAACACTGTGTTCCTCTCTCAAATTGTATTTATAATAAAGCAAAGGATTGGAGAAAGTACTGTTAATAGAATTGACCTAAAAGTTGTAATCAGACAAAATACCTAATTCTCAGAGGAGAAGGTGAAAGCCTCCTGAGAAATTCAAACTAATCCCAAAAACTCACATAAACCATAAACCATTGCTACTTAATTTCTTTGAAGACTTGTGCTAAAATATCCAATGATATTAATGAGTTTCTCCTAAGAGTACTTTTCTGTGGTCCTGAGAAATTTACAATTGTAGTTTCCTAGGTGGGCAAGAACATGAGAGCTAATATATAGTCTTGGTTAGAGAGGTTTAAAAGAACTGAGAAATTAAAATCTGAAAGTGAGACTTAGCAGAAAATCTTGCCAACAAGACAGAAATTCCTTGAAGGAATGTGATCTAGAATTCTGCATATTCTGGACAAAATTCCATTTATCCTTTACCCCACTCAGGGAGAATGATCACACTGAGAAGGTGAATCAAACTTCATCGGATGTATTGGAATACTGCAGATAGAGCAAAGATGTCAGTGGAAACAAGATACAATATCTAGAAAACTTGAATAGTATGACTACCAATGAAGTCAGAGCATTTATTCCTAGCTTTTCAATATCTGAGTTGTGAATATGTTAAGAAGCACTCAGTGGTGTTTTGGAACATATTCCTGTAGTAGTTGATAATAATATAAGCAATTGTTTCTTAGTTTGTATTCCAAACTCTTGATACATAGATCTATTACACTATAATCATAGCGATACATACAAATAAAGTCATTTATGCTGGGGTTATTTCATTCCATTTCTTAGCTATGGAGATAGCATCAGAAGAATCCAAGTAGAACTAATAAAAAATGCTCTGTTGTTTCCTGAATCAACCACACTGTTTAAGTACTTGCACAATGTTTTTACAGGACCATGATATTACCCACATCTGAAAACACAGTTATGCTAGACAAGGAAATGTCATTTACTCCTCCTTCCTTTTTTTTTTTTTTTTCTGTTTGATTTACCTTATAAACCCAAGGCTGGAATGAGCTAAGTGGTATAATGTCAATTCCACAGTTTGAATTAATATTTTAGTCTGCAGAAATGCAGCTTACTTACAGTTATAGGTGTTTGTACCCTCCTTATTTCTATCTCAACAGAAACAAATAATTACAGAAGTAATACAAGTAATTATTTAGAGTGGACATATCTAACTTGGACACATGTAAAATTTCTCTGGATTCACTAACACATGAGAAAAAAACAAAAAAATGTATAAAACTGAATTTTTTGTAAGAGTATGACAAGCTGTAATACATGGTCAATAATTGATGGTTGTCATCCAAAGAGTTACAAGGCTTTCAGGCTGAAGGACAACCTCAACATGTGAAACAAGAATGAGACTAGGGCCATTTTAGCCCTAAATAGAAAAAAAAAAGGAAATTATTTTTTCAGATATTTAGATTAACATACATAAACTATCCTCTTTATCCTATTCATTTTTCCACAGAATTATCAATAACTAGAAATTATACTTATTCAGTAAATAGGTAATGAATGTCATGAGGATAATCACATCCTGATGACTAAAAAAAAAAATTTAATTTCTCTTTTGTGCTCCACCACTGGTTCTTAAGGTATTTTCATTGGGTAAAAGCAAATTATATAAACAAAAACCGTTTTCTGATTATAAAAAAATAATGCATATTCTTTTTCAAATGTGCAATATTATACACTAATAACATGCTTCTAATTAAATAGTTCCCAGAAAAGCTCAGGGTTTAAAAGCAAAATATGAAGTGATTTAGTAGATTAACACTGAGTTGGGCATTCCTTTACTGAATCTCTGATTTTTACTGTCCACACAGGGACAGTTTAAGCAAAAAAAAAAATGGAAGATATTTATAACTTTGCCCCATACTACCTAGGCTTTGAAGTCATCAGCTCCTTCCAACTACCTTGTCACATTACACAGGCTGTCTTTCTGGAATTAGGCATCACATTCAATCTCATTTGAACACCAACCTAAGCAGTGTATCACACAATTTCTCCATAGCCTCTTGAATCACCTCTGCAAGAATATGATCTCCAAGGTTATTTTAAATACTAGAGATTGAAAGTATAACTCAACATGTGCTGGTATATCAAGATAAGAGATGTAAGCTATTGTGATCTTTCATCAATTCCACTTCATATATAGAGGTTTGAAGAACAAGCCAAGTTCTGGGGACTATATGAGTATTGGTCCAGGTTTGAACACCCTTCGGACAGTACTATGGACCCCAGTAGGTCCAGAAATAAAAAGAGGACCTAAAATTCTTTACTCCAAAGCACAGTGGTCCCCTAAGACCCAGATCATATCACAAGAAATTCTTTTAATGATGCATTTATAAATAATGTTGAGCTCATTTACAAGAAAACCTTACTTCCTATTTCTTTAATTTGTCAGTCTTTAATCTATCTCACCTTATAATCTCAAATTCGTTTAAGGTTATTTCCCTCTTCCTCTTATCATATACAAATATGTCTAGTCCTTAATTAACTATCTTAATCTTATTTTTCCTGGTGTCTATCCATATCTCTGTTCTTTCATTTTCCTGTACTTCTTGTACAAATAGCTTATGGTATTCTTATTCTCTTAAATACAAATATATTAAAAGAAGCTTTGAGAATATGATAAATTCATTAAGTCTTCTGGCATAGTCATGCACCCAAATTTCTGTGTTAAAAATATAAAATTTATTATTAATTTCTTTCATTTAATTTCCCTATTACATTATACTTGGCTGTTATTACTATCACTCTTTTAAAAAATTTATGTGTAGACCTGAGTTATCCTCAAAAATATCATAAGATATGGGCAAGCAGGGTCCCTACTCCTGTACCTGGGTCTCAAGGAGCTCCAGTGCTTTGGAGTAACATCCTTGAAAATACTAAGTCCCCCAGAAGTGTACTCCAGTCCTACAAATGGAGTCTCAGTACCTGTTACTCTCCTATGTTATGCTCTCTAACCCTCTACCCTGTTCACGGGGTCTAGATGCCCCCACATTCATCATAATTGAATTTATAGGATGTCTCAAGCTCCATTGCAAGGCCTTAGTTCCAGGTGGGTTGCCAGCTGGGTGGATTGCTCCCATTGGATCAAATGATATTGGGTCCCCAGAATGACATTTATAAACTGATTCTAAGTGGGTACAGTGGTTTACATAAAAAGGGATCCCATAAAAATTATTTTCTCAGGACTTTGCATACTCTAAGGGAAGCCTTGGTTATATAATTTCTTGAATTTATTTTCAGAATAGTAAAAGAGGAGTAAAAAAATTTTGTGATAAAAAGGAAGTACTGGGTCTGGTAGGGTGGAGAACCACTATATCAGAGTAAGGGTTGATGAAATTTTTACGGGAGGTGTGATTTCTTATTTATTCAATCTTATTAAAGATTTCAGGAAAGGTCAGAGAGTGAGGAATAAATTTCTGAGTGCAAAGTCACTGAAGAGAACATAATAATAGCTCTGCCCTTCATACCAGGAATTCTAGCAATTCTCTTGCAAATGGAACTGAGTCATGGAAATGGACCAAGATAGCCCTCTACTAGGTACAGCACTGACATCTATCAGAAGACTCGAATCTCCTGGAGGGGACCCTTATATACAAAATATAAATTTCCTATTACTATGATCCATGAGCAAGATCTAGTTTGGAGCACGGTTGAGGACTTCAGGCAGAGAGTGCAGAAAGTACGAAGTCCCAACAGTGAGAATGAGCTTTCATTGCGAAGTGTTAGAAAGTCCTGTGTGGCTAGAGCTTCATCATGGAAGAGGAATGTGATTTTCATGGGAAGTACAAGGTGCTATTAATAGAAGAGATCCCTTCTGAGTTTGAAGCTGGTAGAGGGAAGTCCAAAAAAACACATTAGACAATAAAATGAAGAGGAGCAATGGGTAAGTTAAACTAATCTTGAGAGCCATGCATAGAAGAGTAGTATCCTACTTGTAAAGAACAGCATAGAGAATATAGACAATAATATTGTAGTAGCTACATCAGTGGTGTCAGATGGGTACTAGACTTACTGGGGTGATAACTTCATAAGTTATATAAATGTCTAATCACTAAGTTATGTACCTGAAACTAATATAATATTGTATGTCAACTGTAATTGAAAATATATATATAACGATAACAACAATAAAAAAAAAATAGATGGTTCTCCTGCTCTCCCAGGATACAGGTCCCCTGTGACACCTTGGCCTTACGGCAAAAGAAAAAAAAAAAAAAAAGTAGTATCCTAGTTACAAATGTTTCCCCAGGCTGAGGAGGGGGTACCTTTTAGGCAGTGGAAACACATGGATACATAACCAAGAATAGCTGAAGACACAACTCAGAAAAAAATTGAAAACTAGAGGGTAGTATGTTAAAAAATTTTACAGCAGACAGAAGAAAAATTTCTTTACCCCATATAAGAAAGAAATTTGCCAAAGACAGTATCACTTGAGTAAATAACATTATCTGACACCACATAAAAGGATCTGTACTAGCTATTCATATGCACAAATCTGTAATTATAGTTTGTTTTCCATTCCCAGGCAGGGATCCCTATGTTGTAAAAACTTTTGCTTTTTGTTTTTTAAGATAAAATAAAATGAATGCAGGCCATTTTCAGTTTTGTGTAACTTGGAAGAAATAACAAAATCCCAAGCTTTTTTTTTTATTATTATTATTTAACTTGGTGAAGGCTGGATTGTTTGCACTGTGGCTATGAACATTCTAGGGATAATTATTAACCTTAGAAAGGTAAAAATAATAATAAACAGCTGCAGTTAATCTATAAGCTTCATATTAAAAGCACATGTGGTGTTTTCTGAATGAGAGGCAAAAAATATAGTTTTACAGTCACAGGACTGGCTTCTATGAGTCATAGATGACCTTTGAACACCAATATATTATTAAAACAAACATAAAAATGTCACATGTCCAAAAGCAAGGAACCAGTGCCAGGTGTAGCAACAACCACATAAATCACTAAATAATGGATTTCTTTATTCCTCAGGCCTTAATTTAAGGAGGATTAGCATTTGACAAAGAGTCACATGCTTAAGGACAATGAACCATCAGGCCCAAGCAGCTATCAGTTAGTTGATCTTTGAGAGAACAGGATGAGCTCCGGGAAGTACAAGCACAGGAAGATTGGTTAATGCTTAACATAGATTTAAATCTTTCTGGGACACAGATAGTGACTTTATGTGGAGTTGGAACCAAGTTCCAGGGAAGAATATACTGCCAATTGTTACAAACCCAAGGCTATTGTGAGAAGATAAAGCTTTGGATTTACTGGTTCTAGTGTATAGCTCCAAACTCCTCAAACTGACATAAAATGTGTTGGAATAATTCTCTTCCTTCTGTATTATTCACTTACTAACCCAACGTTGTCATTCTCCACTCATCTATGTATTGATTTCTCTTCCTATGCTTGCTTTTGTTATTGGTCTCATTGGGACTGTTAATCGCCATTGTCTCTGTTGCTCCAGGTCTTTTACTCCAAAATTCAGCTCAAAATGTATCACATTCATGAAATCCCTCTCTGACTAATCTTAACCAACTTTTTTTTTTTTTTTTGCATTTATGTACTCTTTCAAATAAGCATCTTTTATTCATTATTTGTTCTTTATTTGTCATATGTTAGTCAATATAATTGCCATATATACATGAAGGAAAGTGCTAAGGACTGGGGACAGATATACATGATATTCCAGGGTTAAGTATGTTACCATTTAGAAGGGAAATAGACATGTATAAAAAGACTACCTTTAAAAATTACTGAATTTAGAGATATGCCCAAAATGAAGTATGAGCATAGGGAAAGTACTCAGATCTGCCTAAGGAAGGAGCTAAGGAAGACCATCGTGGGGAAAAAAAAAAAAAAAAAAAAAAATATATATATATATATATATATATATATATATATATATATATATAATCTTAGATACAAACAATAAGTAAGAGTTTAGGAGGAAAGAAAGTAGGGAAAGAGAGTGGTTCAGGAAGCAGGTGCAAAAGCATGAAGACAAGGGAGAAGATATCATTCTTCAAAGCAGTGAAGTATAGAGTAGGAGGAGTTGGACCATGGAACAGATGAGGTATAAAAAAGCCAAATCACGAGGAATCTTATGTACCATGAAAAGGAAATTATTTATTCTAATGCCGGATGTTAAAAATATTTCATAACCAGTACATCACCAGCACTGGCCTAAGAGGACATTTTCATGCTATAGCATTGGAGCTGGGTCCAGGAGAATGCTGCCGTGCCATGCTTAGCCTTGTTCGTTGCCAAACTGTGGAAATGTCCATGCAGGTACTGAAGACAAGGTCCAAGTAATTCTGCAGTGGAGCAAAGAGCACTTGAAAGGGTAAGAGCAAGTTCAATTTGCCAACCAGTATTTTTAACTACCGGTGCATACTAGCTAAATAAGAACTCTGTTCTTTTATCATTATGTCATTTATTATTCATGTCAATGGTATGGTATGCATTTATTCCATTCTTTATTCTGTGCATTATTATGGTTTAAATCATGGAGAAACATTTACATATTTTAAGCATGATAAGAGAACAATAATTTATGCATCATTACCCTGGCATCGACTGGGAAGAAAGAATGAGAGAATAAAAAAATGGGGAGAACAAAAGCACATACAAGGCCAGATCTATAATCTGAAAGATAAATAAATGATGAGGACTTGATCTAGAACAGTGGTGCTGAAAATGTAAAAGATGAGTTGGAATTAGAAATAACTTGGAGGGGTGATCTGCAGTTTTAATTGTATATGAGTAGGGATAATATGGAACCGACATCTATGATACGTTCCAAAACTTTTACTCTGTCCTAGATTTCATGTTCAAAACATATGTCCTAATATTCAACTCTTATGAGAATACCAGTATTTCTTGGTTTGTCTGGGAAGTCCTTATACACATAGCTTATCCTTAGCAATACTTTTTTAATAATGTCCTCTTTCACTTTCAAAGTATCAAAAATTAGACGGTCTTTCCAACTAACTTTAGAAAATTTTTCAAGTGACTCCACACATGTATATGGCTTTTAAAAGAATTCTCAAAATGAAAGGATCACTTGGGAGGTTTATTGAAAATGCTGAAATCTGAGCTCCACTTCCAGAGGTTCTGACTCGATGTATTTAAGAAACAAATGAAACAACAAAAAACAATACAAAAACTATATACTTAAAAAAAAAAATGAAGCACCCTTGCTGATTTTGAGTATATCATTAGGAGAAACTATATTAATATACCCAGATGAATTGTGTACTATCTCTTTTCCTTCTCTTTACAAAAAAGAATAAAATATACATACCAAAGGTACTCACTAAATCATATATTGCTTTTATTGCTTGTATGTGTGTATGTGTTGAGAAAAATAAACCTAGAGTTGAGCAAATACCCTGGAGTGTCCCTATGGAAATGGCTATGACTTGGTTATCTATATAACTCCACACAGAAAATCTCAAGGACATTGTAGTCACTCTCTTCTTACAGCCTGGAAAGATAAAGAATGGGCAATAGAAACAGGGACATGATGGGAAGGTGGCAATTTTAGGAGATGAAGAGATTTAATGGACAGTGTATAAATTGCAGGCAATTCCACATGTACGTCCTTTATAGTTGACTTGAAAAAATTGGCTAGAAAAGGAAGTTCCTCTTGGGAAATTATTAAAAATTATTTTCATGTAATTATTCTTATAGAAATCTCCATTGCTATAATTGTTCATTGTTCTGCATGAATAAGCACCATGTGCCATGACTAAGTGGACTGGGGCATTGGGAAGAACAGGGAAAAGAGGAACATAGAGTGTCTTTGATAGATTATGAGCGAGGCTCTAAGGTTATTGAGGCAGCCTCAGAGTTTTTTTTTTTATTTTAAATTTTATTTTGTTATTAGTTTCAAGTATATAGTACAGTGTTTAGACATTTACGTAGTTTATGAACTGATTTCCCTGATTGTTTTTTCTCTCCTCTGGCTCTCCACCTATCCATTATATTAATGCTAACTGCATTCCCTATGTTGTGCTCCCCATCCCTACAACCATCTATCAACCACTAATTTGTACTTCTTTCACCCTTCTCCCCTTTCTCCCAGCCCCCCAACCTCTCTTCTCTCTGGTCGTCATCAGATTGTCCTCTATATTTGTGAATCTGTTTTTAATTAGTTTGTTTTTTGTTCCTTAGATTCCACATATAAGTGAAATCATATAGTATTTATCTTTCTCTGTCTAACATTTCACTCAGCATAATAACCTCTGAGTCCATCCATGTCATTGCAAATGGTAGGATTTCATTTTTTAAAATGGCTGAGTAATATTCCATTGTATATATGAACCATGACTTCTTTATCCAATCATCTGTTGATGGGCATTTAGGTCACATCCATATCTTGGCTATCATAAATTGCACTGCAATGAGTATAGGGGTGCATAACTCTTTAAAAATTATTGTTTTGGTTTTCTTTGGATAAATACCCAGAAGTGCAATTGCTGGGTCAAAAGGTAGATCCATTTTTAATTTTTGGAGAAACCTCCAGGCTGTTTTCCATAGTGGCTGAACCCATTTGCAATCCCATCAATAGTGTAAGAGGGTTCTTTTTTCTCCGCATCCTCACCAAAACTTGTTGTTCTTTGATTTATTGGTGATAGCTATTCTGACAGGTGTCAGCTGATATCTCACTGTGGTTTTAATTTGCATTTCTCTGATGATTAGTGACCTTCAGTATCTTTTAATATGTCTATTGGCCATCTGTATTTCCTTTTTGGGGAAATATCTGTTCAGGTCTTCTGCTCATTTTTAACTGGATTGTTTGTTTTTTGTTGTTGAGTTGTATGAGCCCTTTATAGATTTTGAATATTAACTTCTTATCAGATGTATCATAAGCTAATATCTTCTCCCATTCAGTTGGTTGTCTTTTTGTTCTGTCGATGATTTCCTTTGCTGTGCAAAAACTTTTTCATTTGATGTAGTCTTATTTATTTTATCTTTTGTTTCCCTTGCTTGAGGAGATATGTCTGAAAATAAATTACTAGTAGCAATATCAGAGAGATTAATGCCTATGTTTTTTTCTAGAATTTTTATAGTTTCAGGTCTTACATTTAAGTCTTTAATCCTTTTTGAGTCTATTCTTGTATATAGTGTGAAAAGGTGGTCCAGTTTCTTTTCTTTTCTTTTCTTTTTTTTTTTTTTGCATCTATCTTCCAATTTTCTCAGACCATTTATTGAAGGGACTTTAATATTCTTGCCTCCTTTGTCATATATTAAGTGAGTGTATAGGTATGGCTTTATTTCAGGGCTTTTTATTTTGTTCCATTGATCAATGTGTCTGTTTTTATGCCAGTTCCATGCTGTTTTGATTACTGTAGACTTGTAATATAGTTTGACAACAGGTAGTGTGATACCACTAACTTTGCTCTTCTTTCTCAAAATTGCCATAGCTATTCGGGGTCTTTTATGGTTCCATATAAATTTTAGAATTATTTATTCTAGCTCTCTGAAAAATGTCATTCATATTTTGATAGGGATTGCACTGAATCTGTAGATTGCTTTGGGTAGTATGGCCATTTTAATGATGTTGATTCTTCCTACCCATGAGCACGATATATGCTTCCATTTATTTGTATCTTCTTCAATTTCTTTTTTCAGTGACATAATTTTCTGAGAACAGGTCTTTTACTTCCTTGGCTAATTGCCGGAACCCGCTGGATGGAGTCGAACAGTCCTGAGTGGGGGAGCGAGGGTTAGGAAAAAAGACAGAAAAGAGAAAAAGATCTCGGGAGGGCATACAGTCAAAGCTGTAGCCTCAAGTTTATTTAGCAGGTATATTTATACAGCTTGAGTACATGACAAACTGCTCGTAACAAAGTAACAAACTGCTCAAAACAAAACCACAAATATTCAGAAACAATAGCTGTGATTAGCATGGATTAACATAAAGCCAAGAGAAACCTCCTCCTTTGGAATTTCAGGAACTGATACTTCTCCTCCCTTGGGATTTCAGAAATTGATACTTCTCCTCCCTTGGGATTTCAGGAACTGATGGTTCTCCTCCCTTGGAATTTCAGAAACTGATAATTCCTTACAAAGGGCTCCCAACAGCTAATTTGATTCCCAGATATTTTATTATTTTTAATGCAATTGAAAATGGAATTGTATTCTTAATTTCTCTTCTCAAAAGTTCATCATTGGTATATAAAAATGCCACTGGCTTCTGAAAATTAATTTTATATCCTGCTACTTTATTGAATTAATTGATGAATTTTAATAGTTTTTGGGTGGAATCTTAAGGTTCTCTATATATAATATCATGTCATCTGCAAATAACAAGAGTTTTACTTCTTCCTTTCCAATTCGGATGCCTTTTATTTCTTTTTCTTGTCTTATTTCTATGGCTAAGTCTTCCAATACAACGTTGAACAGGAGTGGTGAAAGTGGGCATCCTTGTCTTGTTCTTGATCTTAAGGAAAATGCTTTTCACTTTTCCCCATTGAGTATGATGTTAGCTTTAGATTCATCATATGTGGAGGCAGCCTAGTATTTTAAATAACATCAGAGAGGCCCTTGGAAACTCTTACTCTTTGTAGTCTATAGCTCTCTATTCTAATTTCAATTCCAAGTAGAATGACTAGGATTTAATTGCATCAAAGAAGAATAAGATGAGGATAAATGCAGGTTCTTTCAGGCAGAAGGAGCAGAAAGAGCAAACGCTCTCATGTCTGGATTCCATATTATTTTAATATAAATAATGAAATTCTCTCTAGACAAAAGATTACTCTCTGTAGGGTTTGTCATTGATTCTTCTCTTCTTTTTTTTTTTTTTTTTTTGGTTTGTACAGCAAGAAACTATTCTATCAAAGTAAAAATTACAGATAATTTCTCACAGAGATGTCTACATTTTCTGATTTGAAATTATATTTTTATGAAACACCTGCTTTAAAATATATTTTTCTTAGTGTAATAACGACCTGTGAAATTAGTAATACTATTGATAGGTAAGTGACTTATCTGGTCAAAATCAAGGGACAAGCATAGATTTAAATCCAAAAATTTGACGTATTTACCTCTCAATGCATCTTTGCCATTCACGCTACATTAGTCTACTCTCAATAGTTTGATGAATAGCTTTGCTCTTTTTTAAGGGAATTTCAAACATGCAGAATGTAAAGCATCAGTAAGTTAATGTGTCAGATATTGTTAGAGACCCACTTTGCTTTTCTGAGTATGATTGAAATCTCATTATAAAAGAAGTTTACTATAAAATTAGAAATATGTAATCATGAAAGTCTTTATAAAGTGTTTGATCATTATAATCTACGAATTTTTATTAAGAGAAGTATGCACTCACCAGTAGGAAACTCGTACATGCTAGTGAAGACTATAGAGGATGAACAAGCTATTTTCCTCTCTCCCTTTACTTGCTTCTTCTTTTGCACAATAAGCCCCCTCTTGCTATTCATTTTGTTTATCTCTGTCTTCCTCAGCACCTTCTAAGGTAAAGAAGAGTCACTATGTTAGAAATAAATGATTACCTAATTTCTATTTGCAACATGCCCTTATTTGTGAGGCATTAAGAGCATTTTCCTAATTGGATCTAGAGAAATTTTAGTAGCTTGACACCCAGAAAATTATTAGCAATAATTATGTCACTGATTTCCACTGATATCTACCCTGGTATCATTATTATGACCATATTAATTAAAAGAACATAATTATGTTATTTTAAAAAACAAGTGTTCTAATAACATGTATGTGTGTGTATTTCTACACAGATAAATAATCAATGTTTTTTTGAAGCATTAATCATTCTTATAATAGTCCCAACCAAAATGAATTAGGGAGTTGAAGTAACAGCAACATAGCTGAGGAACTAGGAGGTGAAATTTGATTTACAGCTTATTGAGCAAAAAGGAAACATGGAGATAAAGAATTGAAAGGAATTAAAGAGCTTTAAAGAAATAGTCTTGGCTGAGATGTACCTACTTATCTAAGGAAACAGTTTAGACTTTCACAACTGCTGTCAGTAAAGAAATGGCAGCACCAAAGTTGACTGTCTAAAAAAATTTTCTATCCTCATTTACATTACACCACACCTAATACTTAAGGACTTGCAGTATGATTGGTTAAAATTTTTTGCAATCATATGAAATGACTCAAGAAATTGCTCAATATTTTCAATATAATAATGGCTATTTTCATCTGATTTTTTAAGAGGAAATAGTCATTAGTAATTAAGATGTGTTAAGTGACATATATCTAGGCACATTTTTATCAAATATTCTTATGTACAAATACAACTCTCATAACAATAAAGTTAGTGTATATAAGGTTTCCTGTGACAGTTTTTTTCTTAATATAATAATAGTGTCTGGTTGATAAAATAGAATAAAAAAAATCTTTACAAATAATCCACTATAGCAACAATGTTTTCCTGTTCCTGCTAATTTTTCTGTAACTAATATTGCATGTTAATCTCATGACAGAATTTTTAATGTATTTGTGAACAAAAAAGAACTTATCATTTAATACCACTTCACATTCTACACCCTATCCACTGAAAACCAATCTTAAGTTCCATATAACCTACTGAAATCAAATATTCAAACTACACATATCCTAAAAAGGAAGAAGAAAGAGGTAACGATGTGGCATGGCAATTCTTTTCATTTTTTAAAGCATATTTACATACTAATTTTTTGTTGTGGAGAAACAGAATCTGAAATTTTATACTCAGAACTTTTAGACCAAGAATTTTGTCTTTAGAGATATACTTAAATCTATTAGGATATTTCTATGTATTTTCTTTTTCTTGGAAGCATAGGCTTTCGGTAACTAGCTGTTATGGTTAATAACTGATAGGAAATTTGGCAGTACTTTAGCATGTGGCAAATTTTCCCCACTTCAGAACATATGGGATATGTTTCTCATGGATTTATTAATAACTAAAGAAACTTTTCTATTTCTTGATACTTGAAGAACTGGAAACATATTACTTCTAACAAGAAGCATGTTAGTTTTTGCTAGCATAAAAGATGAATTTTTCTTCACCTATCCACCCGCACCCCCCAAGAGAAACAGAAAAACAAAAGGAGCTCCATATAAGTTGGCCACTTGACAGATATAAGGCCTGGTTAATGGGCAGCTCTATGTCTCTACTGAGCCTCTTGAGACTTCTGATTCAAATATTTTTGTCCTACAGAGTTTAAGTCACTTTTTGCTCTAAAATTCTAGTCTTAGCTGAGTTGGTACAAATAGAACCAGTATCTTTTGTTTTCATTGGAGTTGTCTATGGGATTAAAAATGTTCTTATTTGTTTGAAGATTGTAATGATTCAGTTTCTAATATAATTTATGCCAGGGATTAAGCAAGCCATCTGGATTCCAGGATGGCACTGAGATTTTAGAATTTAGATATATTCTTTTCTCTTGCTCAGAAGAGAACAATTTGCCTTACATATTAATGATGAACGTAAAGGACTTTACAATAATTAGATTTTATTTTCTTGTTCTAACTAAGATGATCATTGCCATTAAATTTCATCCATTTTCTTTCATTGTTATATCTTGGAATTTATTATTTTTCTATACCAGTTTCAAACTTTTGACTACTCTGACTACCTTTATAGAGTTCATTAAAATTTATTAAATCTTGCTACTCTCCTTGCACAGATATTTTCCAATATATTTACACTGTCTAATTATACAAAGTATAAGTTTATTCAAATTTAGATTGTACTATTTTTTACTAGTTACTAGTGCTCCTGAGATAGTGAAGAGGTATACTGATCTATAGTTCAGAACTCCAATGGGTTTGTTCAGATCACATTTATAACATCTGAACAACTGAAAATATGATTCTGAAAATTTTCCCTGGCAACGTATTAAACTGTCACAAGCCTATTATTAATTTTTCCTTCAGCTGCTCAGATGGCAGGAAAGGTGAAGTCAGCTATCACTTAGACTTTAATAAGATGAAAAGTCTGGTATTGACTATTGTATAAGCTAAAATGGCATTCCCCCCCCCCCAAAAAAAGATATCATGTTCTAATCCCTGCAACCTTTAATTGTTATCTTATTTGAAAACAAGAAGAGTCTTTGCAGATGTGACTAAACTAAGGATCTTGAGATGCAGAAATTATCCCATATTATCTGGGTGATTCCTGATTGTTTTCATAAATGTTCTTATGAGACAGAGAGAGAAAGATTACAGATAGAAGGGGAGGAGGCAAGTTATTTCTTGTGTATTCCCAAGGAGGCAGACATTGGAGTACTGCAGCCACAAATCAATGAAGATTGGCAGCCACCAAAAGCTGGAAGAGTCAAGGAATGAATTCTCCCATAGAGCCTCTGAAAAAAGTATAACACTGCTGACATCTTGATGTTAGCACAGTGATACTGATTATGAACTTCTGGAAATAACATTGTGACTTTTACTGAAAATAAAAGAGAAGATTATTCACCATACCATCTTTTGTCATTAATATGGTAGATAACTCAAAGAAAAAGGCATTACAATTTGAATGAATAGAACAGCTACTTTGAGCATCAATAAAGGATTGAGCACATGAGAATACACAAAAGATACTACTATTAACTACAACAATTTCAATTTATAAAAATAAACTAACTAGGAGTTAAACTCATACTACAAAAACAAAGTTAACAAATATGTAGTATAAGCCTTCAGGCTATGTTCCAGAGACTGTGTCTCTCCCAAGTATACCTATAAAGAAAGAGTTAATTTTCTATAATAATAAAGACACACTTTTCCAGGGGAAATTAAGATGTAAAATCCAAGTTGTTATTGTTGTTTTTTGAATATCTCTATTACCTTAATTTTGATGATAGTATCCTGGTGTTTACATATGTCCAGACTCATCAAATTGTACACTTTAAATATGTGCAATTCTTTATATATCAATTATATATACGTCAATAAAAGAATATTTTTTTAAAATCCAAGTTGTATTTGATAACTTCATTAGGGCCTAAAAGTTTATTTATTCCTAAATGCCAACTCACCTTCAAATTTCTATATGTTTACATGTTCAATTTACCAACAAAGTATATTCCTTTTTTTTTTTTTTGATAACACAAATGTATATAAAATTGCTAGTGGAGCTGGTTTGAGTGTATTCCTTTTCTTGAATTCTTACAACCATTACAGTGGGTACCTGACCCATTGTCACCAATCATATGTATTAGTAGATTGTTCTGTATTTTTTTTCGCACGACAGTCTTATCTCTTCAGCAACTCAGGTACAGAATTTTTCACATTCCTTATATAGCTTTGTACTATGTATTGGGTATGTTGTACTCATTCAAGAAATACTTGTTGAGTAACTAATTTAGTTTTCAAGTGGTTCTATACTTTTTAAGAGTGGTTCTCAACCTTGACCTCAATTATTATAATATGGGGAGATTTAAAAAGTCACTCTATCTAGGACACACTTCTGACCAATTAAATCCCAGTCTCCATGGGTAAGAACCAGGCATCAGTACTTTTTCAAGCTGAAATTTTAGGTCAACTATTTTTTGAAAAATCACAAAAATAAATTTCAATGTCTGCATAATTTTTAGGGTAAAAATATTGTGTCCTAAAAATTTTATTTCAAGCTATGGCATTTTTAATGTTCAGAAGCCACAGAGAAATGGCTTCAGGAATGCAAGGGCTTATAGGCCACTCATTTTCTTTCTTTAAAAACTTCTTGGTACTGTATTTAAGCCATTCAAAAGAAGAAGATTAAGAAATCGATTAAACAGAAATCATAATATATTCTTATTTGTGAAGTTCTCCTCATTATAAATCCCAAATTTATAAATTCAATTATGGCATCTGAATTTTGCATAATCTTGTCTTAACTATTCTTCTGCTTCTACTCTTTGCCTAGATATTTGTCTCTCTGAACAGATTCTTCAGATCTAGAGTTAATGGAATAACTGTTAATTTCTAAAAGCACCAAGTTTGTTTCCTACTTTGGACACTGCAGGAAAATTAAGAACTAAAGCTTCTCTTTTCTTCTTCCTATGCCTCAAGAGCAGAACTGCAGAGGGCATATAGTGACCATTATTATTTATAGAAAATGTGAATTATAAACTTCAGCATCTTTAAAAGTTGTTCTGAACAACTTGAGTAGCAACTACTTTTTAAAAAATTATATTTAAATTACAATTACATTTAAAAACTATTGAGTGGTAGATGATTTTTAAAATGCTAGTCTTTTTATCATCTTCTAAATAGGTCACATATTCAATATGCTAAGTTTGGAGAAAATAAGTCTGACTCTATTTTGCAATCAAAAATCAAATACTCAAAAGAGACCGTAAGAAACTGCTCTAAAATGGACACTATTTTAGGTAAAATCTTAGGTGATTTTCTTCAAAAAATTGTGTTCTTTCAAATACATCTTCGAATGTGCATTATATTATCGTAATTACAGCCATGAAGTTAAATTCTGGTTTTCAAACAGAGGATCTTGAGCAATGTTAAGAAGTACTTTCCTGAGGGAAATATGTTTCCATTTCTTCTGTTAATCCTACTTTATAGTTACAAAAAAATTCAACGAACATTTATTAAATCCCTTTTATGTATCGACAATTTTAAGATTTGATATACATGACTCAGCCCTTGCCATGAAAAAAATCTAGATTTTTCTTTGTAAAAAAAAAAGTATCCTATACAAATATTTTATCTGTTGACATTAAATTTGAGAACATTGAAGGAAATATTTGCTTAGCAAAAGGCAGCAGTTTTTCTCCCCAGTTTTGGATACTTCTTTACTAAATTCCCTTCTGTAGAGTTGTGAGTTCAGCTAGCTGCCAGGATATCCATGAGACGTAACCGTCTAATCCTTAACAAGTTACTTATTAGCTTTATAAACTTCATACTGATAAATAACAATTTCACTATACTTAAAATGAATTTCACAAAATAAAAAAAAAAACAAACCTAGCACTGAATAGGTCTTTTAATACTATATAGTGTAAACTCACCACTTTATATACACTTATAATTGCTGGTCTGTATGAGACATTTACTATGTGAAAGATACTGTTAGTAAAATGTTTTTCATACATTAAATTTATTAAATTGTCACAGTACTAGGTATTTCTTATGTTATAGGTAGCAAAACTAAGAACTGAATTAAAACCAAGACTAGCAAAAGTCAGTGACTTAGCAAATAAATACATCCAGATAATGAAGGGGAAAATATAGAATCTTGTTTTCTTTTTTCCTAAAACAGACTCAGAAATTTAGGAATGGAAAGGATTTTAAATTAATCTGCCTTCTCATTTTTTTTAAGGCGAAATAGCTGAATCATGGAGAGATAAATGTCTTCACTATTTTTTACATTACCTTTGTAATAATGCAAATATTATTCCATTGAATGATGGATGTTGTTTACATAAGACACAGAGATCCTGTCCCGGAGTCAATGTGTCTGTCCCCCAGCTGCTATGGATGCTGGATACAAAGTGCTCACATCTGCTCCCCTTCTCAAGAGAATTGCTTGTGATGGATCGGAGACACCTCACCAGAGACATCTCATCCCACCACTGCTAACAGTTGACAGATTTGTAGGTTAGAAAAGGTATCTGAAGCTCTGCCCCTGTTGATCAAGAAAGGCTGGACTTCACCTGAGACTACATTTTCCTTAGAGCTGTGCCCTTTTCAGTCTTACTTTACTCTCTCCATTACAGCTTTTCCCTGCAGGGTGCTTCCTCAAGGAACCATAAGTAATCTAATTTGTGCCTTGGGTTCTGTTTCTAAGGAACCTGACCAAAGAGACATATAAATGTATATGTAAATGGTTCATACACTAAAGAAAAGAACATATAATTTACAATTCAAAAAATTTGCTCACATAGTTAGGTGTAAGAATATTAGGAATGAATTGGAGAATATGTGGTTTATTTATGCAATGGAATATTATTCAGCCATGAGAAAGGACTTCCTACTATTTGCAACATGGATAGACCTCAAGCACATTATGTGAAATGAGATAAGTCAGAGAAAAGCAAGTATGCACAATATTATATGTGGAATCTAAAAAAGCCAAATTTGTAAAAACAGAAAGTAAAACGGTGTTTGCCATGGAATGGAGGTGAAGGATTAGGAGTGATAGTGTTTAAGGGTACAAACTAACAACAAGTAGTAAATAAGACATTGAGTCTAATGCACAGAACAGTGACTATAGACAGCAATACTATATTATAATCATAAAAGTTGCTGAGATTGGAATTATTCTGACCACTAAAAATAAAGTACAATTATGTAACATATGCTAGTTATCACTACAATGGCAATCTCATTGTAATATATCAATATATGACATTAACATGTTGTACACCTTAAATTTATACAACATTTTATGTAGAATATATTTTAATTAAAAAAAAAAAAAAGAGAAGGGTTTGGGGACTTAACCATAGGGGCTGAGGAAATAGGAGAAAAATACAAAGAAATTGGCACATAAATTAAATTATCCTTTTCCTGGAAATACATGTCACTAAATTAAGTTATTAAAGAATAATTCAGCAAGACAACTGATATACAAACATACTATTTATTTATGAGGGGGATAGTGGAATTAATGTTAATTTTAAAATGCGCCTAGGTTTGTGATCCTCAATTTCTTAGCGAAGATCCAGAGGACCAGAGATGATCGATCATTTTATTAAGGTCACCTTGACAATTTCTAATAGAACACTTAATTTCTGATTATACTGATTCTTTCTCATGACATTTAAATAGAGAAAGGATCTTATAAATACTCCTGCGTTAACAGTTCAATCAAACAAAAAGCATTTATGGTAATATTTTATGTGCTCAGCAAATACAAGACTTTGCAGAAAGAAACTAAAATGTTAATTCTGTTGAACATATGTCAGGCAGTGTTTTAAGAGTTTTGTGTAACATGCCTTTTAATCATCAAAGCAAACCTATGATATGAAGATCCACATTTTACAGAAGTAAAAACTGAAGCTCAGAGAGAATTTCCCAGACCTGACTGTTTCCAAAGACTATGCTCATAACCAGTAAAATATGAGCAGTTGGTAACTGAAAAGTAAAAATCATAGAAATCTGAGTCATGACAGGTCATGACAGGTCAGCTATAAGGCAGGGATGCTATTTGCCTTTGAAGTAGCTAGTTTGTTTTGGGTGGTCAGCACAGAAGTGCCAAAAAGACAGCCTTCAGTTGCTGTGTCAGAGATGAGAGGAGAGCCAGTTAGGGAAGGAAGGAAGCTGTACTTTATTTAATTCGTATTATAGTCAATCTTATTATAGTGTACTGGTCAGAACCCCAAAATAGAAGATTAATCTAAAAGAGTAAGAAAAAGCAACATTCCCTAAACAGGATGTATTAATAGCAATGGTCACTGAGATACTCAACTACAAGTTCCATTAGAATAGTTAAAATTGATTAAACTATATACACAGAAGCAAATTATTTGACACTTTAACATAAACTTGAGTGTACAAATAAAAATAAGCTAGAAGATACGCACTGAGAAAATTGGGAGGAAAGGGTCATGAAGGACCAACAATGACCATGGTGGATGTATATAAAGAAAAAGACAAATTAATCATGGGAGGTGAGGGAGCAAAGGTAGTCAAAAACAACAGTTTTGGAAGATTAAGGTCAATCTGTCAGTCCAACCTGTATATGGTATTTTGTAACCCTAAGGGGCCACTTATATATAATAAAAAATATAATATTGTTTAGCTTAACTTAACAATAAGGGTATTAATATTTGACAAGCAAAATACCTTATATGTCATGGTGCACATAATGATCATTTAGTCATAACTGTGGATGTAAAATTAGAGAATATTTACTAAGTGGTAATAATGAGTCAAAAAAGATATTTTCCTCTTTTATACACTTTTCTATTCTCTTCTCTTATGGCAATTTCTCATAGAACTACTTAATCATACCATCTCTCATAAAATTCAAGTGCAATCCCATAGCTTACAAGTGTAAGAGACAGATTTTTCCAGAAACAAAGAAAAAGAAGTATATAAAATAGGAGAGGACTAACACTTTAGAAATTCTTACTACATGCTAGGCAACTTATACATATTACTCCATTTTATCACAATTAAATAAAATAATAATATTATTACCATTTATAGATGTAAGAACTCGTGGACAGAAAAATAATTTCCCAATACACTTTGGTACAGGAATTTAGTTTGTGCCCATCATATCATGAATCCCAAGCTCTTAAGAGTATTACATCATTAAATAGAGAGTAGCATGAGATCTGGGCGTTTCTGGATCTGTTCTTGCCCATGAAACACATCCATAGAAAAAATGGTTGCATAGATGATGATTCCAAGGTGATATTATCCTAGTGGTTAATTCAGTGTATTGAGAAGTCACATATCCCATATCATGGGATAAAATACATTTTAGGGATTAACTGGAGACATGTCAGCTGAATAGTTAGCACTCTTTTTAAAATTTTATGGTAAAATCTATCCTGAGTTTTAAACTATATAAAGAACATTTACAGTAATAGTCAATTATTTAACTTATTAATTAACTATCATTAAATGATATTCTGTTGATATCATATCATAGGCACTGATCTGTTTTAGCACGTTTTTGCCCTAGTAATTATTCGAATTGTGCACCGCATAGTGCAATGTACATGCTAACATGAGTACCTAGAAATGCCTGCTAGTGCTATGTATGTACTAATTGTGATTTATTAATTTATAACCCTTCATTTATACAAACTCAGTATTTAAAATCATTACTTTTTAGAGGTAAAGAGAACTTGATATTGGTAGTCCACCCCCTTTTATTTTATTTTATTTATTTTTTTATGTTTAGCAGGGGTTTTTTTTAATTAATTTATTTTTATGGTGACATTGGTCAATGAAATTCAATAAGTTTCAGCTGTACATTTTAACAGTAAGGCACATATATATTTACATTGTGTGTTCACCTCCCATAGTTAGATTTCTTTCTGTCTCCACATTTTTGACCCTTTTTACCCCATTTACATCTACTCTCCCCCCTTTCCCTACCCTCTGGTAACCACTAGTCTATTGTCCATGTCCATGAAAGTTTATATCCCACATATAAGTGATATGTAATTTTTGACTTTTTCTGGCTGGCTTATTTCACTTAGCATGATTATCTTGAGTTCCATCCATGTTGTTGTGAATGGCAGTATTTCATCTCTTCTTATGTCTCTCCTCCCTTTATTTTTGAGGCATGAAAACAAGCCCGCAAGGATTACATAAAGCCTTCTATCGATGAACAGAATTAAATGATGATAATTTACTATGTAATGTAGATCAATGTTATGCTGAATTCCATACAACTATAAAATAAATTTTAATACTGGGAGAATTTAAAACTTAGAAATATAACCAAGTTATGGGGTCTTTTGGCATTACAATTCAAAAGACACAGTGACCTTGCATTTACAAAGATAAAGTATAAAATTGTTTTCAAAAACAATAAGGTCCAACAGTTTATTAATGAATATTTTAGATCACTGTAAGAAAATATTTTATTCTCTATAGTTCATGAAAATGATAAGCTTGGCTTCATTCATGCAGAAATAATCTTGAAAACACGAATGTTGTAATAAGAATAATTTGGTTACAGCATTCATCTATGATTAAAACACTTAATAAAATGAGTATAAAAGAAAAATATCTAAACATGATAAAGGCCATATAGAACAAACCCTCAGCTAATATCATATTTAATGGTGAGAAACTAAAAACCTTCCCTCCAAGGTCAGAAACAAGACAAGGCTATTTGCTATCATCACTCTTATTCAATATAGTGTTAGAAGTCCTAGCTAAAACAATTGGGCAAGAGAAAGAAATAAAAGGCATCCAAATTGGGAAAGAAGTCAAATTGTCACTTTTTTCATGCCGTAACTCTGTATAGAAAACCCTAAGGACTCCATTAAAAACTGTTAGAAATAATATACAAAGACAGAGCACAAAATCAACATACAAAAATCCATAGCATTCCTATTCACTAACAATGAATTTTCAGAAAAAAAATGAAAAATAAATTTATTTTGCAATTGCAACAAAAAGGATAAACTACCTAGGAATAAACTTCATGAAGCATGTGAAGGACCTATACACTGAAAACCATAAGACATTATTAAAAGAAAGTGAAGGAGACACAAAGAAAAGAAAAGATATTTTGTGTTCATAGATTGGAAGAATCCACATAGTTAAAATAACCTTATTATTCAACGCAATATACAGATTTAATGCAATCCCCATCAAAATCCAAGTGGCATTTTTTAAAGAAATGTAACCAAAAAAATCATCACATTTTCATGGAAGTAAAAAAGACCCTACATAGCCAAAGCAATCCCGAGGAAAAAGAACAAAGCCAGAGCTATCACTCTGTCTGAATTCCAATTATATTACAAAGTGATGATAATCAAAACAGCATGATATTGGCAGAAAAACAAACACACAGACCAATGAAAAAGAATGGAGAGTTCAGAAATAAACCCCCATATATATGGACAAATAATTTTCGACAAAGGGGCCAAAAACATATAATGGAAAAAGGTAAGCCTCTTCAATAAACGATGCTGGGAAAACTGGAAAGCCACACACAAAAGAATGAAATTAGACTGCTATTTGTCACCATATAACAAGATTAACTCAAAATGGATCAAAGACCTAAATATAAAACCTGAAACAATAAATTGCATAGAAGAAACATAGGTACTAAACTCATGCTCCTTGAATTTAGAGAGGATTTTGTGAATTTGACCTCAAAGGCAAAGAAAGTAAAAGCAAAAATAAATGAATGGGACTATATCATACTAAAAATCTTCTGCACAGCAGTAGAAATCATTAACAAGACAAAGAGGCAACCAACTAAATAAATGGAAGAAGATATTTGCAAACAATGCCTCTGATAAAGGACTAATATCCAAAATATACAAAAAAAAAAAAAAATCATACAATTCAACAACAAAAAAATTAATTAAAAAATGAGCAGAGGACCTGAACAGACACTTCTCCCAAGAAGACATACAAATGGCCAAACAAACATATGAAAAGATGCTCAACTTCACTAGCTATTGGGGAAATGCAAATCAAAACCACAGTGAGATACCATCTCACACCTGTTAGAATAGCTATAATCAACAGGCAAGTAATAACAAATGTTGGAGAGGATGCAGAGAAAAAGGAACTCTCATACACTGCTGGTGGGACTGCAAATTGGTACAGTCTCTATGAAAAACAATATAGAGTTTCCACAAAAATTAGAATAGAATTATCATATGACCCAGCAATCCTTCTTCCGAGTATCTACTCCTAAATTTAAAAATATTTATCCATAAAAATATATGCACATCGATGTTCATAGTAGCATTATTCATGGTGTTCAAGACACGGAAACAACCGAAATGTCCTTCAATAGATGATTGGATAAAGTTATACATATATACAATGAAATATTACTCAGCCAAAAAAAAAGATGAAATACTGCCATTTGTAACACATGAATGTATTATAAGATTATCATGCTAAGCGAAATAAATCAGACTGAAAAACATTGAGAACCATACAATGTCACTCATGTGTGCGATATAAAACTGAAAGCAACAAATAAATAAGACAAACAGAGACTCATGGACAGGGATAACAGTTTAGTGGTTATCGGAGGAAAGTTGGGGAAGGGGAAATAGATAAGGGTAAAGGGAGTCAAATATATGGTGATGGAAGGTAATTTGACTTTGGGTGGTGAACACACAACACAATATACAAATGATGTATTATCAAATTGTACAATTGAAATCTATTTAATTTTATTAACCAGTGTCACTCAATAAATTTAACTTAAAAAGAAAGGGAAAGGTTAATTTAGTTAAGAATTGTCGAAGTATTTATTGACTAAAGTGTGGATTCATAGTAACAGTATATGAGCTCCAAAGAGTAAATGTACAATAGCTAAATTTGCATTAGCAATTTATTTTTAAAAGCCGTGAAGAGAATCACAATGTACAACCAAACCTGCAGTTAGACAATCAGCTATGAAATTTGAAACTATTGGTATGACAAATCCTGTTTCAGACCTTGTTGACTTAGATTTACTTGCACAACAGCATTTGCCAAAGACAGGAAACAGGTGTAATGTATATATACCTCTCTAACCTTCTCTCTTCACTTTCCTTCTTCCTACAGGTAAAGCAGATACTTTACCTTGCTCTGAGAACCAACAGTAAGTGATAACTCCATTATTTTAAGGTGAACATTTTATTATATCAATATACTTATGCCTTGTCAGTGGTAAAATGATACACAGTAAATGAATCTATTATTTTCAGAAGTCTATTGATACTTTTATTGCAAGTAGTTACCTTAAGTTATTATATTCTCCTTAAGCTAAGAAAGTAACGTATGCTCTATTATTCCCAAAGCACTTTTATCAAGTTTAGTATTTAAGTCAATTTCTTACCTTTTATTCTTAAACAAGCAATATAATTCATTTCCATGTCTATGACTTTTGGTCATTATATCAAAACTTCCTTTAATAGAAAAATGAAAAACTTTGCTTATATGTGTGTGTATTTTTATATATTAATATATTTACTAATATTCACATATGGATATGTGTTAATACAGACATTATCAAAATAAGAATGAGAAGCTATTGCTAATAGTTTTAAATTAATCAAAACAAAATTATAGTACTGACCTCGAGATAAAAAATATTCTATTAAAGTGTATCAATATAAGATAAAATTTTCCCCATTAAATGCACTCAAATCAAAGAGAGAGAAAGAGAGAGACTTTTAGAAAGTTTTCAATAAAAAGTCAATCTACCCAGGCAGCTACATTTATATAAATAATTTAAAAATAATATATGTCGTGTATATTTTTATATGGAAGCAATTTCTACATAGAATTTTATATTTGTCCTTGGCAAATAAGGAATGATTCTGGATAAATAAATAGTAAAAGACCATACAGCTACCTAACAACAACATGTAAGTAGTTATTTATTTTCTTCATAGAGGAAAGATTTTATTCAGAATATTTTATTAATGCTTTTCTCCTCAGTGGTTGAATGCCAGCCGGGGAGCTTAGAGAAGCCTTATAATATTGTCAGAGAAATCTGGTGTTGCCTTTTCCTCTAGTTAAAGCTAAGCCAACATCTGACTGTATGACCAACTCTCTGGAGGAGAATCAAAGGAAATTAAACTGATGACAAGTTTCAAGCCCAGCAGCTACTCTATAATGATGTGTTGTAAGGTCAACTGGGGCCTCTGTACTGAGCACAGATTTGTAAGAAGAAATAAACTGAGAGGAAGCATGTCAGAAATCTCAAGTAGTGTTTAAATCAAATGCTGCTAAGAAATCAAGTAAAGAGAAAATAGTTCATCCTTGGAAAGAAAAAAATTGTTTTTGAAGAACTGTCAAAGAAATTATTATCATTACAGATTTCCTACACAATGAAGTCTAGAAAATTTCCAAACTTTGTAGAGTGTCTAGGCTGCTTTTTGTCTCAGAGACAAGTGGTAAGATGAAAGAAAGTGATCAGAATGAACATTAAATATTATAAATAGAGTTTGAAAATATTAGATACTTTTCTGTTGTGATTAATATATAAATGTGATATAGCTATAACGCACACATTTCACACAAGTGTCTTAATGCATGTAATGGCGTCTTTTTGGGTCTGTGTAATTGTTTAAAACATTTCCACTCCCTCCTTTCAGGAGTGAAGACTTTGAGACCAAGTAGTGTGGGCTTATACCCCAGTTCTCCTGCTTGCAAATTTATGACAACTCATTACTAAATCTATGATACTGAGACTGCCCAGCTGTAAACTGGGATATTGAATATCATCTACTCCCTGGATTGTTATGAGTTTTAAATAAGTCAAGAGTGATACAGTTGCTTCACACAAAACACTGTATCACCATATAATGGCATTGTTATGTGTGGTTCACTTAGATGAAAAGGGTATGGGCCTGAAAACTTGCATGTAAATTATTTTCTCTATTGATAAATTTAATCCTTCTACACTCACGTTTATAGATGATACTTAAAAAGGAATTGGTTTTATTTTTCTCCATATAGTGAGCTAATTTTCCTAACACAATATGCTAGATAATCTGTTCTTCCCCTAATGCTTTTTTATGCTACCTTGTCTGGTCTGTCTCTTAAATTTCCTATTCACCTCCCTTGGTTCATTTGTCTGTTCTTACAATAATATCAAAATTTTATAAACATAAAATTGAAGTATAAATAACTAAAATGAAAAGATACCAAATTAATTCTTCTTATAAAAGGTTTACTTAATTATCCATGTGCCCATCAGATATTCATTAAATTTTAAAGAATTTTTATATTAGTTTAATTTGAATTGATAGCTTTATTATATTAACACATACCATTTAAGAGCATAAAAATCTCTCAATTTACGCAGACCTCCTTTTATGTTTTTTACTAGAGTTCTAAAGTTTTCTCTGAAAAATATTTTTTTATTCTTGGTTATTTTATAAATACTTTATAGTTTTTGTCACTATTATGGGTGGCATCTTTTTAAAAATCTTTTCTAGTTGAATGTTGCTGATATATGGCAATAGTATTTTTGCATGTTGATATTACATCTAGCAAACTTGTTGATTATAGTATATTCACTAGATAGATGACCACATCATTTGAAAATAATGATTTTACCTCTTCCAAGACTAATGAATATATTATTTTCTTGTCTGATGGCTTTGATCAGAACCTCGTCAATAACAGTGACATTTGTCATTTTTTCTTATCAATATTAAATGGAATGCACCTAGTTTCTCCAGTAACTATAATATTTCCTATAGATATTTAGTATATTGCCATTATCAAATTAATTATCTCCCCTATTCTCCTCTGTTATTTTCTTAGCTGTAACCAGGGATTAAATTTAGTGAAATATTTTTTGCCGCTTTTTTTAGTCAATTCATGTGATGAATCTGACCAATGAATTTTCTAATTTTGAAGTATCCTTGCAGTCCTGATATAAACTTTACTTGATCATGATATTTTGAAATTGGTGAGTTGATGCCTTATTAAGATTTTTACATTTCATTTATAAAATGAGCCTTTATGTTATGTACTATTATCCTCATCTGTTTTAGGAATCAATCCCAGAATCATTTCCATTTTCTACCACTCCTAAGTTTACATTTTAGGAAGAAACACCTTTGGGAGGAAGTAGTTACATAGCTTATACTTATATAACCCTTGAGGGTAGGAAGAAATAGAGATATAACTGTAACAGTAATGTAGAATAGTCTACATATCTTTTCTTTCATTAGTTCTTCACGCCTAATGAAGGTTTTTATGTTTCCTTGATACTGTCTTGAACACATATAGCACCAGAACAAGTGGTTCCTTCTATAGCTACAGAATTTTACAATAAAGGGGACAGAATGATTGTCTTGAAGCAAAAGCAGAAACTAAAAGTCGTTACTGTCACTGCATGATCAGACCAGCCACTGCCTTGGGATGCAACACCTTCCTCCACTCCACACACACATACTAGAAGTCATGAGAGACTTAATTCTCATCAGATTGTCTCATTATCTATTTGATACTTTCCTGGAAGCCATATTTCCATTTTGCTTTCATTTCTTCAGAGTTCATGTTAGGGTGATAATCAGAAGCCTGCCTCTTTTGACATCCTGACTGGAATAGAAGGCTAGAAGCTTACTTTTTCATTGGACTCTTTTATCAATTCTCTAATAAGCAATTGAGCAAATTCTCCCTAGTTTATAATTTGAAAATCCTTACTTCACAAAATGGACTTTTAAGACAAGGTATGCCTATATAATTTTTGTAACTATGTTTTTTATCCATTAACAAGCAGTGATATTATGTCTTAGAGAAAATAATTTATTTTATTTTTCATATGAGTATTTCAAATGCAGTGGTGGTCCTAACATCAATGTGAAGAAGGAGCACTATATTACCATTTAATTGTAGCATATATATTTATGCTTCAGAAAGACACAATTTGCTCTGCTGTCATTAGATGGTAGTATGCCATCATTACCTGAAATTGTAAACCTTTGAAATTCCTGGATTTGGCTTTTCTCTACTCACACTTATGAGAAATTACTAATCTCTTTGAAAAAGGGGTTTTACAAATAGCAGAGTGGAAAATCATATAAAAGGAGAAAGTTGGTGAATTACACATAACAAAATAACATTTTTAAGGGAAATTATTTCAAAAGAATCTCAAGTTTGTCCCTAGGTAATTAAGCAGAGGAAATGTGTGACTACACATTTGGAAATTGTCTACATGCAAGTGGAAGACAGGAAGCGGCAATTATTTTACCTAATTCTTTCTCATGCTTTCTGTATAACTCTACTCAATGAAAGTAAAATAAACTATATCTATCAGCACCTACTATTTAGGGTGGCCCCTGGGGAAGAGGAGTGGAGTGGAGCTAAATGCTTTTCTCTTCCAACTTACAGTAGATCTTAATCATATTTACCTCAGCTGTAATATTTACTTTCAGAGCCTATGCTATGCTAGATTATTCCCCATCTTTCTTCAAGAGAATCAAAATTAATCAGGTCAAAAGAAAAAAAAAAATTTTACCTTCCAGTTTTGTACATATGGGAATGTCCAAATAACTCACAATCTGGATATTTAAATAATGGGTTCCCCTAATGATAAGAGTCTGAGGGTGGGTGGGAATCATGTTTTGTTCAGTTGGTCACGTTTAACAATATCTAGCATGCTATCCTGGATGGAGTGTGTAAAACTTGACAAATGCCTGTCAAAGGAAAAATCAGGTATTCTACCTGATTGTCATTAACTTGCAAAAAAAAAAAAAAAAAAGGATCTGTTTTTCTCTGTGGTTCTCAAATTCTCCAGGAGGCCCTCTTGAGGCCATTGCCGGAGGGAAGAGCATTCTAGCTGAAGAGAGTGTCCTCTGGAGACTCTGAAAGTTTCTATAGCTTCACCACTGAGCAAGTATAGTGAACCATCTTTTGCCATTAGGCATTTAAAAGAATGTGGAGATCGTAGTCTGTGGAATTGGATAGTGTAACCTTAACATTTATAGATGTATTACTTCAAGAGCTCCAGTCAAGTAATCTGTTTGTTCTTCATTGTCTACCCGGGAGTCTTGCTTCTGAGGTTGAACCCATTATCACTCCACTGGCACCCTGAAACAAATCTGCTTTTATTATGTTACTGATGAATTTGAGATATCTGAGATCATTACATTGTTTTATTTTGTTTTTTTTTCCCTGTGTTTTAAAGTCCAGGCACTAAACATTCCAATACTGGTCTTTGTCTCCTTTGTTTTGTTTTCCCAGCAATGGTATTATTCCCGGTGTTGCTGTTTCTGGTTCCTGTGCTACTTCCATTCTTTCCTGCAAATGGACAGGTAGGGTTGAGGTTGTAACTCTTTTCAGAATGATTCAATTAGTCTTGAGGCACATCAAGCTACTAGGTCAATTTTCAAAAGTAAAAAGTGCTAGAGTGTCTAGTACATTGCAAAGAACTCATTGATTACTCAAGGTACTTAACACAATTAAATCTAAGGCTGTTGACCCACCAGTATGGTACCCCTTAGCCAGTTGAAAATACTGACCACTGGAAATGCGGACAGTTAAAATTGAGTTCTGCATAAATGTAATAAACAACAGACTTAGAAGACTTAAAAAGAAATAAAATTTCTCAATAATTTTAATATGAATTGCATGATGAAAACATATTTTGAATATGTTAAATAAAATATATTTCAATATTAATTTAATCTGTTTACCTTTTTAAAGTAACCACCAAAATATTAAAATTATGTATTATGCTTTATTTATTTTTTTATTGACAGTATTCATCTATAGGTTTAAAAGCTATCAAAACTTCTTTTATCCCAAGATCTTTTTTTTTCTTTTTTTCAAGATCTTTTCTGATTTCCTTTTACTTAACCCTTTCAATGTGATCCTGCCACAAAATTAACAATATATAATCTCAAATTAGCAAAACTTCTTCACTTATATCACCACATTTAATTTTCATAGTAAATGGATGAGGATAATTGCATCTATATTTTTAATATATAAAGAAAATTCACTAAAGTATTAAATATTTGATTTTTCATAACTTTTACAACTATTATGTATAAGATAAGATGCTCTTATTGTTTGTGATATGCTGCTTCACTTTAATAATCTCAAAACAGAATGAATTGTTCTCTTTCAATTGGCATGTAGGTACCTGTAGAAAGTATCTCTCTTCAAATCAGAAAACCTCTGAATGTCAGGAGCTATCATCGGTTCTCACACTCTTCTTTAGCTTTGGGCATACAAGATTAGCTAGGACTCCCCAGACCAGAGAATTATGACATAAGGGCAAACATCATTTAATATTTATAAATGATGTTAAATGATTTTTAATCTGAAGATGATTTTTTCATCGCTAAGGGCTTCATTCCAGAAAGTTGTTGTCTTCCCAATTTCTTCCCTAAATATTTCCTTTTACGGCCCTTTCCAATCCCCTGTCACCTCTTTAGTCCATCTCCTGTTTTCATTTATAAAATTAGTAAAAAGAGATATCATTTAAAAAAAGAGAAATATCATTTGCCTCTTGCACCACTAAATTTTTGCTGAGAAAATGCTTTATATACCCTCTTTTCAGTGTGGTTTTCTGTACCTTCTTTCTCAAGATGCCTGGAAAACAATATTCATCTCTCAAAATCCCAATCCAGACCGTCTTTTTCTGATGTTCTAACCCCAATCAAGAAGGGTCAATCCATCCTTTCTCTATATCTAGTAGATGCTACCTGTCATTTTATGTATCAGGAGGTATTGTAACTATTTATATCATATTGCTTATCCAATATAAATTCTTTATATTGGATAGATAGATGCCATAATATACCATTTTATTTTCTATACTCTTTATTCAACATTTTTCACCTGTTACCTAATATAATCTTTATTGATACTTATTTTATAAAGCAAACAAAGCTGTGTCTTCATTTGTAGAATTTGTAGAATTTTTATCTACAAAGCAAGATGGGGTAAGAAGCAGGAAATAAGTACTCTCCTGTGTCAGGGACCAGATTTTGAGCTGCTTTGAAATGAAACTATTTTAAGCAGGTGTCTGAGGGCTAATAGGACATATCCAGGGTTGTTATTTTATGCTTCGACGTAATACAGAGATCAGCCACCGCTAATATAATAACCCATTGCATTCTTTCTAACTTAGGAATCAGTAGCTGGGAAAGTGCCAGTTCTGTGGGTGCCATCATATTCATTCTTGGTCCCTCTCCTTAAGAACATGTAAGCAGGTGGGAGAAATAGACTCATAAGTAGATAGTGGCAATAGAATGTGGTCAGACCTATGTCTGCAGTATTTGGAGAGCTTCAAGAGAACTCAGTATTGCAGAAAGGAAAGAATAACTTGTCCCCAGGTGTCAAGGAAAATCTATAAATGGCCCTGTCTTTCACATTTACACTTCAAAATCTTGTTCATGTTCATATAACATCACACTCATATAAATTTAGGTCATTGAATTGTGTAAATTTTATGCAACAATTCACACACTGTACTCTACCTCCAGGCTTAACCCCATCCCACCTTATACATATAAAAAGATAAATCAAAACTATATTTGATTTAATTTTTTAAATTTTATTAAATTTATTGGTGTGATGTTGGTTAATAAAAGTATATAGGTTTCAAGCGTATAATTCTATAATACACTATTTGTATATTGCATTATGTATTCACCACCCAAAGTCAAATCTCCTTTTATCACCATATATTTGACCCACTTTACCCTTTTCTACATACCCCCACCCCCTTTCCCTCTGGTAACCACCATACTGTTGTCTGTGTCTATGAATTTTTGTTTGCCTTGTTCGTTTGCTACTTTCAATTTTAGATTTCATATATGAGTGAAATCATATGGTTCTTGACTTTTATCCATCTGACTTATTTTGCTTAGCATGATAATCTCAAGATCCATTCATGTTGTCACAAATAGCAGTATTTCATCTTTTCTTATAGCTAAGTAGTATTCCATTGTATATACGGATCTCATCTTCTTTATCCAATCACCTATTGAAGAACACCAGTTGTTTCCATGTCTTGGATACTGTGAATAATGATGAGCATCTGATTTAATACTTTAAATAAATTTCTGTTACTAAAAGAAACAAAGTCAGCAATAACCCATTAACTGGATGAATTTGCTCCCTCTAAATTGACTTGGGATTTGTTTAATGTTGTAATACTGCCTCTTGAGCAACTCCATAAAATCTGCTGCATAATAAGTAGAATCTTTTGCTAACCTTAAATGCACTTGGACTGGTCCTAAACATTTTTTCTCTAAATATAGACACCATGTTAGGTCAAAGTTCCTCTTAAAGTCTAGAATGAGTCACCTGCCCCTACTCTTACCACTTCCTTACTGCAGCCTGATTATGAATTAGAATGTCTTATGATTTCTATCTAGTAACTTGCCATTGTTTTATCACACATATATCTAGAAAAATCACATTAAGACTAGAAATTGGTATTTGTGGCCTCAGAGGTGTTGTTAATTGTCATGCCATAAATTATATCTCCACTCTCAAAATTTAACTCTGTTTCTTTCCTATTTAAAAGTCATAGCTTTGGCTCAGATTTATTGGCAATATTTAACAATTAACACTGGCTTGAACGGAACACTTTTTAAATAATCTTTGCTCTCTTGAATGAACTTATTCACTCATATGCATTTTTCAAAACTTTAAAAAAATTATTCTAATTTGGCTTTCCTTTAGGCTCCACATTTTGATGCTTTGTCAACTACTCGAAAAGAAGTCCAAAGAGAGATTGTAAATAAACACAATGACCTAAGGAGGGCAGTCTCTCCACCTGCCAGTAACATGCTGAAGATGGTAAGAAGCAGTCACAAGGAAAGTGGCTTGAGCCAGCTACCATAAGTTCAAGCACCTAGTAAATAAGATCTCTTAAGAACTTTGTGACTTAGGAAGTTCTATTTTTGTTATTTAACTTGAGCTTTACTACCAACAAGGCCAAAATACTTTTTTTTTTATTATATATACTATTTTGCTTATAAATTTTATATCCCCCTACTATTATATGTTCTATTCACTAGAATAGTATAATCTGTCAGGATCAATTCACTATCATGCCCATTTCAGAGTTTCCCAACTTTGTGACTAGAATATCTTTTCACACACACAAAAAAAAGCATATATAGAGACTGCATATAATCTCAGGGTGCCCAGGGAGCCCCTGAAACTCCTTCATAAGCCCTGGGCTAAAACGCTGGCCCTGAGGTTAGTGTGTGCCCTCTGACCCTGATAAATTGACTTTTAAACACTTTCTACTGGCATTTTCTGTTTATTTTGATCCAAAGCAACTTTTGAATAAATTCTCTGGCTGTATGAAGCTCTCCTGTCCAGTTCCTCTCCATAGAGTCAGACCTACAATATCATCATCAATATAATCTTCATTATTAATGTCCACTCCATCTAAGTCCACTTTATACCCTAGATCTTTTCTAAGAAACATGTTGTTAGTAGGGGAAATTTAAGTTTTGCTGACTTGAAGCTTAAAGAAACTCTCTTTAAGGAAGAGAATACAAAACTATATTACTACTGCAATTTTTACAAAATAAAATAAAAAGAAATGACCAGACATATTCTGAGGTCCACTAGCACAGTCTTGGAAGGGCCTATGCAAGTGAGGGGCCCAAAACTTAAGCTTCCTTGGCTTCATGGGGTAGAGCAGGAATTCTTAATTTCACTTTATAATGGTTATATATTTATCAAGTTTACAGGGTTATTTAAGTTGTGGAGGCAGAATTAAAACCAAATATTTGGCATCCAATAATGGCCATTGTTTTTCCATTCACTTTGCTAATCTAGGATCAAGAAGGTTCTTTCCTTTTGGGATCAAGGACGTTTAGGGTAAAATAACCCACTTTTTCTGGAGCCAGTACTGAAAGCCATGTCTCCCAAATGTATCCAGTAGGGGGGGAAAAAAAAAGGAACTAGGAATGAAGTATGCCAGCTCAGTATTACAGGAAAAATAATCTCATTTCATCTACACGTTTATCGATAATTATAGTAGGACCACTACATGCTATCATAAATAGACTATTAACTATCTTATATTTTTTAATTACTTAGGGTAACCATATTATCTATATTTCTTTGTGGAGCAGAAATAGGTTTATCAAAAAAAATGTGTCTTTGATTATAATGCATTATATATTGTATGCACATATATATAATATATAATGCATGTATATTATATGCATATACAGAAATTTTATAATGATGTGAATGAACCTACCGATCTCATTATAAACCTTATTTATGCTTCTTTGTGGTTTGAGTCACTAAATGCATAGATTTTTTTCCCTCCTTGTTTTAGAAATGGGACAGCAAGGCAGCAGAAAATGCCCAAAAGTGGGCAAACAAGTGCCTTTTTAAACACAGTAAGCAAAAGGATCGAGCAATTGGTATGTAAATAAATATTTATTGAGTAGGTGAACAAGTAAAATAATAATGGGCTATTTTTTTGATATTTCATTAAGAAACTTTTGTGAATAAATGTTTCCCATAATGCTGCCTTTTTCAAGTTGAAGTGTCTCCATGTGAGAAAAAAAATCTGGAATGCACCACGTGTGCTTATTGAGTGTTTTATATTTTATAAAATTGTCTCACACAATATTACATTTGTAGCTCTTAACCATCTCATGTATAAAGCAGGTCATGTATTATCTTTTTTTCTATTTTAGGGTAAAGAATAGACTATCAAAGGGAAAATGGTTAGTAATTAGCATCATATACAGAAAATTAAAAATTAGAGTTTCTGACTTCTAACCCTGTGCCCTTTTCATATTATGGAACTGTTTGTGTTTAAAAAACTATTTATAGCCAATGTATAAAATATACTGAATTTTCAAAGTTTCTGAATTTTACTCAAAAATATTTAGCATGTTTTTAATATTTGATGACGGTAAGTTGTCTTTTGTATGTTCTGTAACCCCACAATACATGCACCTAGAATAATCCATATGACATGACTTCTACATCAAGGAATATAAACACAATTAGATAAAATATTATATGTATATACTATTAGAAAAAATATTTACTTAAATTATTGAAAAATGACAGATATAGGCAAGCCCTATTTGCAAGTAGTAAATAAATCTCCTGTTTTGAAAGTAGGACTGCCATTGTTATTTGTATTTTTGATACTATAATTTAATGAAATTATGAAGAGGGATGATTATATTCAGTAGAAGATTGAAACAAATGGTTTCGAAGATCCCAGTCTAGTTAGAATCTCAGTTTATTTGTTTCCCTCTTTAAAAAGCTATCCAAGAGTAGTGTACACTCCCTTTATGTAACATGTAGACATTACATTTCAAATCATCCAAACATAAATATTAATTTTAAAGCCTGAAAAATATATTGAAATGTTCTGGAGCTGCAAAGCACTTTTTTTTCCTGTGTCTTTGAGGAGAAGTTAGGTTGTGACATTTTGATTTGCTGATTAAAGGGAGACTCATAAACTTAAAAAATATTGTCCTTCTTGGTGTCATTTCCTTCATGCTCGAGGCTCTTAAAGATGGAGCATAAAATTTTTTACAAAGATTACACAAAATAGTAATTCTAAACATTTATTCAAGTTGCTATATATGTAAAATCTCTGGTAAGAGTGGATTAGAGTAAGAGAGAATATTATAAGAGTTGCTTTCTGCTTTCAGAAAGCTTACAATACACAGCAGAGAGCACATGAGGTATATACTAATGAATAATTTAATATGTAAATGAATGACTCAAGGCTGAGTAGATATTAAAGAGGACTCATCAACTCAAAATTTTGCATGTTGACATCAGCCTTAATGTGTTTGACACATCTGGCTTCTATTCACTTATAGCTGATAAGGAACTCCTATGGATTAATCAACAGCTAGCATCAATGGCACTGTGTTTGAAGAAAAGGGATTCTGATATATATAGTAACCATTGTATGTTTTATTGCCTTCCCCATGAATAATCTGTTTCTTCTTAGAGACAAGGAGCTGTGGTGAGAATCTCTTTATGTCAAGTCACCCTACTTCATGGTCAGATGCAAGCCAAAGTTGGTACGATGAAGAACGTGATTTTATCTATGGTGTCGGGCCAAAGCGTCCTGATGCAGTGGTTGGACATTATACCCAGGTAAGAGAAACTATTTGTTTTTATAAAAACTATTTGTTTTTATATAAAATCTTTTTTGTCATAAATGCCCTAAAAAGAAAACTTCTCTAAATTTTGACTGATTCCAGTGTTGAATCTGGGGGAAGATCTCAAGTAGATAAAATACAATCTTCGCATTTTGTGAGTATTTCAGCTATTAGCTGTCATTTGTAAAAGATCTGCAGGTTCTTGGCAGGGAAATGTACTCTGTATTTTTCTAATAGTCTAAATGGATAAAGTAATGAATATACATGAAAATGTAATATTTTTAAAGATCTTTACTTTAATTCAATAAACTAAATATATCCATAAGTATATGAAAACATAATACATCGATAATATTCTATTCAGTTTTTTTATTTCCTACTTTTTTTTTATCTTTCCTTCATCTTTAATGTATTTTTTTATCTTCACCTATCTGCATATAGGTTACTTGGGCCACCTCTTTCAGTGTTGGATGTGGAATTGCCCATTGTCCCAATCACCAAGTTCTAAAATACTTCTATGTTTGCCAGTATTGTCCTGCGTAAGTATATACTTTCAAATTTGCTGTCAGTAATGCCATCAGCAATTCAATATTTTAAAATTTTCATGTAATAAATAAAACAGACTAAAGAAGCATGTTTCAGTGGAGAGATAAATCTTTAGAAAGGTTTTCTAGATTTGAGACACAACCCTTCTCAGATAAAAGACCAGCTTCTCAGTTTCAAGTATAGTATTCTTAAATTGTATTCCCTTATGACAAAATTGATTTGTCTTTCCCCTCAATTGCCTTTGCCAAGGCTCAGGGTCACTCCACACATATCCAGAGTATGTAGTTCTCTAGATTTGGTACTGTCAGTTTTTATGAAGTTCACATTCTATAAAGTGAAAGCTTGATTGTGAAACCAGGAGTGAAAGTGAGGTAGCAAATGAAAATGACATTTTAGTGACCCTAGCCCTTTGTATGCAAATGTTCCAACTCCTACTTATGCAAAAATACCTATAGTACATCATTAAGAATTGATTAAATCTTGGGCCTCAAATAATTTTCAAAAAATTCTTGATATATTTCAAGTTGTCGAGAAAAGGTAACATCTTAAGTCTTTGCATCTCAGATTTTCACCCAAAAATCTCTAAAGGAATCATTCGTTAAGATCTTGATTTATAGCAGAAGATACACCCCTTCCTCAAGCAATGTGTTTGAATTATCCACAAAAATTCCTATGAACATATTGAAGATATACTCTCAATAAATAGGTTGCTATTAATGTTTGAAATTCCTTGTCACAAGAAGGAGAGTTTTGCCCCAAACCACACTTCTTACATGATTTATTTTGAGACCATAGAGGACCCAGGTGAGGTTAGGTTCCAATTTAAGAAATGTGACCTTCCTACAAGCACCTATTAAGATTTAATAGAAAGAATTGAAGGGTCTTAGGAGAATGAATCCAAACTCACTGCCTGGCTGTGGATCCAGTCTTCTGTAGTAAGGATTGGAGTGAAAAATGAGGAGTGCACAAGAGTGAGAGAATTTCCAAAACATTTTTATATCTATTTCACAAATTTTCCAAGGCTTCACACACATATAGCTGTGTTCTGTACAGGGAGACTGAAATTCAGAAACTTTGCCTTGGGTCTTGAGCTCACTAGGTCCAAGTGAATCTTTAACTCCCTTTTATTTTCAAATAGTGGCCAATAGGATAATACTCATCAATGAGGTACAGGCTAGTCACTGTTAAAACCAATATACGTTAGCGATTAATGTCAATTAAACCTTTTTATTCTAAATAACATTCTCATTTTTAGTAAACATAAAAATCTCACACACAAAATCTCCAGATAGTCAAAATCTTTCCTAATACATCTACCTCCCAAACTATTTGAAAATATCACCACCTTGCATCTTGAAGCTAAAAATTATCCTAGAGCTTTACTTTCTCCAGTTTATATTATACAAATTATTAATAATTATAGCTTCCTTTTAAAATATAAAATTACATTTAACATTAAGTATTTTCCATACTGTAACCCTCTATCCCCACAGGAGCTTCTTCTGTCTCTCTGGGAGATGTATTTTACCCCTAGCCAGCACTTTGGGATTCACTGACAGGAATTTCACTGAGAGATGAAAAGTGTTATCATATAGAAATATACCCTGAAAACTTTAGATTCTGTGAATTCCATTTCAGTTTCTCAGGTTGTGAGATTATGGTCAAGGAAGTGAGTGTATGTGTTAATTGTTAGATTACTTTGCATTGGTATTTGAGCACACATTGGCAATATTAGTTTTTCAGTCGATATGATTAAAATCAATGAATAAATATTCAGGTATATACAGTGATCAGTGCTACTCTTGGAGCATAAACTAAACTGAAAAATGAAAAACATTTGACATGTTGTATTTCAAATTTCAGTGGAAATATTATTAACAAAGAAAATACACCTTACCAACAAGGAAAACCTTGTGCCAGCTGCCCTAATCACTGTGACAATGGACTGTGCAGTAAGTTTGAAGTTATTAACTTGCTAGTATAACAAAATGACCTGACATTTCTGTTTAAAAACTAGACAATCTTCTGAATGTAACCAACTTAAGCAATGCTTTCATATAAAAAAAATAAAATTTTTCAACAGAATACATTTAAGCAAAAATTTACACTATTCAGTATTCATGTATTATTTGCAATGAAAGCCTGTTAACACCTGTAACCTAATTTATTTTAATTAAATATGAATTTTCTTTTCACCCAAGTTAATGCCGTTATAACACTTTGAAAAGAAAATGTAAAGGTGTGAGACCGTAGAACATGGCTCAATTCTGGACAGGCACAGCAAATATAATTTCTTATATCATACTAAATTCCTCATCTTCCTTGTAGTATAGTTAGAATCATCAAGTTTAATTTCATAACCACATGCACTTTTGTTTGCTAGTAATTTTTTTCTCTTTAAATGTCTATCAAATCTGCATATAGTATCATTAGCTCACAGAAGTCTCAAAACTATTTTAGCAGAAGAGAATAAAATTAATGTCATATAATATCTCATTTCCAGCACTGTTATGAATTGAAGTACAAAAAGTTGGTATTCTTGTTTAGTTGGGATGCATTACTAAAATTATGAACAATAAAAATGATCCATTAACTTAAATTTTTGCATTTTGAGTGCATTCACTTGACTGAATTATAGCATTTTTTTGAGTGAAATGTATAGCCATAATATAGAATATTGAGATTATATAAAACTTATAAATTACCTCTGCTGAATATTATTTATTAAGGAGTTTGGAATTTATCCTATTAGTAATGAGTAGCCAATTGAAAGATTTTAAACAGAAGAATGATGAGATCAGACTTGTGTTTTATAAAGAGCTCTCGGCAGTAATATGAAAAAACAATCGTATCAAAGCTAGCTTGAAGACTTGAAAAAACATGGGTTCAATAACAGATTGATGTCTTTTTTGCATTAGGACAAAGTGAATGAAGAAAAATAGTTTATAAGAGATAGAAAGAAAGTAGAATAGCCAGTGTTTATTACTTGTGCTTATTAAGCACTGATAAAAAGTAGAGGGGATAGAATTCAGGTTGATTCCCAGTGTCTGGTTTTAATTATTTAGTAGTTGGGAGTGCCATTTCTTTGAGATTTAGTGAATCAAGCTAGGAGTTGGGGAGGGATTCCAAAGAAATGCCAAGCTTGTAGGTAGGATGATGAATTTAGTTTGAGATTTCTTGATTTTATAACCACTGAGGGACATCCAGGTAGAAATGTACAATAGTAATAGTGAAATTTCCTCCTACTTTTACATTTTAAATCCACACCTTTTCATGATGACTTCTTACTTCTGAAAGAAAGATTAATGGCATTAGAGTCTAGTGGCAACAGTATCCAATATAACTTTTTGCAATGATGGAAATGTTCAATATTTGCACTGTCCTGTAAAGTAGCCCATATAGACACATTGGCTATTTAGCACTTGCAATATAACTAGTATTACTGAGGATCTGAAATTTCAATGGTCTTTTGTTTTAATTAATTTAAGTTTAAATGTAAACAACCTCATAGCTAGCAGCTTTTGGATAGTGAAGTTCCAGAGAGATTCAGTTAAATTCATTTCACTCTCTTTTATAAGGAGGGAAATAAGTCAGTCATTTTAGAAATATTTGGAAAAGCTCAAAATTTAAAATGATGGCTTAATCAGTGAATTTAACTAAGAGACCTTATGTATCCCTCAAAATGTGAAATGGCCATCAGAGTGTAATGAATAATGCCAACTTGTTTGCTGTATTCCTTACTCTTTACTCACATTGAATTTATTTTTTGTGTTGCTGCTATGAAAGAAAATGATAATGAAGTGCCTAATTTCTTTGTTTTCATTTCAGCCAATAGTTGTGAATATGAAGATGCTTACAGTAACTGTAAACAGTTGAAAAACCAGCTGGGATGTGAACATTCTCTCACCAAGAATAGTTGCAAGGCTTCCTGCAATTGTTCAAACAAAATTTATTAAATGCACAATACATACTGAACATGGCTAAGTGGAGGAAAGCCACATCATCGACTTACACTTGACATTTATTAGCAAGGAAATTGTAGACATGCTAGCTAGAAATTTGATTCCAAATAGTAACATCTTTTTCTCCTGGATCTGCTTTTAATTTTACAGAAATCTCTTTCATACAAAGGCTTAAAAGGCAACAACTTTGGGTTTTGATATAAATATGGAGATTCTGAAAGTTATATGAAAGTCTCTTATGACTAAGATCACTAGATACCTAAATTGAAATGGAGAATCATGTTCCTAGAGCAAAATGTACAAAAAGTATGGAATGTGATATCATTGTCACATGAACCCTGGACTACAGTCCTCCTTCCTAAGTTCACTTTATGGCTAAATATCTTTTAAAAAGTATTAACATATGCAGGCTTTAATTCCTCCCTCTTCTCACTTATTTAGCTTCCATCTTTATAATTATATTATTTTTTTCTTCCCAGGGTAACTCCAACCTTCAATTTTCCAAAAATCAATGAAGACTTTTCATTCTTCATCTGCATAAATTGTACGATAGAGTATAACCATGCCTCCCTTTTTAAAACCTATGTTGGCATAGACAAATCTTAATATAATAAATGTAAATACTCTTTCCCCCAGGAGATAAAACTTAGACCCCTCCCTTTTGAGTCTGGGCTGAACTTAGTTACTCACATCCAAAATGTAAAATATGAAAAGAGAACAATAGTAACTTTACAGTAGAGAATCTGGCAAATGGCATCTTATCCAAGTTATCACAGTTAACATTATCTATAATAAGTCATGTGGACTCATGTATACTTTTATATAAGATGATAAAAGGGCATTTCATTTCCATGATATTACTTCCAAAACCTTGTGACCCAAATGTTGTTAAGAGATAAAATGTTAAACAAACTTAAACTAAGAGACATTCTACAAAATATCTCTGACCAGGACTCCTCAAAACTGTCAAAATCATGAGGAATAAGGAAATTCTGAGAAACTGTTACAGACCAGAGGAGACTAAGCAGACGAGAACTAAATAAGATGTGGTATCCTGAATTGGATCCTAGAGCAGATAAAGGTCATTAGTGGAAAAATCAGTGAAATCAGAACAGAGTCTGGAGTGTTTTAATAGTAATGTTGATTTCTTAGTCTTGACAAATGTATCGGGGTAACGTAAGATGATAACATTAGGGGAAACTAGGTGCAGAGTATACGGAAATTCTCTGTATTATCTTAGCAAAATTTTTGTAAATCTAAAACTACTTCAGAATAAAAAATGCATTTAAAAAAAACAACAAGAAAATCTTGTTTTCATGGCTCCATGACACTTCATACTTTTCTCTAGATGATCTAGTTACTCTTTCTCAGAATACCCACCCCACCCAAGTTTGAATTTCTCTATTCCATTGCTAAATGTTTGTCTTTTTTAAGGGCTTTCAGATAATACCCATAATTGGATTGTCAAATCAGACTCACATCTTTATCCAGTGGCAAGCATCACTAATAATTTCAAGGATATGAGTAGTCATGAGGCAAAGGCAAGACAGGAACAGGTCCAAGGCCATGAATATGGCTCCCAGATGTTGCCTTTCCAGCACATTTCTTTTTTCTCTTTTTAAATTTTTATATTTTTATTTTTATCAATTAAAGTTGGCATACAGTATTAGTTTCAGGTGTACAATGCAGTGATTAGACATTTACATAACTTATGAAGTGATCACCTAGATAAATCTGGTAACTATCTGACACATTTTTTAATCTCTAAAGTGATAGTCTAATCCTAATTAATCTACTTTCAAAAGCTTTCCATAGATTTCCCAAATACTTAGGATAATATCCACACTCTTAAATTGACCTGCAAGAAATTGAAATATCTTTTTTATATTTTCCTATCTAATTTCATTCCACTCTCCCTTATTTTTTATGCTTCAACTACAATGATCTTATTAAATTCTCCCAAGCTTAGGGCATTTGTTTTTGCTATTAGCTCTGTCTGGAAGAGTCATCTCCCTAGTATTTGCTAGAATAGGTTTTCACATTAAATGTCATTTTATCCAAGAGATTCCTCTGAGTAAATAATCTGAAGAACATATCCTTATTCCCTCTTGTAGCTCTCTATACTTTCTTTCACAGCAATCATCACAATGTGGAATATAATTCAATCCTGCATTCAACAAATATATGTTGAAAACAATTATGACTCAGGTATTTAATTAGGTACTTTGAAACAGAGTAATTAACAAGATAGACCAAGTTCCGGACTTCATGGAGTTCACACTCCAGTAGAGGCGAGAGAAAGAAAATTATGTATTTTGCAAATAAATCCTAACACAGTGTTGGAATTGACAAATGCTATGAACTAAAAGAGGCAGGAGGAGAAAAAATAATTAGGATAGGCTGAGAGGGACAAATGTTAATTTAAATGGGATAGGTAAATTCTCTGAGGTGATGGCACTGGATTAGGAACACACTAAAAAGTGAGAAAAACAATCAATAAAATTAATGATCAAGGAACTTTCAGGCAAAGAGGATAGTGAATACAAAGTCGAGGCAGGAACAAACTCGGTACCTTTAAGAAAAAGCAAGAAGCCTAAAATAGCTGGAGCAAAGTGAGTAAAATAATTTTAAAAATAATTTTAAAAAGGGGTCAGGTAAAAAATTAGCCACATGGCACGTTCTAGGGCAGGTAAAGAATTGGGATATTATAAGTAAACAATGGGATGAATTATAAGTTGTAAAAGGACAAGACCAAAACAAACAAACAAACAAAAAAAACAGTTAAGAGATTATTGTCTAGAAGAGAGAGAAAGTTAAATTGCAATAGGTTATAGATCTGTGTATTTACATATATATAATATCTATGAACAAATAATTTCAGGATATTTTTGTTTATATCATGATACAAAACAAGAGAACTGTTTCCCAATTCAGGTTAATATTATCTTATGCCAAAGTCAAAGAAAACTACAGATTATTATTTCTCATGAACATAAATGCAACATATAAAAATGATTATACACCATGACAAAGGAAGGTTGCCACAGGAATAAAAGGATGTTTCAGCATTCAAAAATAAATTAATGTGACATACCATATTAATAGCATAAAGACATAATCATCACAAAAGATGAAAAAAATGCACTTAACAAAATTTAGCACCCTTGGTGAAAACAATTTTCAGAAAATCATGAATAGAAGGTAACTACCTATCTTAATAAGAAAAACATTACAAAACCATCCTTATACTTAACTAAGCTTATACTTAGTGAATGACCAAATGCTTTCTCTTTGTATTACTTTATAGGTGAAAACACTATTGTAGTACTTTTCAATCTGGAATCCACTATCAGGAATAAGGCAAGGATTCAATTTGTACCACTTTGTTCACATTTTAAGTTTACAACCAATGCAATAAAATAAAAGAAGTTAATCTATAGATTAGAAAGGTAGAAACTATTTGCATATTAAAATAATCTTTTTGTAAAAAAATCCAAATGAATGTATAGGAAAGCTACTAGAACAAGTAAGTAAGTTTAGCAAGGTCACAAAATTACAGGGTAGAACGTAGAATATCTTACACGTAAAGGAACAGAACAAGAATTACAGTGGATTTCTCAGAAAAGTCCATGCAAGAGTCCAGTCCTTTCAACTCTCAGGCATCTTGAACTCTATTCCTTTCAACTCAGCACACTGCGAACTTCTGATTTTACAAGAATATTTAGAAATACCTGTACTTCCTCTCAATAATGGAGATGTACTTTCCATGTACTCTCCAATATGTGTAGACTCTAAATTTACAAACTTTCTTTTATTCTAGACTCACCTTCCATATTAAATCCATCGACACCATTTGTTTATCTCTTCACATCCCAACCTTTTTTTTCTATTTCTATTATTCTAAAATTAAGATGGGAAATGTTACCACACTTTTTCCTGTCATCAATTTCTCAGCTCCACAAATCATCCTGCAGAGTGCTATCAGGTAGCTTTCATAAAATAATATTTGATCACATAATTTCTCAATTCTCTGAACATCAGTGAAATTACCTTCCCATGTTATACGAAAAAAGCAAATCTCCTTAGACTGCTATGCAAAGCTTCCCCAACATTTTCAAAGGCCTATTATAATGACTTAAATATGCCTTCGTGAGACATTGATTTGTCTGTTTCTGCTCTTCTAACCAAGTGTACAAACTCTTTTTTTCTTTCTGATCAAGTCATATACATTTTTCAAAGCAGTTCAAGTGCTACTCTACCTTCTAAGGTTTTACCCAAATAATATCAAGTCACAGAACTCCCAATTACTGTATATATTTTCTGTTCCAACTACTTAGCACTAAACTGCACAACCTGGTTATGTTCATATGTATATATCTTTCCCACAGTACTATAAGTCTTAGAGGAAAGAAATGATGTGTTCTTTTCTCTTCACTCCCTAAGAATCTAAGCCATGTCAATATTTATTCACTCAGTTAATATTTACAAACTGCCACCTATGCAACTACTGTTGTTCTAGACTTTGGAGCTATAGCAATCATCAGAAGAGATATTGTCAATTTCTCAAATGCATGTTTACTAACAGTATCTATTACTACAATACTCAAATTGCTCTCATTCTGACATAATCTGTGGGAGCAAGTAATAATTACAGGTATGGTGTCTCCAAGAATGAAAAATAGGAATACTCACAGTAAATTTTAGACTACTATAGGATAACAATGATTGTTTTGCACTAGAGAAAGACTAATTGTACCAAACAAATTATAAAAGAGTGAGCAGCAATTTTGTGGATATAAATATTAAAAATGTTAAATTAATAATCTAAGGAAGATATGATGAAAACATAAATATAGTAGTGAGAAAGATCTAGGAATGGATTTCATAAATAGTTAGAAAAGTAAACTGTCAGGAGTCGACTTTGATTGAATGTAACCATAAGAGTAAAGCAGTCTAGGATGACTTTTAAATTCCAAGATTTTTTTAGTCAGTGGTAGTTGAACTGAAAAAACAGTACAGGAAAACTAAAACATCTGTGCATTGGTCACTTGGACTTTTAACATTGCTAAGGAAAAATGTCACTCAGCACCATGAAACATAGCAGTTAGTTGTACAGTTGTTCCTAGGTGAGTCTCAAGGGTTGGAATGAGAAATTTCAAGTGTCTTTGCTTGGGGTATACAAAGCTAGTATGTGATTGATGTTAACTCTTGGTTTGACATTTTTTTAACCCAATCTGTCCTCTAGCTAATGGATTGATCCATTCCTTTAAATCTTGAAAACAACTCAGCACAAAAGAAAACACATCAATTATTCATACGCCCTGTGGAAAGAGAGTCAACACATCTTCAACCAACCCTGGATATACCTGCCAACCTTGAAGCCAGTAGCCTTGCATCAGGAATTCTGGGCATTTTTCTAAGGCTTGTTTTTGTTACTCTTTTTGAAGTTCCTAACCACAAAACTATTATGGAAGGAAGAAGAGGGGCAAGGACACGAAGTGTTTATGAGCAAACCTGCAAAATGCCAACTTTATGTAACCCTGAGTTCACTATTGGCACCACACTGGTGTTGAACTGAAAACTTAAGTATCTATGTACTTCTTCAATCCGCTCTTTAAAATCCGACCCGCGTTAACTCAGATTTTTGTCTGTAAAGGAACATCTCCTTTTCTGCCACCTTCTGAGCATTTCGGGTCCTGATACTATCTCCATCTTCCTTCATACTTTTCAGGTGTTTGAGCAGACATTTACCTTCCTCATCAAGTGAGGGCAATGAGAGAAAAGCAGAACTCTGCTTTTCACAAAGGGAAAATGTGTAAGATTTTCTCTGATGCAGCCCTAGAGGGTGATGGAAAAGTGGCAGGAAGAATTCAGTTATCCGCTGTCTGCGCTGATGGCATAAAACTCTATGACGTCGCCCACGTGCGCAGCTGGCTGGGTATTTCACACACACTGTAGGAGGGGCCAGCTGCAGCCAGTCTCTGGCTCCCGCCCTAACGCGGGAAGATCTGGGCTCTGGAGTCAGGGTAAGAATTAGAGCAGACTGGGAAACAAAATGACCAGGGCCGGAGAGGTGGGAGAAGACAGGGGAGAGAAAGATCTACGAGCCGAGGGGTCTCCTGATAACTATGTGCTTCTTCTGGCACTCTACACATCATCCTCAGATTCAGTGCAGAGGGATAGAGTGTTTCTTTGGGTTGCTTAACGCAGATCCATCAAACATTGAACATGCCTCTCTACGTTTATCCTGTTGAAACTCTTTACCTATCTTAAAAGATAAATCATTCTATTTACATGAGAAACTCTGAGTCATAGCAGAAGGCTGAAGTCATGTCTAAATCTGGCCTCTTAGGTTAAATTAAAAATTTTAGCTTCTTATATTTCGAATGCAGTTATTAGAAATTGTATATTAAAACAATTAGAATTGTGGGTGTTGAATCTTCTGGACTTGTGTCATCTACTGGCTTCTAGAAAAAGACATAAAGAGAAAGAGGTGTGACCCCAGATCCTTGTAGTAAATGCTCACTATGCAGGTAACTACTTACAGAAATTATCTTCTAAAGAACTGTATGGGTTAAAGGCCTGGATGAGGAGTTGGGAGTCTTGAAAATATGCTATGACATTCCAAGGCAGTAAGTCAAGAAATAATACCAAACTTCTTTAAGAAACCCACTTCTTTGCTAGTGTCCAAATGAATACCAGGACATCAAAACAATCTGATCTTAGAAGGGAATTATGGTCTTAAAGGTGAGTTGAAATAAAGTATTAGAGAACAATACTAAACAGTTGAGTCACGTTTTAAGTTTGTGAAAGACATTATTTTCAACCTATCCTTCACATTTTTATTTTAAATATCTTCTTTTCTCTTTTCTAGGATTATGAAACCACACACCATGCTCTTCCTATAGACACTCTAGAAGAAAGAACCATGTTATCCTGGTTTTAAAACATCTGCAAGAAAGGGCACAGTACTTTTCTATTAGTAAGTAGCAAGGAGAAAAAAAATGGCAGCCAGCTTTTCAACTATGTATGAAAATAGGTTTAAAGGAATAAAATATGATCATTTTTTCTTTGAATATACTCTCACCAACAGTGTTATCATTTTTATTGTTGCAACAAAGATAATTATAGGTTGGGTGAGTGGGGAGGAGAGAAGAGAGTAGGATGGAGGAGTATGTGGCATCATGGTCTTTTGAATTATAAAATTGTGGGTAATCTAATGCAAACCTACTGAATAAGCTATACAAATCTTCAGGCCCATGTGTATGCCTTTTAATGAGCTGATGAGGGTACAACAGCCAAGTGTTCCATCATTTTTCTAAAGCTAGCCAGAAGGCCTCTACTAGAACTGGGCTTTAAATATTTTAATCTTTGAGTATACTGATTTTTTTACCTATAACACCTGGAAGTAACAACAATTCTTATAAACACTTCTAAAATTAGAAATTCAATCAAACAATACGCATTTATGGAATGATCTTATGAACTCAAAAACTACCACACCTTGCAAAAGATAATAAAAATATTAATAATTTTTATTTATTATTATATGCCAGGCATTGTGATAGATGTTTTATGCATATTATACTTTCAGTTTTCAAAGCAAACCCATGATATGATAATACACATTTTCCAGAAGAGAAAATTGAATATCTGAGAGGATTTTCCAGAACTGAAGTTTCCAAAGGCTATGCTCTTAACCAATAAGCTACAGAAGTTTGGTAACTGGGAATCAAGCATCATAGAAAGTGGAGCCACAGGAGTTCGTCTGTAGGTTAGGACCCTGGTTACCTTCACGGTCATCAGCCAGTCTTCAGTGGTTATTAAAAAAACACCAAAAAGGCCAAAAAGGCACAGATTTTAATGTGCTTTAAAAGAGGAGAGGGCTAGTAAGGGAAAGAGGGCATGCTTTACTTATGTTAAAAGCTATCCTGGAACCAAATGATATTAAAAACAATATTAGATAACTGGCAATGAAATTTGAAGATATTGGGATAAAAAAATTCTATTTCAGGAGTTTATTTGCACAACCAGTATTTGCTAAAACAGAAATAGGTGTAATACATATTGTGCTCTAAACTTCTTTTCACCTTCCTTCTTCCCAGAGATAAAACAGATACTTCACCCTGCTCTGAGAACCAACAGTAAGTGATAACTCATTCATTTTAATGTGAACATTTTTTCACCAATGATAAAATGATATTTTTAATAAATCTATCCATGATCTTCAAAACTTTTTTATTGAAAGAATTATCTTATTAATTTTACTCTTTTACTCACTATATCAAATTGAAACTTAAATAAATTCTTCACATTTCTTTCTAAAATAGATAATATAAATAATTCCCATGTTTATGACTTTGAAACACACCAGAACTATAATAGAAAAATGTAAAAGTATGATAATTTGAATATATATATATATATATATATATATATATATATATATATATATATTATACATGTATATATTTTTCAAGGGCATCGGTCAGGTTCTTCAGTTTATATTTTCTTGTCCCTAACAGAGACAAGGTTGTTTCTACCATGATCCTACTGGCATCATATGGTACTCTTCTCCTGTTATGTTATAAATTAGGAATCACAGTTCCTTTGAGATAACCATGATCATTTCATTGGTTTTTCCCTCTTAGTCCATGTATAACATATTTCAATGCAGACCTTTGTTCTCTTTGACTTACCTCCAGCAATGGCTTTACTCCCAGTGGTGGTGTTTCTGGTTGCTGTGCTATTTCCATCTTCACCCGCAGAAGGAAAGGTAAAGTTAAAAGTGGGAAATTTTTCCAGAGCTATCCAGGCAATTTTGTGGTATGGCAAGGCACTTTGAGAGCAGAAAGGGTAAGAGTGTCTGGTACTACAAAGCACTCATTGATAGCGCAGAACAATTAACAGCATTATCTAGATGAAAGTCTAAGGCTGAGCTATCCAGTATAGTAGTAACTAGGTACATTGGCTACTGAACCCTTGAAATGTGGCTTGCCATAAACAAGATGTACTGTTTTTGTAAAATACATATTAGATTTCAAAACAAAAGGAAAATATCTCATTAATAATTTTTATATTGAATACATGATGAAATAATATTTTGGATAATTATAAATTTAGGTCATCAAATTGCATAAACCTTACTCTGTCTCCTGATTTAGACCCCCCACACACACACAAAGGTAAACCAAAAATATCAGCACCTTATTTAATACCTTAATTATGTTTTTGTTACTAAAAGGAACATAGTTAGCACTAGTCCATTAATTGGATAGCTTTGTTCCCTTCAAATTGTTTTGGAGATTGGTTTAATATTGCAAAATTATCTTTTGAGTGGCTCCATAAAATCTACCCATGATAAGTAGAATAATTTTTCTAGAATATTGAATGTACTTTGACTGGACCTAAATATTCTTTTCTTAATTCATTTTAAATACATTCTTTCTCTAAATACAGATACCATGTCAGGTCAAAGTTCCCCTTAAAATCTAGGATGAATCTTGAGCTCTACCCTTATTCCTCCTGCTGCAATCCTATTGAATAAGAATAAATATGTTTTAATGTTCTTATTTTCCACCTTTTTGGTTATAAAATATTACCACTCATATGTCATGTTAAGAGTTCCCTTAAAACTAGAAAGTGGCCTCAGAAGATTTTTTAATTTGTCATGCCATGAATTACATCTGCGTTCTCAAATCTTCAACTTACTTCTTTACTGTTTGTCAATGCTTGATTTTTGGCAAGGCTTAACTAATCTTGGCTTGAACTGAACACTTTTTAAAGTGATCTTTGTTCCCTTGAATTAACTTACTCTCCTATGGAATTTTCAAAAATGTTAAAAAATAACTCAACTTTATTTCCCTTTAGGACCCAGCCTTTACTGCTTTGTTAACCACTCAATCACAAGTCCAAAGAGAGATTGTAAATAAACACAATGAACTAAGGAAATCAGTCTCTCCACCTGCCAGCAACATGCTAAAGATGGTAAGAGGGAGTAATATCAAGAAAGTGGTATGAACCAGTGGTGGTATGAGCAGGTAGCTGGTAACTGGCATCTCGTTAAGTGCTTTGTGGCTTAGAAAGTTCTGCCTCTATTTTACTATTTCATTTGAGCTGTGTCGTGAGCAGAGCATAAGTTCTCAATTTTCCTTTATAATGGTTAAACAACTTGTTAAGTTTACAGGCCTATTAGGTTGAGAAGGCAGAATTAGAAGCTAAATCTTCAGACATTAAATGTGAAGCTGTTATATTTTTTGTTCACTATCCTTCCTAGTCTAAAATAAAGAAATCCCCTTGTTCCTTCGAGATAAGTGCCACTTAGGGTAAATAGCCCAATTTCCAGGGCATAGTCCCTAAATTACAAATATCTACCATAGGAATGCAATGGGCTGCAAATGGAATTGGAAATAATATAGGTCAGCTTATTACTATTGAAATATAATACTTCAGATGTTGATCAGTATTTAGAGTAGCATCATTACTAAAAATCCTAGGTGTGGTTTCTGTGCTATCATAAATAGATACTAATGTATTAGATATTTCTCTCATTAGATACATTACCTATGGACTATCTTCTCATGGAAACTGGCACTGGGCAGAGAAAGACACACCAAAAAAAAAAAAAAAAGATATTTTAATACCAGTGACAGATAATACATTTATAGAAATTTTAAAGGAGTGCAAATCAATCTACCAACCAGATTATAATGCAAATGATTTGTTGAAATTGAATTTTTAAGTGTATTTTTTTCTTCTGACATTTAGGAATGGAGCAGAGAAGCAACAGCAAATGCCCAAAAGTGGGCAAACAAGTGCACTTTAGAACACAGTAGTGCAGAAGACCGAAAAACTAGTATGTAAATTAGTAAATATTTATTGAACAAATGAACAAATAAAGTAACACTGGACAAATAAAATAGAACAGACCATTCTAAGGTGTTGCATTAAGAAGACATTTTGAATAAATGTTGCTTATACTTTTGTCTTTTTGAAATCACCGTATATGGAGAGATAATTATGATAAGTACAATTTTATGTGTGTTGATTGTTTATTTTACATAATTTCTCAAGCAGTATCTCATTTGTTCCTCTCAAACAGCTCATGAGTAAACAGGTCATGCATCACCATATTCCAAGTTTTAAAAATTAGAACACTAGAACATGGTAGGAAAGACTTAACCAAGAATACAACCTGAAGTACTAACATATATTGGAAAGATAACAAGGTTTTCTGATTTCTAATGCACTGCCCTTTTGTGATATTGTATAGCCATGTGGTGTTCTGAAATCTATTTTGTATTTATAAAATATATTGAATTATGTTGAGTTGTTCCTAAACTTTGCTCTAAAAATATTTAACTTTTAATCAGGATGAATATTTTGGGTAAAAAATTTTTGATAGCAGAAGAGTATTTTATGTGGACTATGTGCTTATAATGCATAGAATAATAAATTCAAAAATATGTCATAAGAACATATCAAGGATCAAAAAGATATGAGGAAAAATGTTTATACACATAAAACTTTACATAAAATATTTTTTTACATTTTCAAGCATGATATACATATAGGTAAGCCTGATTTGAAGATAATGAATAATTTACCTGTGATTCCAGTAGAACTATTATTCTTTATGTTGTTAATGCTAATGTTATAATGAAATCATGAAGAGAGTTGACTGTATTCAGTAGAAGATTGAAACAAATGGTCTTAAAGATCCAAGTCTACTGTTAGATGCTTACTTTCTATTCTTCCTTATTAAAAGAGATAATAAATTTCAAGCCACCAAAATGTAAGTACTAAGAGAGGGCTTGAAAAATATAGGGAAAAGTTTCTGGGGTACAAGGCACTTCTTTATTATTTTTTTTTATTTAATGTTGTTGTTTAAGAACACAACATGAGATCTACCTTCTTGACAGGTATTTAAGTGTGTAATACACTACAGGTGCAATGTTGTACAGCAGATCTCTAGAGCTTGTTCATCACGCTTACCTAAATTTTTGCCATTCATTAGCAACTTCCCGCTTCTCCTTCCTTCCAGCCATTCCACTCTTTAATTCTGTAAATGTGACTATTTTAGGTACTTCACAAATGTGGAATCATGCAGTAGTTTTATTTCTATGACTTATTTCACTTAGTATAATATCATAAAGGTTCATCCATGTCACATGTTGCAAAATTTCTTCCTTTATTAATGGTGAATAATATACCATTGTATGTATATATCACATTGTGCTTATTCATTCATCTGTTGATGGACATTTGGTTGTTCCCACATCTTGGCTATTGTGGATACTGCTGCGATGAACATCAGACTGCTAATATCTCTTCAAGATCCTGATTTCAATTCTTTTGTATAAATGCTCAGAAGTAGAATTGCTGGGTCATTTGGTAGTTCTACTTTTAATTTTTTGAGGAACCTCTTTAGTGTTTTCCATAGCAGCTACATCATTTTGTATTCTCTCCAACAGTGTACTAGGATTGTACCTAGTACTCTACATCCTCACAATCATTTGTTGTCTTTTGTTGTTGTTGTTGTTGTTGTTCATTTGTTTGTTTTATAATAGATATCCTAACAGGTGTAAGATAGCATCTCATTGTGATTCTGATTTGCATTTTCCTGATGATTATCTTTTCATATACCTGTCGGCCATTTTTACATGGTCTTTGGAGAAATGTCTATTCAAGTCCATTGTGGTCAAAAAAGATGCTTAGTTCCTCAGGCAGCCCCCAGAAATGATAGACTTTGGACATTCCATCCAATTCTTTTCCTCCCCAGGGAGAGTCTAGGAGCTGAGATTTTTGTTTACTCACTCTGTGCTGGACCAGGAGGGAGAAACTATGGCAACTGCCAGCCCAAATCCCTGTGTCTTCACTAGCCCCAGGCTAGATTATGCTAGGTCTTGTTAACATTCCCAGACAGGAAAGTTATAAGCCAGTCTTTGGGGCAGCTTCTGGAAATTTGTGGCATTGGATGCCCAGACCAACTTTTTCCTTCCCCAAGGAGAAGCAAGCAGCTATGGTTTTTGTCTGCTTGCTCTGTGCTGAGCTGAGAAGAAGAGCTGTGGCATCTACTAGCCAAATCACCTTCTCTGCTCTCCCCCAGAGGCCAAGACTGTGCCAAATCTATCAGAGCTCCAAGACTGGCAAGACAGGCCAGTTCTTCGGGTAGCCCTGGAGAAAATGGAGCATTGGACACTGATCAACTCTTTGCCTCCCAAGGGGGAAGCTGAGAGCTATCTTTTTTTTATTTGGATGCTCTGTGCTAAACCAGAAGCAGCAATTATGGTATCTATGAGCCCAAACCACCATATCCATTCTCCCTTGGGTATCTAGCCTGTGCCTGACACTCAGAGCTCCAAGACAAGCAAGACAGAAGCCAGCCCTCTGGAGAGTCCCCTTTGAAAAGTTGAGGTGCTGAACAAATGAACAAAGTCATTCCCTGCCCTGGGAGGACCTGGGAGCTTGGATGTCTCTTCCTAATTATGTGGCACTGTGCTGAGGATAGGGCTTCTAGCAAGAGGGTATTCCAATCTTCCTACAGGCTTAAGTGAGTCTTGTTTTATATTTTTCCAGCATATAGGAGCCTTTCAATTAGCTTTTGGATTTCTCTCAAGGGCAATTTTGTTCATGAACTGTTGTTGAATTGGTGTGTTTGTTGAGGGAAGGAAGCCTAGGGATTCCTACTCCACCATCTTATTGATGTCACCCTCTGCTATGTCCTTTTTGCTTAACTCTATGAAGAGTATTTGACCTGGTGACATTCTGATTTGTTGAATTAAAAAAGATTCAAAAGTTTTGAAAATTGTCATCCCTCCTGATGTCGTTGCTTGATTGGAGTTCCTTTTTTTTTTTTTTTAGACTTAGAACCTATATAATTTCATTAACCAATATCATGATTAGGGTTCTTAAAGATTGCCTATAAAGTTTTTTCCCCACGGTTCACACAAAATTATAATCATAAACATTTTATTCAGGATCCTATATGTGAAAAAAACTCAGAATATAGGAAAGAAGGGGAGAGAAAGAATAAAAGTTGGTTGCTGCCTTTCCAAGCTTACAATACAATGCTGAGAGCACATGAGGCATTGCACATGTGAAGTATTTAACATGAAAAATAATGCATCTTGACAAACCCGAGGGAAAAATTTTTAAAGAATACGATCTTCTCAACCTATTCAAAGTTTTACATGTTGAGACCAGCCTCACTGTGCTAAGCAGATCTGTCTTCTATTCAGTTTTATAGCTGAAAAGAAATAGAAGTACATTTTTAATATATTTAATCAATACTAGCAAATATAGTCACTACGAAAGGCAACATTTTTATGTTAGTACAATTGATTGATTTCTTTTGCTATTGCATGATTTACAGCTTTCCTAATGATCTGTTCCTTCTTAGGTACAAAATGTGGTGAGAATCTCTATATGTCAAGTGACCCTACTGCCTGGTCAAATGCAATCCAAAACTGGTATGATGAGAGCCACAATTTTGTCTATGGCGTAGGACCAAAGAGTTCCAGTGCAGTAGTTGGACATTATACCCAGGTAAGGAGAACAAATAAAAATACTTCTGCCACAAATGCTCTAATATAGAAAATTTCTCCAAATTATGAACAACTTTAGTGTTTTCATTTGGGGAAAGGAGCCTGAGCAGATATAATAGAGCCTTGGCAATTGGCTGGTACTTCAAGTAGAAATATCATTTTTTTTTCCATGGCCTACAAAACTCTTGGTTGGGAAGTGCATTTTGTACTTTTCCGATATTATAAATGGATAAAGTAGTGAATGTACATGAAATTTTAACATTTTAAAAGTTTGTGACTTTGTATCAAAACAATTTAAATATTTCCATTAGATAAACAGCTACAAATTATAATAGTAACATTTTTTTCAAGTTTTTATTTGCTATTTGTTTTTTTATTTTTTTCTTTAATGTACTCATATATTCCCTTATGGATCTGTAGGTTGTTTGGTACTCATCTTACCGTGTCGGATGTGGAATTGCCTATTGTCCCAATCAAGATAATCTAAAATACTACTACGTTTGCCAATATTGTCCTGCGTAAGTATACACTTTAGAGTTGAATGTCCATAATTCTATCTGCGATTTCATGTTAAAAATTCTCCTATATTAAACAAGCCAAAAAAAAAAAAAACATATTTCAGTAAAGAGAAGGCATAAGTCTTCGAAAATGCTCTTTAAGGTAAGATACATTGAACTTATCAAAGAACAGACCAAGTTCTTAGGTCCACATATAAATCTGAAGCCCTCTTTCTTCAATTATAAAGTGATATCTTTTCTATTGCCTTTCCCTAGGACTTAAGGTTATTTCATGAGCTTGTGTAGTGTGTATTTCTCTAGATTTGGTATCCTCAGGTTTCAGTAATTTCACACTCTAGGAGGGTAGAAGTTTGATGGTTAAACAAGCGGTGGTAGTGGATTAGCAAATAGATGATGGCAAATTGTGATTTTAGGCTTTTCTGCTAAAATGTTCCCACTCCTGTTTATCTAAAAACAACATTTTTGCCATTAAAAATAATCCATTCTTTCGAGATTCAAAGGTTTTTTCAAGAGATCTTTATAATTTCAGAGTTCAGAAAAAGTTAACATCTTAAGTTTTTGTTTCTCTACAATTTTCTCACACACACACACATACACACACACACACAAACTCCATTAACAACCTATCCAGGTCTTGATTTATAGCAGAAAACATGCTGTTTCATTAAGCAAAGTTTGAAGTCATCTACAATAAATCCTATGAATATACTGAAGATCTAATCTCAACATATCTGTTAGTCTTAATTTTTTTAGTGTTTGAAGTTCCTTATGATTAAAGGCAGGGGACCCCCAAAGCAAGTCTCCCACAGGATTTATTTTGAAATTATGGATAACCTGGGGATATGGATCTCCTGTTTGAGAAGGGTGACCTCCAAAGTCATTTTCCCACACATAACTCTTAGAGTTTAGTAGAAAGAATTGGAAAGTCCTAGGAGAATGCACCCAAACTCACTGCCTCACTGTGAGAAGGGAGGCATCTGAAGCCAGGCATCTGAAATGAGGGTTGGAGTGAATAATAAGGAGAAGCAGATGTGAGAAAACTTTCAGAACACTTTTATGTCTATTTTACAATTTTCCAAGGGCTCACATACATACAGCTATATTCTGTGTAGGGAGACTGAGATTCAAATGTTTTGCCTTGAGCTATTAGCCCACTTGACACTATTGAAATCTGTACTTTTATGCATTTTCAAATTAATTAAATGGCCAATACAATAATGATCATCAGTGAGTTACCAGTTAGTTCTTGTAAGGTGATTATATCCTGGATATTGGTGTTTATTCTAAACTTTTTTTTCAAACCAATATTCTTTGTTTAATAAACAAAAATTTCTCACACACTACCTCTAGAATCTCACCAACTTTCCCCAGCTCTCCCTGCCCCTCACACACATACACCACTAGCACTAACTACTTAAATATCGCTATTCCTATATAGAAGTCTATGTGTATGTGTGTGTGTACCTATATAATATGCAGTAAAACTGTAGTTTTACTGTCCCTAGTCCATATTAGAGAAATTATGGTATTTTATCTTTCAAATATAAGATGACATTGTAACATTGAAGATTCTTTTCCTTAGTGCAACTGCCTGCCCCCAGGAGTTTCTCCTATCTTTCTAGGAAATATGCTTTACCCCTGGCCACACTAGAGTATACTGACTTAACAATTTGAGTCTACTGTAAGATGAAGATAGTGCTGAAAATATACTCTGAAAACTTCAGAGTTTAGTTATTCAATTTATTTATTCAACCTGCAAAATTATAGTCAAAGAGATGGGTCAATGTGTAAAGTTATTTTCTTAATTTGGAGTCAATCTGAATTACACATTGAGAATTATAATTTTTCAGCTTTGTTACATATCTGAAAAATTGAATAACTATATTTGGTGACTGATGCTACCCTTGAACTGTAAATTAAACAGCCAAGTGAAAAATATTTGACATTATATATTTTAAATTTCAGTGGTAATAATGTGAGTAAAAAGAATACTCCTTACCAACAAGGAATACCCTGTGCCAGTTGCCCTGGTAACTGTGACAATGGACTATGCAGTAAGTTTGAAGTGATTAACCTGCTATTATAATAAAAAATTGATATTTTTTTCTTTTTGTTTGTTAAGAAATTTCCTTAAGTTACTAATTTAAATGTCTTTATGCAAAAGAAAAAATATTGCTCAACTGTGTATGTGTTTAATCATTTTATACACTTTAATAATCTACATATTTTTTGTAATGAAAAATACCATATGTAACATAATGAAACATCCATTTTCAGTATGTTTGTGGGACTATGAAGAGCTTATTAATAGTAACTATACATGTTTCTGGTAACTAGTTCATTTCATCAAAGTTAGTATTATTATACCAAAGGAAGTATTTTGAAAGAATGAAATGTGGAAATATACAGATGTGAGATAAAATTATGGCTTGGTCGAGACAGACAAACAATATGTTTCTTTTGTGCTAATGAGTTCATCATGCTGATTATCATGCTTTTTGTAGTGTAACTGGAATCATAGCGTTTGACTTAATGATCACTTGCCTTAAAATTTGAAAGTAGTTTTATGCATATTTTTAATGACAAAATCCAACCTGTATACAGCATTGAGTCATCGAACCCACAAAGATATTGCTGCAAAACACATCATAAAACGATATAAAAATAGCTATTGTCCTCTGATAGTTGATATACTTTTATTAAAGTTATGAACAAAAGATTTGGCCTATTCAGTGAGATTTTTAAATGCATTCACTTTTAGTTAACATTCTTTCTGACTGAATTCTGTAGGTATAATTCAGAATATTTATGGCATCAAAGTTATAAATCAACTAAAGGAGAAAAAGTTGAATATTAATATCTCTGCTGAATGCTATTTGCTAAGAAGCTTGGAATTTACTCTATTAGGAATAAGCAGTCAATTGAAAGAGTTTAAATGTAAGAGTGACAAAGTCAGAATCATGTTTCATAAAGAGCTTGCTAACAATAGTATGTAGAAACAATTGGACAGAAGCCAGCTAGAAAACCTTTGAAAAATATAGGTTGAAAAACAAAAAGGATGTCTTTACTGTACTACTGGCAAAATAAAGAAAGAGAAATGGACAGAGTTGAGAGAAAAGAAGTAGAATAGCCAGTGTTTGTTACCTGTACTGGTTGAGTGCTGGTCAGAAGTAGAAAAAGAGTTCAGATTGATTCAGCCTAAAGTGCTGAGTAGGAGAACCATTTCACTAAGATTGTGGGAGGGATACAGAACCCAGAAATTGTGAGGGTTGTGGATAGTATGAGTCTAGTTTGAGATCTGTTGAGTTTAGGTCCCTGGGGAACACCTAAGAAGAAGTATCAGAAGAAAAAAGGGCACATTATCACTGTTTTGCATCTTTATCTTTCCATAGAAATCACTTTCTCCAGGAAGAAAGCATTGAAGTGCAAAGCAGTGCTGTTTAATAGTATGAAACGATGGAAATATTTTTTTAGCATCTAACTTAAAATAGCCACTAATCACATGTGGCCTTTGAACACATGAAATGTGGCTAGTAAGATTAAGAAACTAAAATTTTAATTTTATCTAATTTAGAATAATTTAAGTTTAAATATCTTCATGTGGCTAGTAGCTCCCATATTAGACTCTGCAGGTGTAGAGAGATTTATTTATATTCATTTTACTGTCTTTGATAGGAAGAAAAGTAGGTCAATTCACTTTAGAAACATATCACCATTTTCAAAATAAAAAAAGTGGTGGATTAATCAGTGAGCCCAACTAAGGAAACTATATGTCCCTCAAGAAGTAAAAGGCCCATCACAGAATAAGAAATCTTGACTTTTTGTCCAATCCACCCTCTTATACACTTTGAATGTATAAATTGTTTTGCCTCTACTAAGAAAAATGATAAGGATATAACTAATATGCTTTTATTACAGCCAATAGTTGTGAGTATGAAGATCTCCTTAGTAACTGTGATTCCTTGAAGACGACAGCTGGCTGTGAGCATGAACTACTCAAAGAAAAGTGCAAGGCTACTTGCCAATGTGAAAACAAAATTTACTGAAATACTCATCATGCATTGTGCAAGAGTAAGTGGAGAAGGGCTGCATCATGTAATAGACACATAACAGAGGTGAAACTGTAGACATGTTAGAAATTTGATTCTGAACAGTAATACCTCTTTTTCTCTTGGATCTTCACGGAAATCTCTTTCATACATTGATTTACAAAAGCAGCAAAGTCCATGACAACAACTTTGGGACTTCAATATACATTTGGTACTTTAAAGTTAATGAATTTAACCCAGCTGGGAATTTTTAAAGTTGTTTAACCACAGGACTTAGGTCTTTAGAACTTCAAATTAAAATGAAGCATTACCTGTTTCCTGAAACAATATGCAAAAAATAAAAAAACTTTAACATCATTGTCATTTGTACTACATGGTTTTTTACATATATAAAGAGTAAATACAAAGACTAACAGAAGTAATTAGCTTTGAGAATAAAGAACTTATCTAAGCAATCACGTAGATGTGATTCTTGTGCAATATTTTACAGTATTCATAATTTTATCTCTAGCTAGATTAGCCCAGATAAATGATTATACAGAACAAAATTTCCAAAATATTTACCTATAAAATTAATCTTGATAACCAAAAAAAGGAATCAGTTCTATTCTTATTTGCTTTTTGCTTTTTGACATTTTGATCTCCTCCCTACTGGCTTAATGATTTAAAAAAAAGAAGTATTACCTTACAGTGTATACAAATATATCCTCTCTCCTCAAAGGAAAACAATAGTAATAAATACTTTAAAGAGATTTACCATTTTTAAGTCTTTGTACACATTCTCATTTGAGACTGATAAAACAACAGGGTCAACAATGCTTTTAAAAAAAAAAAGCAATAAAAACACTGAAGATTTGAACAGAGACTTCACCAAAGAATATATACAAATGGCATGAATATAAAAAGATGTTCAACATCATTAGTCATTACAAAAATGCAAATTAAAACAACTGTGAGATACCACTATCCAAGTAATAAAATGACTAGAATGAAAATGACTATACAAAGGGTTAGCGAAGTTATGGAGGAACTGGATCCATCATATACTCCTCTTGGGAATATAAAATCATGCAATTGCTTTAGAACTCACATCTCCAGATTCTTAAAAAGTTATATATCTATCATATAATCTAGCCTTTCCATTTTTATATACCCAAGAAAAAAACATATGTCCATTTGAAGACTTGTATGTGAGCATCCATATAAGGTTTATTTATAATAGCCAAAATCTAGAAATATTTATTCACATGTGACTAGATAAACAAATTACAGTATATGCATATAATGGAGTACTACTTGGCAAATAAAAAAAAATGAACTATTGATATTCTCAACAATGTCGATGAATCTCAAAATAATTAAACAGTGAAAAAAGACAAGTGTACATACTGTGTGATTCCATTTATATAAAACTAGAAAATGCAAACTATATTGACAGGAAGCAGATCAGACTTCAACTTTCTCATTTATAAAATGAGTATAATTACTATATGCATTGCATAAGAAATATGGTGAAATTTAATGATACAGGTAAGCATTTAAAATAATATTGTTGGTTTGAAGAGTGGTATCAGCAAATAGTGGCATAAGAATTTCTAGCTCTCATCTTCCACTCAAAACCATAATTTTGAACAATCCACATGCAAAAATACCTTCACCAGAGCCAAGGATTCCAGGTAAGGAATTATAGCAACTGGGTGAAGCATAGAAATAAATAAGAAAAGACACATTGAGGAGGGAAGGAAAGATAGATTCACACTATTCCTATTCCTGTCTCCCGATCCTGGGCAGTCCATTGCAGAAAGAAATACCTTTTTTGTGGGAAAAGTAGAGTGAAGTAAGTGCCTGACTTCACCATAGACCTTGGAGCCAGCCCACCCCAGTACCAGTCCAACTCCTGCAGCCCTGCAGGGGTCCCTGCAGGGTTCTATAAACCCAGGCCCCCAAGTCACCCGTGCTTGTGGGCTCCAGAGACCCTCTGCAGCTCCCCGGTGGCCCTAGGCAGCTAATATGGCTCCAGGCTCCCGGCAGGCTCCTGTGAACCCAGGTTCTTAACCCACCCTGGCACCGGCCAGCTCCCATAGCACCAGACTTCCAGTGGGCTCCCACGAACTCAGGCTCCCAGCATACATTAGCACGAGACAGCTCCCAAGGCCCTAGGCAGTTCCTGTCGCAAAAAGCTCCAGGTCTTGTCTTCAAGGAGTTCATTCACATGCTCTCCTTGCCTTCAGGTATTTCACTTTCTAGTGTAATCTTATTCACTTCACAGCTGTATTTCCGGTGCCCAGCAGAGGGTTTCACACATAGGAAGGCCTCAATAAATATTTGTGGAATAAATATCGATGAATAGGCCCACAAACATGATATTGTATACTATAAATGTCAGAAAGAAAATAAGCAAGAGGATGTAACAGAAAAAAGAGAGAACGTGGCCTATTTAAACATTCTCTCTTTGGAGGTATAAGAAGCAAACTGGGCTACATAATTGTGCGAGTAAATTGCATATACTGTACACAGGCTCCAACTACCTCATATCATTCATTGTATACCACACACTAAAACTTAATCCAAAATGAGGGGGAAAGGTGAAGATTAAATTTTAAGTTATACTTCTGAATTTTGTAAAATTAATGTAATGTATAGACATATCATGAGAATATGGCAAGTCCAAAACTGAATCAAATGTGTAAAATATATACATATGAAAAACATTTTATTTATTTAGTAAAATTATTTAAGTGAAAAATATTCCAAAGTCATAAAGTTAAGCACAGTGAGTCAAAGAAAGAAAGAAAGAAAGAAAGAAAGAAAGAAAGAAAGAAAGAAAGAGAAAAGAAAAAAAAGAAAGAAAAGAAAAGAAAAAAAAAGAAAAGAGAAAAGAAAAGAAAAAAGAAAAGAAAGAGGGAAGGAAGGAAGGAAGGAAGGAAGGAAGGAAGGAAGGAAGGAAGGAAGGAAGGAAAGAAGGAAAGAAAGAAAGAAAGAAAGAAAGAAAGAAAGAAAGAAAGAAAGAAAGAAAGAAAGAAAGAGAAAAAGAGCCTCTTTAAAAGGACTAATTACCTAAACTAGATCTTGAAATTTCAAAAGACAGTGAAAAAGGGCAGTCAGATCCATGTATCTTTTACTGGAGATTTCCAGGTCAAAAGTTAAATTTGATTATATTTACGAAGTTAAATACAGTTTAAAGAAGAATAAGAACAGAAATAGACCTAGTACCCACAAGCAAATCTATGCATCATACACTTAAAGCAAAACTACACTAATGCACAAAATATTCAGGAGGAGTTGCTGAAAAATGCATCATGTGAAGCCTCCAGTGATGTAAAAAGAATCAGAAACAATCAGTCTATATCACCTCTGGCAGAATATGACATAAGAAAAATAAAATATTAGTAGCACCCCAATGATTCATGATTTTTCAATATTTTATTGTATATAAGCTATTTAGTATGTCAATTCAATTTTATGCATTATTATTTTTTATTAAATGTAAGTTTAAAATAAAAGTTTTGATCTTAGAGTCTGTGCAAATGACACTATTTATGAATGAAATAAAGGATATTGATATTTTAATTCTGAAAGTGGGAAGAAGTTTGCAGAGTAAAATGATTCCTTCTAAAATAATTTAGATCCAAATGGAGAAAGAGAAAAGTAGAATAAGCTCATTTGTTTTAGTATAGTCAATAACTTAAAGCTAAAGTATTCTGCTAAAAGCTGATAAATCCACTAGGAAATGACAAATAAACAAAATTAAGAGCACTATAAGTACATAGATAACTACTCAAATAAAAAGTAAAAACCTTCTTAAGTCATAATTTTTTTAAAAGAGTGAAGAAAATATATAAACAAAGCAAATATAATGCAATGTACATAATTATAATGTAAAATATAATAGAATTGAAAACATTAATTATTTTAATAAATATAAATAGGCTTTTAAATCAATTACTTTAAAAATTTCAGCTTAGCACAAAACAGAATCCAACTGTATGCTTTATAAAAGAGTGATTCAAAAAGACTAACAGTAAGAGAATTAGCAAATGTATTCCAGGGAAATAGAAAAAATAAGAAAGCATGGGTTATAAGCCTAATATCAAACTAAGAAGAATTCAAGCCAAAATATATAAAACATTAAAAATAACTCTTTGCAATGCACCATATGACAGTTATAAACACCTAACCATCAGATAACATTAAGACCATTTAATAAAAACTATAGGGGATGCAAGGAAACAGAAACAGAAACATACTAATAGCAGGAGATTTTAGCATACAATTCGCAGCTCAGGAAAGGTCAAGTGGATAAAAAATTAGAATGTAGAAGAGAAAAGATTCACTAAGATTAATAGCATTTACACTTTCTTCTCAAATGCATAAAACATTTTTTAACATTGATCAATTGTTAGATTACAGAAAAGTGTTTTATAAAATAGAAATGTATCATCAAGTAATGAAACAAAATCAAAACTGAAAAGGGCCTTTCTAGTTGGAAATTTAAAAATCCTCTTTTAAGCAAGTCTTGAGTAACAGGGGAAAGACAAATACAAATTATAGGATTTCTATAAAAATAATTATCTATTTTATCTATCTGAATTTGTGGAACGCACTTAGGCAGTGATAAAAAGAAAATTCATTGTCTTAAACATTTTTACCAATAAATGAAAATAAGTTAATTAAATCCTTGATACAAAAATCTAGAAAAAAACAGTAGAGAAAATCTAAAGGAAAGTAAATTCTAAAGAAGAAAATAATAGTCATAAATATAAGTTAATGAAATAGAGAATAGAAAATCAGAAGTATAATTAATAAATCAAAATTCTGTGTTTTATAATTAATGAAATAGACAAATGACTAGTGAGCTTAATAAACAAAAAAAGATAAAACCACAAATTAACCAAACAAAATGACAAAGGAGAAACAGCTATTAGAATAGAAGAAATAGGGAGAGAGGTCTAGGGGTGGGGGAGGGGAGGGTGAATGTGGGGCGAAAGGTACTATTAAAACCTCTATGCAGGTGGGGCAGGAGACTGGGAAATGGGGTGAAGGGTTAAAGAAGTACAAATTAGTAGTTGATAGATGGTCATGGGGATGGGGAGCATGGCATAGGGAATTGGAGTTAGCATTAATATATTGGCTAGGTGGAAAACCAGAGGAGAGAAGGAACAATTAGAGGGATCGTTTTATAAATTATATAAATGTCTAACTAATGTACTGTATACTTGAAACTAATTTAAATAAATAAATAGATAAATAAATAAATAAATAACTCTATGCAAATATATTTGGAAACCTAGATAAAAAAATAATTTGCTAGGAAAATAGAATTTACAAAAATTGACTCCATTAGAGATAAAGATTAAACTGGCCATTATCTATAAAGCTATAAAGAAACTATCATCTCTCAAAAAAAAATGTGTGTGTGTAATCTGATATGTAAATGGACAAAGAACATAACAAATATTTCACCGAAAATTTATTAAAATAACCACTAAACATAAGAAAAGATTTTTAACTTTACTCATAATTAAAAAAGCAATTAAAAACACAGTTGCATTGCATTTTCACCTCTCAAGTTAAAAAAAATCAAAAATAATATGTTCTGGTATAGTTTTTATGAAGGAGTATTTGGCAATAGCTACCAAAACTGTATATGCATTTACCTTTTAATCCAGCAGACTATCTAGAATTCAACTTTAAATCACTTCTAGAAATTCCATATTGTTCTTTCAACAATATGAAGATTCATATGTGCAATATTATTGAAATGTTATTTGTAATTGCAAAATATTTCTAAAAATCTATAGCTCATATACAAAATGTTAGTCAAATAAACTATGGTGTATGAACACAATGTAGTACTATGCATCTTTCAAAAAGAATGAGAAGGATCTTTATGAACTGATACAGAGTGATTTCCAGTATATGTTGTTAAATGAAAAAGAGCAAAGTGCAAAAGTATTTTTATAGTATTCTACCTTTTGTGTAAAAAAAAATGATAAATACAAAAATATACATGTACTTTCACATTTTTGAAAAATATACATGCAACATAAAAAGAGTGTACCAGAAACTAATGATTTTGGTTACATACAGTGGGTGGGCAAGAATGAGGAAGGCAGAATGGAGGATGTCAAAAGGTTAGGTAAAAATGACTGGAGGGAATGACGCTTCTCTGACTATTTCTTTTTGTATAGTTTTAGTTTGTGAATCATGTTAATGTCTCATACTCTTTAAAATAAAATATAATCAATGAGGGGGGTAAGAAAAAGCCAAAAATGGAATAGACACAAAAACAAATTAAACTATATCTTAAATACATAAAATAATCACTGTAATGGGTAAAAAAAGAACCAGTTCAACTAATGTTGGAATGCTATTTTGGACTGCATGTCCTTTATATTTATGTAAACAAACTTTCAACTCTCATGAATAAGATTTTCTTATTTGTTTTTAACCTTAGATACATAGGGTAGTAGTTCTAAAACTATTATATATCCTATGAGTGAACAAACAAATATATTATGAATAATGCGGGCCAGATTTCTCACTTTTGGAGAAAGGATTTATACATATGCAGAGGAGGAATGTAGGAATAAATCCTGTGTTATTATATTAAGATTGGAGGCATAGGTATGAATTGATGGTTTTTAGCATATAGAGGTGGATAAAGATGCTAGGGAACTTTCAGTGAACAAAGCAGAAGGAATCCTTGCACTCATGAGTACATGTGGGAGATAAGAACATAAGAGTTCCTAGCCACTAAGAACACAAAACATTCCTCAAGATAGTAAAAATATTCATAAAATGATATAAAATGTGACACCAAAGGGGAAAATGCAATTTTACCATTTTTAAATGGAACACATCTTGTTTGAATTAAAGAAAGTTCCGGAAAACACAATTTTATGTTGGCTGCAAGGAGTATTCATCCTTGTCACTGTGACATTGGAAGCCAACAGCAAAGACAGTGATAGCTGAAGAGCAATCACTGGAGGTTTCCGTCTCCAGTAGACAAACTCATCTTTGAGGTCTGGAGTTAATGGCAACATACTCATTGAATGTTCCTAGGCATCAGAATCCTTAGCACCCCAAATCTATGAGAAAGGCTGAGTAGAAGAGCAGGAAAGGATCAGATGCTATGGGGCATGTGACAAGATCTGTTAGTACACATGAGAAAATTCACAGGGGCCTACAAGTACGCAGTAGTGACTGGGTGAAAAGTTTAGGGTTATGGCTCTTTCAATAGCAGATAGAGGAGAACACTACCTTTACCTGTCACACCCATGAACACACATGCACATATGAAAACAATTAATGGGGTCTATCTTAAAACCAAAACGCTTAGTGTTGAGAGAGATGATCATAAAATGTACTCTTGATTTGTATATAGAATTTTAAAATGTCATCAGATATCTATTTCTATCTCAAATCGAGATGATTTTTCTTTTTTGATTAAGTGAAATAATGAATTTAAGATATTTATCAGTAAGAGACACTAATATTGCTCAATAAATTTTTATTTACTTATCTGTTTCCACTTACTGCTACCAAAGTTAATTAAAAATATATCACATTCTAAGTGCTATGCTGAATATTTTATACTTATTTTTGCACTTTATCCTAATAATAGTCTTGTGTAGATAACTAAAGAAGGATAGGAGGGTTAAGGATAGAAGGATTAACAACCAGCAAACATCAGAGTATGAACTCAACCCAGATGTGGTCTGACAAAAGCCTAATGATTTAAGCACTAAACGATGAGTTTTCCTGAAATAGACTAAAATTGATTGACGGTTTGGATTAAAAATGTATTTATACTATTTAATTAGACAGGAAAATGTTCCTTTATATTAAGTTCTGAGATAGATTACTTATTCTACATTCATAGAGATGTGGGTTTTTTTTTAAGATTTAATCATTTTTTATTTTTCAGTTATAGTTGTCATACAATATTATATTAGTCTCAGGTGTACAACGTAATGATTAGATATCTATATAACTCATGAAGTGATCATTCCAATAAATTTATTACCCCTATTAAAAAAAAAAAAAGCTTCACATATTTATTACTGAACCAGCCTACTAGTGAAGAAGCATATTATACAAAGAAGAAACTCATTTTTCCAATAATTTCTCAATAAAACATGTCCAACTGTCTAGATAGTAGTGATCTTCTCAGTACTTTGGTAAGATCCAAGCAACATGGATACAGCAGAAATATATGTGCCATCTCATGCGTGATTTCTTATAGACCCAGCTTGTTACTTCTCCACTGTCTCCTATTTGAGTTGTACTTGATTTTGTTACCAGTTTTCATCTGAATGCATTGGGAAATGGGCCGATTCTGCTTTTATTTATTGGCCGGGAACCGCTTGATTCTGAGTTTTGTGAGAAAACATGGCAAGTGAGACAACAGCACATACCACAATGGTGGAGAAAGAGACCAGCCACCCTATCTTTTGATTTAAGCATTATTTTTCATCTTGAAGTACTTGTTGATAAATATGTAGTTATTGCTATTCTTTATTCATATTTTTGATACATATGTTTTTCTTCTTCTTAAGTCCTTCCAACATTTCCTGTAATACTGATGTGGTGGTAATAAACTTTTTTAGCTTTTTCTTGTCTGGAAGCTCTTTATCTGTCCTCTGAGTCTAAATGATAGCTTTGCTGGCAGAGTAATCTTGGTTGTAGGTCCTGGTTTTTCATCATTTTGAAGATTTTGTGTTAAAACCTTCTGACTCTCACAGTTTCTGTTGAGAAATTGGCTGATAGTCTTATGGATGCTCCCTCGTAGGTAACTAGTTACCTTTCTCTTGCTGGGTATAAGATTCTCTCTTTGTATTTAACCTTTGGCATTTTAATTATGATGTGTCTTGGAGTGGGCCTCTTTGAGTTCATCTTGTTTGGGACTCTATGAACTCCCTGGAGTTGTATGTTTATTCCCCTCACCAAGTTAGGGAAGTTTTCTGTCATTATTTCTTCAAATAGGTTTTCAATTTCTTGCTCACTCTCTTCTTTTGGTATCCTTATGATACAAATATTGTTACACTTTATGTATGCCAGAGGATCCTCAAAATATCTTCATTTTTAAAATTTTTTTCTTGTTGCTATTCTGATTGGGTGTCCTCTGCTACCCCATCCACTAAATCATTCATTCGATTCTCCTCTTCCAACCACTCTATTGATTCCCTCTAATGTACTTTTCACCTTAGATATTTTATTCTTCATTTCTGACTGGTTCTCTTTTATGTTTTTATGTTTTCTATCTCCATTTTTATGTTTTCTATCTCTTTGTTAGAGTTCTCACTGAATTCATCTACTCTTTCTATAAGTTCATTGAGCATCTGGTTAATTGCTTGTCTCCATTTTGTTGAATTTTTTTTCTGGAGCTTTGTTCTGTTCTTTCAAGTGAAACATGTTTCTTTGTCTTCCCATTTTGGCTGCCTCCCTGTGTTTGTTTCTATGTATTAGGGAAGGCTTCTAAGTCTCTTGATCTTAGAAGAGTAGATTTATGTAGTAGGTGTTCTGTAGGGCCTAGTGGCACAGTCTTCCCTGGTCACCTGAGTGACATGCTCAATGTATGTGTCCCTTGGGTGTGTTGTGTATACCCTCTTGTCATAGTTGAGACAAGGTTGCTCTTCGGACTCCGATGGGTGGGATTAGCCCTTGGGCTGATTGGTTGTGAGGACTGGCTATTGAAGGGCTGACCCTATGGAGCAGGATTCACTTTAGCAGGGCTCTGTTGCCTGCCCAGTCTATCCTTTGGGTGTGTCCTCTTCACACGCAGCCCTGGGTGGTGCTCTGGCTCCAGTGTTAGTCAAAGCAGGCTACAGGGTATGCCGGCCCAAGGGCCTCCTGGGAGGGTTCCAGCTATAAACCGAGTTTAGCCACAGCCTGTGCACCTATACTGGGCTTATAGATGCCTCAGGAGGCCAAGCCAGGAACTGAGGCTGGCTACCACTAGTGTGGGGCTTAGGATTGCTCAGCAAGAGGTACGGGACACATCGAGCCAGAGGCTGCTTCTTTAGGTTTTGTGAGCCTTTGAGAGATTTTAGAAATCTGTAGCAAAAGCCAAGACAGGCAATTTGTATGGAATAAACCACTAAAAGTGGCTTGAGTGGGCCTGCAAGTTGAGAAAGGCAGAGTCTCAGCGAATTTCCTGAGCAGAGCCACCTGTGTTATCCAGATTGATGGCAGTTCAGATATAGTGGCTACCTGCACTCACACATTGGGAGGAGGAGGGCTCAACAAAGGAACAATGGATATTATCAGCACTTCTGTCCAGGAGAAAGCCCCCCCTCCAGCCCTCGCCCTAAAGCCAGACAATTCAGTTCCTCCTTGTAATTCCCCCTGGGACCTTTTGAGCTGCTGTCCTAGTGTTGGAGCTCAGAGCAAATGAGTCTGTCAGTGAGTAAGTCCAGACACAGGCACTTTAAGAGGAAAGTCTGTAACGCCCCCAGCCCTCTGTCTCACTCAGCCACAACCTCCCTCTGATTTTCACAGCCAGAGGTTATAAGGACTTCTCTTCCCAGTATGGGGCCAGGACCCCTCACTCCTCTGATGGGGAAGGAGCTCTGCAGCCAAGTTACCTGATTCTCAATCACCACACGTGGTTGTAGGACCAGGCTGTTTTGCATTTCTACCCCTTTTACCTATTAGAGGTAACCTCATATGTATGTCCCTAGTTGTAGAACTTTTGTTCAGCCTAATGTCAGGCAACTCTTAGTGAAGGTTACTCTGTAGTTTCGTTATAATTCTGGGGTGGTCACGAGAGGAGGCGTGTAGAGCACTTACCTTCTACACTATCTTGACTGGTCCCCAGAGATGTCTTTATATTTGACAATATGACTTTTAAGACTTGTAGTTCAGTGGTAGTCAGAGTCAAGATATTTCCTTAATAACTTCATAAAATCACATAGTGACTAAATCCTGTTGACTTCCGTTTCTATTACCTTAAAATCCTGGTCTGTAATTATATGTTTAAAAAAAAAAGGTGATGATAAATAAATCAAACCTTAAAGAGTACTGATTGAGTGAATGCATGAGGAAGACTTCTAGAGTGCTGGTTACATAGCTATATGTATACATACATGTAAAAATTAAATTGGCTACATACCCTTAAGTTTTGTGCACTATATTATATACAAGTTATGTCTCAGTTTAAAAAAGAATAAATAGATACAGAACAGAAGGAAATGAGGGAGGGAAGAGTGATGGAGGGAGGGAAGGATGGAGGGAGGAAAAGGAAATGTTTAAAAAAGAAAAGAAAAAGGAAAGGAAAGGAAGATTACCACAACATGGCATAGAGGCACAGGTTTGAGGGGGAAATCATATGTTCAGTTTGAGGCATATTAAAAGTGGAGGTATGGAGTGACAGTTGAATTTGTGAGTTGAGAACTCAGCCTTGAATGGAAATAAAAATTTGAGAATCAACACTATATAGATGATACTTAAAGTCATAATAGTATATTACATTACTAGAGAGTGAGTGAAGCAATATGCTAAATTCCAGAATATGCTGAAGCTTGTTAATATAAGATGCAAAGGTCCATCAAAAGTGTCAAAAAGAGACAAATTACTGTACAAGTCCTATTTTAAATTTTTCTATAAAAGTGATGAATCTTTAAACTCTACAACTCAGCACAATTATCTAAAAGAAAAAAAATAATTACATATGTGAGGAGACAGTAACAAATCATCTAGATGCTTGAGGGATATTGAAAACTTTTCAGTCATCATGAAATTACTATCAGTTAGTTGAAAAAAATGATGAAGAAGGAGAAGAAAGGAGAGCAATACATGGTGACCGACATGTGGAAAATGGAAGGGCCAGAAAAAAATCTTGAAAATTTTGTATGAATCTGTGGGAAAGTCCTACATTTTAAAATATTTTTCTTTTACATTTTAGCATTCTTGAACCATGGCTTCATATATAAAACAGAATAATACATAAACCCACACTTTTTTAAAAATTGCGCTAAACGAAATTTGTTTCTCTTTTTGATGGTGCATGGATATAAATCAAGATCAATCTCATTTTATAAAATTACATGTGTGTATGCTCACAATTCATCTAAACCTTCAGCAGAATTTTACTAAATTCTTATTAAAACTTAGTGATTGTTTGCAAATATTAGAATGGGTACTTGAAACTGGTTGAAAAATGCTAATTAGAGGGAAAATGTCAATCTACAGTTCTCTGTATTGCATTTGTTCAGCACAAAAGCCTGACCTTGATTGGTTGTTATTAATCAGTGCTTCCAGTAACTTCTACGCAAGCAGGCAATTAGACAGTATGTTGGTTCAACAATGAGCAGCCTCTCAGGAATTTGTCAATAAAGTTTTGTTTCCTAGTTAAACCAAGTGATGTTATCAGTCAAGTGAAATGTTTGGGAAGCCCAAAACTTCAGTCAAGTTAACCTAGATCTACTATCCTAGAGATAAGATTGGAATGTAATTGTAACTCTTAAATGGCAACATACTAAGGAAAGACTGTGTAATTAGTCTGGGCAGGTCAGTGTAAGGCAGTGGTCCTTGAACAGTCGTCCCCCAATAACATCACGAGGCAACTTGTGAAAATGCACTGATTTTGAAACTGGGGGTAAGACCCAGCAATCTGTGTTTTAATGTGTTCCCCACTAAAGAGCACTAAAGGTCAAGATTGACTGGCCTATTATATGGAATAGGGAAGACAAACACTAAATTTGGCAGACTCAGGTGTAATCATTAGGGAACAGTATTCTATGTGAAGAAAGGCTCTTTCATTAGCCCCATCATGACTTGAATGAAATGTCTGTCAAAGCTCTTTCTTTTGCTCTCATTTTATGTTCAAAAAGCAACATTTTTATTGAATATTTGACCTTCTAATTACCCTGTCACTATAAAGGAGGAGCCTTAAGGGGGAATATAATCATGCTAAACTTAGGCAAATGGCTAATACTTTTAAGTGAGTGACAGAATCAAGGGTAGCAAGCATTAAAAAGCTGGAATGTGGCAGTAACTAGGAATTTAGTTTCAAAAATCAACTGTGGAAGAACAAGTTGAACAATACTTTGCACGTGACTTATGTTATTTGGAAAAGACCTAAAGCTTTTCATTAATTACAACTGTGACTTATGACAACAGTATGACACTACCACTACTATGTTGATATAAGATTAGAGACATATTTATAGAAAAAAGTTTACTTTAGGCAAGTAAAAGGCCCATTCATCTGTGCATTGTGGGGAACACAATCAGAACATTATAGTCTTTCCTGATGTCAACTTTTTACAGGGTATTTAAACTGGTGTCCAAAGGATAGTAATAGGGAGGTAAGGTATATTAGGACATCCTCGGAGCCATTTAGACACCAATCCTGTAGCATCCCACATACTGCAGGATTGTGGGTGGTGGCTGGCTCTGATGGTAAAAGATGTGACATTGACCTCAGGCTGGAGATTCTACTCTATCTCCCTCACTTTAAATCCTGATGCTCATGTTTTCCCCTCCACAATTACAAATATCACAGTCACAAAGAAGAAACAAAAGGGGGGCAAGGAAAGGAGGGAACTAGTTATGATATGGGACAGTAAACCTCACTGGAAACTGTCCTTTGGACACCAGTTTAAACACCCTGTTAAAAGTTGACATTACGAAAGACTAATGTTCTGGTTATGTTCCCTACAATGCACAGAAGAATGGGCTTTTTCTTGCTCGGAGAGAACATTTTCCCTAACTTTGTTTTCCTTCCACTTCTCAGATTTAGAGAGAGAGGGGGGAAGAGAGAGAGAAAGAGAGAGAGAGAGAGAGCGAGCGTACACACAATAGATCTATCGGGATCTTTTCTGGAAAAGATGTCATCAGGTGGAAATTTTTATTCTCCAGAGCTTCAGAAGAGTTGTATCCCTATAGAAAAGTAAAGCCTATTGTTGGACTGACACTTCTCGAAATGTGGCCTGATGCTGAAACTGGGACACAGCAGTGCTCATGAAGGTTGTGTATGCCTTATCAACCCAATCAGGTTATATAGCCTCCTGGAGTCATGGATGGCTTTTCTCTTGTGTTCCCTAAAGCATTTAGCATGCTGTAGAACAATATTTAATATTTAGGAAATATATTGTATTGAATTATTTCTAAACACTTTTAAATGTTTTGTGTTTTATCTTATTATTCTTGTTTTTAAATTCTGGGTGTACTTTTAGTATACTCACCCTGCTATGAGCTATTAGAGCTCAAAAGGACCTTCAGAGGTTCTACAGCGTATATTCTTTTTAATGCCTACAGTACCTGGTATTCCTAGGTGGTCTCCCATCCAAGTACTAACCAGGCCCAACACTGCTTAGTTTCCAAGATCAGATGAGATCAGGCATGTTCAGGGTCAGCCTATATTCTTTTTAGAGAAGAGAACATTGAAACCTCAAAAGAAGAGGTTACAGACATAATTACAAGTTTTACACTGATTCTAAACCCAAGCTTTCTGACTCCAGCCTGAAGGCATTGTCACATGTTTTACCATTAGAGACAGAGGTCTAAATGTCAAAATAAAAATTCTTGCCCAATTATTTCAGTCCTTTAATATCACGACATATTTCTGAACATTTCATGACAGCAAACATTAGCTATTGTTGTTATTCTCCTCATACTATCTGAGGAGTGTTATTTTCTAATGTACGAACTTGTATAGGAAACTTCAAGAAAGGATAATGATTAAAAGTACCTAAAAACCACAGCCACTGTGGAAAACAGTCTACAGTTTCCTCAAAAATCTAAGAATTGATCTACCATACGATACAGCAATCCCCCTACTGGATATTTACTCCAAAGACTTGAAAACCCGTATCCAAAAAGATATTTGCACACCGATGTTCATAGCATTATTCACAGTGTTCAAGACATGCAAGCAACCTGAATGTCCTATGATAGATGATTGACTAAAGAAGCTAGGTACATATATACAATGGAATATTACTCAGCCATAAAA
>CM053502.1:97251499-97389252 GCA_028627145.1 Eidolon dupreanum | reverse complement strand
ACCTCGAGATAATCATGCTAAGTGAAATAAGCCAGATGGAAAAAGTTGAAAATCACATGGTATCACTTATATGTGGAATGTAAACCTAAAAGCAACAAATGAACAGGACAAACAAACAGAGACTCATGCACATGGACTATAGACTAGTGGTTACCAGAGGGTAGGGGGTGGGGGAGGAGGGGGGAGGTAGACAGGGTAAAGGAGGTCAAATATAAGGGGGTAGGGGGAGGGTGAACTGGGTAAAGTGGATCAAATATATGGTAGCTGAGGGAAACTGGATTTTAGGTGGTAAACATAGAATAGAATATATAAATGTCAAATTATAATGTATAACTTAAAATTACATAATTGTATTAACCAATTTTATCCCAATAAACTTAATTTTTAAAAAGTTAAAAAAATACCTAAAAACCATAACTTACTATAAATTCTTAAAACAACAACAACAAAAAATTGAGACTGTAGGGATATGATAGCCAAACTTGAATATCATTAAACTCTATTTCATGGACTATTAATTATATGTGTCCTAAATTATAACAAATCCAATTCATCATGTACACAGCTACCAAATTATACTTCCTACAATATACCATATGTTTCCCTTCTGCCTAAAAATCTTTCAACATATTCTTTCCCTAAATGAAAGTATTTAATTTGAAATGTTATGACCCTTAATAAACTGGCTGTAAACTCTATTCTCAATCTTTTTCCCTTCCCATAGTAGGATAATAAAACTATTTTGGAGTCCCTAGATGGGAGCATAGTAAGAATAAGTAGAGTTTCCTCTTACTGTACTACCCCAAGCTATTCCACTTCATCTCTGAAAGGAAGTGATGTTTTATTTTCCTCTTAATGGCATCAATGCCACCGGTATGTAGAAGGTAACTTGCATTTAATACATACCTACTAAATCCAAGATATATAGCCTATAAATTTTTATTCTTATATTATTCATCAGAGTGTATAATTTCAAGATATCTACTTTTTATGCATATCTTAATAAAACTATATAAGTGTATCTTTTAATGCAAATTGTTTTTAAAAAATCCAAAATGACTTAAACAATAAAGGGTCTTTTTCTGACTTGTATGACTAAAAAGGAATCAAAGTAGGCAGGCTGCTGGAGCCAAAAGTTTTCAATGTTTTCAAGTTACCAGATTGATTTCTCAGAGGTCTTCTCAATTTTGCCCTCTTCCATGTATTGGCTTTACCTGCAAGTTATGTTGTAATGTTAAAATAAATCTGTAGTTTTAAATGTGGAACGAAAAGGAAGATATTTATCTCCTCAGTGAATGAATTTTTCTGTAACAGTAAGGAATAAATAAAAAGTAACATTTAATGTCACCCCCCCCCCGCCCCGTCCCCAGCTTCTTAGGCCAAATTTCAAGGAATAAGATCTGTAACTCAAGCAGGAGTGAAGGGATATAACTTCTCCCCACTCCAGTCAGGGCACAGGATGGATGGTAGAGAGCCAGGTAGATTGGTGAGTGTTTGCAAGGCCTACTGGTTCTGAAAAATTGAGACTTCTCTGTCTAATCAAGGGACAAAAAAATTAATCAGTGAGTGTTAGCAAATGTGACATGGAACTGGGTGTTCTTTTCTGCTGCCTCAGATTTCCCAGGAAAGAGCTATGGGAGCCAAGGAGCAATTTCCCCAAGGAGCCAATGGGGAAATATCTTTTAAGAACTAATTATGTATAATCACAGCTTTTGCAAAGAATGGCTTGACATTAGTAAACTAGACTGTCTATGAACATATGACCCATCAATTCTTCCAAATTATTTTAAGAATCACATCACATCTTAAACATCATTTGATCCTAAATTATAATTTCTATATTATAATTAGCATGTCATCCTCTATTCAATTTAAGACCTTAGGATTTCAAATAATTGAGGGGACACTTTAGTAGATCAAAAAGGTGTTTCCTATTGAAGTTATACATATAAATAAGCAAGGCTAAAAATCACAAGGAGTTTTTGTTGTTGTTGTTTTGTTTGTTTTGCTTTGGACCCTTCGTCATTTCATTTACTCAACAAATGCTTAATTAATACCTACTTTGTGTCAGGCACTGTGATCAGTATTAAAATTTTATAAGTAAACAAAAATACAAAATCCTTGCCCTTGTGAAGCTCATATTCTACTGGAAAGAAATGGACAATTAAGAGGATAAATTACGAAAAAATATAATATGATTCCTAGTAATAGGCCCAGAGTTAAGTAAACAAGGTAGATAATAGTGGGCAATGGATCAGAGAAGTAACAGGTATGAGGCAAATCATATAAGATCTTGTGGGCCATTGTAAGAACTTCTATTTATTTTCAGTGAGATAGTTCCCCCTAACAGGGGAACTATTGGAAGAGCTATTGGAGGATTGGAGCAGAGGAATGACATAATTTGATTGATGTTTCAAAAGGATTATTCTAGTGCTATGAGACTGGACTAAATGGGGGCAAGAGCTGAAGTATAGAAGTTAGGAAGCGATGGCAAATATTACAGATAAGAGAGGAAGATAGCTAGGACAGATGTTTGCTGTGCAGTGATGATAAAGTATAAGATTCTGAATATATTTTGAATGGAAGGCTTATAAAGATTTGCTATTCTGATGTGAGATGTAAGAAAAAGAGTGGAATCAAGGATATCTATGAGGTTTGGGGCCTGAACAACTAGAATTAGGGAATTACTACTTCATGAGATGGAGGAGACTAGAGGATGATTGGGTTTGGGTGGGAAGATCAGAAGTTTAGTAAGTGAATAAGTTGTGTATGCCCTTTTTGTAATCAAGTAGAGATGCTGAGTAAGTAATTGGATATTTGAGTTTAGAGATGAGAGAACTTCAGAATAAGGATATAAAATAGGGAATCCTCAGCATATTAAAATAGGTATTTAAAGATGTGAGATTTGATAGATATCGCAGAGTGAGTATAAATAGAAAAAGAGAAGATCTAAAGGTAGCCTTAGAATACTAAAACAGTTTGTGGAGAAAACCAAAGAGCAGTCTTTGAAGTATGGGTTAATTTTACTTCATTGGAAGCCATGTGGGAAAACAAAATGTTTTATGGATGAAGGAGAAGCTACCAATACATCAAATAAAAGAGGAGAACCAAGAATTGAGGTAAATGATGCCCTTGAGAAAAGCAGTTTTCATGGAGTCATGGGGACAAAAGTTTGATTAATAAGTTCAAGAAAGTATTGAAGAGTATGAGTATAACAGTGGCAACCATGACTAGAGTTTCAGCTATGCATTCAGGTTACACAACACCCAAAGGAGAGGAAAGTAATATCTTTATACTAGCATGTAAACATATTCCCTGAAGTTCATTTGAATTGGACTTGCTTAAGTCACATATCTATCAAGCACTATAGAATAAGGTGGCCTGAATAATGGCCTGATTAACTTAGTTGATGTCATATGTTCTTCTCTCCCTTGTTATGAGTCAAGTGTGGACTCATAATTCCCAGAACTACAAGAAACCCCAAATAGAAATGAGGACGGTGGGAAGAAGGAAGGATAACAAGACATTGAGATATCATCAAAAATTATTTACAAAGTTGATGTGCTTCAAAAATCTTAGTCATAACAATATGAATACAACACAAAACTGGACCAGAATATCTACACCAAAAATGTTTGCTGGTGCTTACCTTAGACATCTAAAAAAAGAATTTTTTTCCTTTAGTTTGGTCAAGTGAAATATGTAAACAGAATTATAATTATATTTTTGCATGAAATATCTTATAAATATATACAGATGGTTATAAATATAAAATTGTTGAACTGTTTCTGGGTATAAGTATCAAAAGTATAGAATAACTCCTATAGCACTCATCTCTTATTAAAATCTAAAGACTATTAAATAATTCCCAACCTGGAACACAAAAAGAGACTTTTATTTCCCTTATCTATATATTATTAAATGCTATCTACTATTTTTTTCCTTTGAAATGCCTCATGAATAGATCGAGTCAAAATCATAGTAAGCAGGTAATGTAATTGTTTTGATTCCACTTAGGAATGTCATTGAAATGTCTTTTAAGTCTTATACCTTTTAAATTTAAACAATATCATGAATATAAACTACTTTCAGAACTTATTTTCTTCTATCCCTTTGCCAACATAAACACAAATTTTCCCAAGCCACTAAGGAAACATGAATATTCCTGTTGGTTTATTTTGCAGAAAAAGTGAACTCTCCTTGCCTTAATCTTTCCCATGCATGTGATCCAGGACATCCGTGGCCATGAATGAAAAGGAGGAAGATAAAAAGATGAAATTAAAGAGGAAGAGGAAGAGAAAGAGGAGGAAGGGAAGGAAAAGAAAAAGTAGCTACTATTTTTATACACTGGACACTAGGTTTACAATAAAGAATCAAAATAACCTTTGGAATTGCAGTTTCAGTATTTTCCTTAATAATCCCCAAACTGACTCTCAGAGCTTAAAGCTGAGCAAAGAAAATACCAAGAAGTGGTGACTTTACTTTTTAATAATAGTTTTGCTAACAGCTTAAATATATTTGTTGTACAAATTTAGAGACTAAGCAAGTATATGTTTCCTTTATTATTTAATTTACATTTTAAAACTTTTATTAAACCAAAAGAAGTAGAGTTAAAAACCAATTTAAAAAATTAAGCTATTGATTAAGTATTCTTCTGGGGAAAAGCTCACTATTTCATTCCTTCCACTTCTGTATGGATCTTCTAATCTTCAAAAAAAATAGTACCTCATCCAAGAAGTAATGTCTGATCCCTTCCAAATTCATCATAATTAATTTATTATACTTCACTCTAACACAGCATTTTTGGTTACAATTATTTAAGCATTTGTCAGATTATATGTTTAAGGTAAAATATAGTTGTTATTTTATCTATAAAAATATTTTTCAAAAGGCATAAGATTTTAAAACTATATTTGAAAGAATAAAATGCTCAAAAACTAAAACTGCCCAATGAGACACAGACCATCCTTAGGAATGAGGTTCTGAGATGACTAGCAGATTCCTCATAAGATCATTTTATCAGTGTTGATATTGATTGTGAGAAGTCATAAAGTTTGTTTGAGATTGGTGACAATCTCTTACAGTACTTGGTGGAACTGTACGAACAGAGAAAATTCTTGAACTTAGAAAAGGTTCTTACCAAAAATGCCCAATATGTAATTAAAGTTTTTAGGAAAGTACGTGGAAAGGGGTGTAGAAGTCGGCTGGATGGTGGGAAAAGTAAAGTTCAAAACACATCTGATTTTTGAAGCCCCACAGCATCAACTACCTTATGTAATTAATTGCTAAGTGAACTGCAGATTTTCTCTGTAGAATGACAGTTAGCCCAGGTTATTTTGCATGATTATACATAACTATATGTCTTTCTCAGATTGTAAACTGAAAATTATATCACAGCAATGCCTCTGTTATATTTTTATTGGATTTAGTTAAAAATACACATGATGGGCATTTATTATACTTTTTTACTTGAATATATGAGATAGCAGAAGAGTAACTAAAAGCTTGACCAGAATCCTCAAAAGGGATCAAACCAGCTGAAAACTATTCTGTATCAGGCACTTTCATGTGTATTTTCTTATTTTAGCCTCCCAGTTAAATTGAGAAAAAGGTAATTTTTTGGCACATCAGAATATTGGAAGTTAGAAAATTTTTTGCCATGGCCGGTTTTACATACCTTTTAAATTAGACCTGGAATTTGATCCCAATTTCTCTGATTATTTTAGTTCCTTTGATTATTTCAGAGTTATGCTGCTTCTCAGATCAGGAGAAAACTACTTGGACTGGCAGTTGCTAATATTTTATTCTCTACTCCATATCTGATTATAACAATAAGTAGCTAGAATAAACAATGCAGAATGCCTTACCTGTGTTTGTTTCTAAAAGTTGCACTATTATTATAAATTTGTTTTGTTCACTGATGCACAAAACAAATCTGATAGAGCTTGGTTTCCTAATTCCTACATTATTTTACCAAATGAGGAAACTTAGTATATAAACTCTAAAGTAGCTTGTTTTAATCCTCTCTTACCTGATAATTCATGTGTATAGTAATATTAATAAATCAGACACTCACCAAATAAAATTGCTTAGATTTGAATTCCATGATCTCAAGGAAATTTTTAAATGGTCAAATGTCTCTCTTTCTCACTGTTTTTTTTTTTTTTTTTTAAATTTAAGAATGAGTTTGAACACTAAATGAGACTATAGCTTAGAAAATCCATTGTATGGTTAATGTTAACCTAGAGAAAAACAAGTGTCTTGGGTCAGTTTCTCAGAAGGGAAGCCAAGAGGGGAATTCTGATTTAAGTGATTCATTGAGGAAAATGAGGAAAACAAGATGCAGGAGGGATAAGCAAGAACTTGTTTTCACTGGAGACTAGCTTCATTCTGATCCTACTAGAGCACAAATTGTATAGCAAAAGTGATCCCACCGTGAAACAAGGGAACAGACCTTTTTATGGTGCTATCATTGACTCCTGAGTACTCCTAAATGTTGTAGGGAGGAAAACATCCTGGACAAGGGCAAGGCCAACAGCAGTTGTGTGGAAAAAAAGACAACTGAACCATTAACCACATATACCTAAACTAACACTCACAGAAGCTGGGGGGTGGGTGCACCAGCTGGTGAAAAGGATCTGGGCACCAATAGTGTCCACTATTAAAATGGTATCTTTAAATGGTACTATTTAAAATAGCACTATTAAAATGGTATATTAAAATGGCTCTTTTCAATCATTCCTGATTTAAAAAAAAAAAGGAGAAAATCCCATCATTTCAGCATGAATTTATTTAACGATGGCAACTGAGAACACAGAAACAATGACACATTTACTTGCTAATGAGGTCAGGGGAAATTTATCCATAAGGAATTACACACAAAGATTACCTGATACTGGTGAAGAATGATGTGGGACTGTCAGTTAATGGATGGAAGACCATCTTCACTTGGAGGACAAAGAAAACACGATGTTTCCAATATAATAAAGACAATGATAGTGATGACGATCATGGAAAATCAACTTTTTAGAAAAGATATCTCCTTATGATACCCATGAAAATTATTTTCAGAGGTACTTTACATCTGTAAATTAAAGATACTTTTAAATTACTAAGGCAGAAACCCAACAGCATAGGTTGTCATGGCCTTTTTGTCATAAATCACCACAGTTTTACTAAAAAACCTTCTGGACTTTATATTTCGTTTCATACACAAATTAAACATGAGAAGGAAAATAATTCATTACTTTTTCTGGTAGTTATATTCATTCTTCTTTGGACTTTTGCACTTATCTAACAAACATAAAAAATATTTTTCATGTAATGACATGTTCCAACTATTTCACCATTCCTTCATTCACTTGTACCCAGAAGCCTTATCTTAATTATGATTAATAGGTCATCTCATTATATAAATATTTACAGATTTGTTCAAAAGCTCTAAAAAATATGCAGTCTCTGAAACACAAGGGCTGAAAGTTATTTAATATATATTATATAAATACCTGACTTGTGAGTGAGTTATATTATCAAACCAGTAAACAAAAATAATAAAAATGTCTTTGGTATTTTCCAAAAGATTGGGTAAAGACACCACCTTTCAAAAGAAGTATTAAGCAATCTTGTCCTGAATAGCTAACAGGCTTAAGGAGACACATTTTAATTGCCTGGTTTGTGGAAGTCTTCCCTCGAGAATTTGATAAACCTATCATTTCATCTCCATGGTGTGACGCAGGGTTATGCACACTTATGTGATTGCTTCTTTCTTGAAAATGTCCATTTTTGGTCATTAAATATAGATGAATCAGGAAGCTTTATACAGTATCTAAATTTCCATGTTTAGTAACATGAATATTTTGTTATAAAATACTTGTTCTAAATTAGTCAAACTATTTTAAAAGACAAAGCAAAAACTCAAAGACGTCATCTTTCCCTTATTCTTTACCCCATTTCTAAATGTTCTTTCTTTAACATAAGCTTAGTTATCATCCCATCTCTTGTCTCTTTGTTAGTCATTATTCGTTCTTAGACTGCAGGTATCTTTTTCTGAGCTGTTTGCTGTTGCTATCTTTGAAATATTTCCCCTTATGACTAAAATCTCCTGTATCATTTGCCAATATCACAAGTTAGCTTTCTTGGTAAAACACAATGTTTTCCATCTAATGAATTTCTTCCCAAATTTACACAGCCCTGACTCATTCAAGTGTGTATTTTATAGCAAATATAAGAAGAAAGTTCTCTTCAAATATTCATCTGTATTAAAGTAGCACTTATTTCATATTTCTTTCTTCATTGTTTTCATTATTCAAGTCTTAGCTCTCAAACTATGTTGTAAACTCCATCAAAGCATCTAAAATATTATCCATCACATAATAAGTACTCATTTCAAGTACTTACTTTAATTAAATTTAATTATTTAAATATTAATTAAATTTAAAATATTAGTGTCTTATGTAGACAAGAACGAGTAAATAAACTTGGTCAACTTGCTACTAAAATAACAAACTGCGATTTTGATTCTTCATCAATAATAAAAATATGGAAGAGAACACATGTTTAACCTACCTATGTAGAAACTAGAGACCTAGTTCTTGGTATCTGATATAAACACTAAGGTGAACAAATACCAAATATAATCGTAAGAGGAAATGATTTCCATAGAGATGAACTGCTTTGGAAAGTATTCAAATTCTCAGTACTGTTTTGTAGTTAAAGCTGCTTCAGATAATGAGATTGAAAACCTCTCACATAAGGAAAAATTTTAAAAGTTAAGTACTGAATTGGAAATTGATGAGGAGATAAATTTATTATTGCTATAATTTAGGATTTGCTGTTATTGTTATAGTTTAGCTATATTTGCATACATACTACTAAATGTCAAGAGACACGGAGGATAAAATAAATTGCCAGAGCTACTAAACAAGAATATGTTTCTTAGAGGGGGACAAGATTTGTCCCTCCATGGCTAACTGTGAAGCCTAGCGGATAAGTTATCTGACATAGAAGGTTAAGAATAAGAGTCTTCTTTCTAAAACTAATATTCGGTAAGATCATATGGGAAAAAAATAGTGTGCAGGCTCTCATGGAGGCAGAGTCCATTGCCAAGTAATAACTGTTCTTGACCAAGAGAAGAATCACTTAACTACAAATAATGAGAGCTGAAGTTCTTAGCATCTTCATTTAAGCAAAGCTGTTTTATTTCTACTATCTCAGAAAACTCTATGAAGTGGTAAATGTAGATAACATTATTTCAATTTACTCTTGTACATTCATAAAGTGAAAATAATACTAGATAAGATAATTAGAGATCTCATGTCAAAAGATAGTTCTATACTATCTTACCAGGTAATTTTAGCTTTCTGCATTCTCTGTTCCTAAAGAATGTTGGGAGAAGGGGTTAAACTAAATGTCTCAATGGTCTTTTCTTTTCTCGTAATTATTGGGACATATATAAATAATATCTCCTGGGAATCTCCTTAGAACTTTGGTGTTACTGCATATAACAGTAATGCCAATAAATGAAGGAAAAGGAAGAGAAGGATGAAGGAGGTGACTATAATAGCTGATATTACTGAGACTTTACTTTGTGCTCTGTCCTCAGTGCTTTATATAGGCTATATTATTTCATTTTCACAATTAATCTTCTAAGGCAAATATTATGATGACTGCATTTTAAAAATTAGAAAAATGAAGTACAGAACTTTCCTCAAGTCATCTGCTGAGTAATGCAGTTTCCCCATGGAGATGAGTTCCAGAATCAGCAAAGGGTTCAAATGACACAATTTACTTCTGTGAGAGATGGCTCCACTGACTGGGTATGTAAAGTTGATATTCTGGGTGGGAGATGCAATTATACAACTATAGAGAGACAAACTCTTTTTGGTACTTAGATGATCATGTTTTTGAACTATTTTTCCTGTATTTACGCAGAAAGGTGATTAATATAAAAATGAGTTCTTTTTAACAATAGTTAGGGTTGCAACATTTTGCTTATTATAAATATCTTTATATATACCCATAAGCCCCAAATCATCTCCATGGTTTAACTGTGTCAAACAGGTTTGGTAAGAACTAATGTCTGCATGCAAACATCTTGCAATATTAGAGATCTAAGAAAAGAGATCTAGGCCAAATGTATTGAATTTTCTGGTAGGTATACACAATATCATTTTATTCAATAAGCTTTACTGATTTAGAATATAGGAAAAGAAAAAATGGGCCAAGTTTACTATTTACTTCAAATGATCATACTTAAGGCATTTAAGTACATAATTTATCTTTGTAATAAACTATAATTTTATTATGTATACCAACTCACATATACTTTTTAAAAAGAATTTTTCCTTTAAAAATCACATTTTGACTTTCTTAATTAATTTATTTTTTTAATTGAGATATAATTGCAACTGATTTCTTTTATTGATTTTTATACCCTAGAACTTTACTAAATTCATGGATTAGATCTAACAGTTTTTTACTAGAATCTTTGGAATTTTCAATAAATAAAATCATATGATTCAGAAATAGAGATAATTTTATTTCTTCCTTTCAGATTTATACACTTTTATTTATTTGTCTTGCCCAATTACTCTAGCTAGAACTCTCCCAGTACTTTGTTGAATAAAAGAGTAGAGAAAGTGGTGACCCTGTCTTGTTTCTGATCTTAGAGTAAAAACTTTTGATTTTTTTCTATTGAGTATAATAGCTGTGCTTTTGTCATATGTGGTCTTTTTTATGCTGAGGTATGTTCATTTTATACTCAACTGTTGAAGGTTTTTATCTTGAAGAGATGTCACACTTTGTCAGTTGTTTTTTCTGTATCTTTTGAGATGATCATATAATTTTTTTTCTTTCATTCCACTAATGTAGTGTGTCACGTTTATTGATTTACACGTATTGAACCATCCTTGAATTCCAGGGATAAATCCCACTTGGTTACGGTGTATAATCCTTTTAATAGGTTCTTAAATTCAGTTTGCTAATATTTTGCTCAGAATTTTTGCATCTCTCTTCTTTAGGAATATTGGTCAATAATTTTCCATGCTTACCGTGTCCTTATGTGGATTTAGTATCACAATAACATTAACCTCATAAAATGAATCTGGAAATAGTCCCTCTTCATCAATTTTCTGGAAGAATTTGAGAAGGATTGGAGTTAATTCTTTAAATGTTTGGTAGAATTCACCAGTAAAGCCATCTAGTCCTGGTTTCTGTGTTGAGATATTTTTGATTACTGATTCAATCTTCTTATTTATTATAGTCTGTTCAGACTTTATATTTTTTCCTGGTTCAGTCTTAGAAGGTTGTCTGATTCTAGAGAATTATTAATTTTTTCTAAGTTATCTAATTTGTTGGTGTATAATTATTTATAATACTCTTTTACAATCCTATATATTTCTGTAGTATCCGTTGTTATTTCTTCTCTTTCAGTTCTGATTTTATTTATTTGAATCTTCTTCTTTAGTTGTCTGGCTGAAAGTTTGTCCCTTTTGTTTGTTTTCTCAACAAACCAGTTTTAGTTTCATTGACCTTTTCTATTGTTTTCCTAGTCTCTATTTTATTTATTTTTGCTCTGATCTTTATTATTCCCTTCTTTCTGCTAACATTGGATTTAATTTGTTCTTCTTTTCCTAGAGTCTTGATGTGTTAAGTTAGGTTCTTTATTTGTGATCCTTCTAATTTCTTAATATATCCATTTATCACTGTAAGCTTTCCTTTAAAAACTGCCTTTGCAGCATCCTATTGGTTTTGATATGTTGTGTTTCTATTTTCATTTGTTTCAAGATATACTTTGATATTCCTTTTGACTTCTTCTTTAACCCAGTGTTTAGTTCCCTCATATTTGTAGATTTTCTACTTTTTCTCATGTTACTAATTTCTAGATTCATGCCATTGTGGTCAGATTAGATACTTGGTATGATTTCAATCTTAAATTTGCCGAGATACATTTTGTGTCCTGTCATAAGTTCTATTCTTGAGATTGCTCTGTGTGCCCTTAAGAATAAAACATATTCTGCTGCTGTTAGAATGTTCTAAAGATATCTGTTAGGTTCATGTGTCTAATGCATGATACATATTCAATTTTTCCTTGTGACTGGTTGATCTACTCATTGTTAAAAGTGGAGTATTGAAGTCTGCCACTATTATTGTATTGTTTATTTCTCCCTTCATATCTATTAGTATTTGCTTAATATATTTATGTGCTTTGATATTGGGTACATATATATTTATAATTTTTATATCTTCCTGATGGATTGATACTTTTATTATTGTATAATATCCTTCCTTGTATCTTTTTATTGTTTTAGGCTTAAAGTTACCCTGGTTTTCTTATGATTTTTACTTGCAAGGAATATCCTTTTTCATCCTTTCATCCACAGATAAGTCTACCTGCATCCTTAATTCTAAAGTTGGTCTCTTGCAACAGCATATAGTTGAGTCATGTTTTTTATTCATCTAGCTACTCTGTGCCTTTTCATTGGTGAATTCAATCCATTTATGCTTAGAGTAATTACTGATATCTAAGGATTTACTGATGTCATCTTATTAATTGTTTTCTGATTGTTTTGTATTTCCAGTGTTTATTTTTCCCTCTGTTTCTGCCTATTTTTGTAAATTGGTTATTTTCTATGATGGTATGCTCTGTTTTCCCCTTGTTTATTTTTTATAGATCCACTCTAGATTTTTGTTTTGTGGTTACCATGGGATGTACATAAACCATCTTATAAATAAAATAATCCATTTTAGGCTAGTAACAACTTTTCTTCAATTGCTCATAAAGGCTTTGACCTTTTACTCTTATCTTTTATATTATTGATGTAACAATTTGCCTCTTTTTATGTCATGCATTTGTTAACAATTTATAGTGACTATAGTTTTTTGTTACTCTTTTCCTTTAACCTAGACTATAGTTGAGTGGTTAATACAATATCCTAAAATAGAGTTACATTTTTCTAAGTCTGGCTGTATATTTTTTACCTTTACCAGTGAATATATGCATACTCATATATGTTTACATGTCACTGACTAGTATCTTTTTACTTAAATTTGAAGAACTTCTTTCAGCATTTCTTATATGCAGATTTAGTGGTGGTAAACTCTCAGTTTTTGTTTGTCTAGAAGATCATTCATTTTGCCTTGATACCTGAAGGATAACTTTGCCAGAGAAAGTATTCTTCTTGGCTGTCAATTTTTATCTTTCAACATTTTGAATAGTTCATTTCACTCTCTCCTGGCTTGTAGAGTTTCTGCTGAAAAATACACCTGTAGTTTAATGGGGAGTTCCTTTGTAACTTATTTTTTTTTCTCCCAGCTGCCTTTAAGTTTCTTTCTCTATCATTAATTTTTTACAATTTCATTATAATATATCTTGGGGAAGGTCCTTTTGCATTGAGAATAACAAGGTATTCTATAAGCTTCATAGATTTGTAAGTCTCTCTTTCCCTGGATTTTGGAAGTTCTCAGCTATTATTTCTTTAATATACTCCCTGTCCCTTCTCCCTCTCTTTCTCTGAAATTTCAGTCATTCTAGGATTTATCTTTCTCATGGAATCTAAGAGCTCTGGTAGGCTTTCTTCACTCTTTTTTAATCTTAGTTTTCTCTTCTAATTGTGTTATTTCAAAATTCCTATACTTCAAGTCATATATTCTTTTTCCATCTCGTCTGCCTGCTATAGATGGTCTATATTGCATTTTTCATCTCATTCATTGATTTCTTCAGCTCCAAAATTCCTGTTTGGTTCTTTTTTATAATTTTAATTTGGAGATGGAAGGGTGGCAAAGAACTCATTTTGTACATATATTTTATTTCTGATTTCATTGCACTATCTTTCTGAGTTTTCTTTAAGACTCATCAAGTTTCTTCATAACAGCTATTTTTATTTCTTCTCTTTCAGTTCTGTATTTATTAAGAATTCAGCTAACTAAATTCTTAGTTAGATCACAATATTCCATGTCTTTGAGCTCAGCTTCGGGACATTTATCATTTTCTCTGCAATGCCATATCACCTTGATTTTTTTATATTACTTGTAGTTATGCATATCTGCTCTTGCATTTGAAGTAGCAGATACCTCCTTAACTTGTTCATTGCCTTCAGCAGAAGCAATATTATTTCTATGGTGGTGTTAGTACTGAGACATTTTTCTTTTTCTGTCTTTGTGGAAGTATATCTGCTTCACAGTTCTTATTATTTGTTAAGGGCAAATTTTTAATCTTTTGTGTCTCCTATGGTTCTTTTAATTCACCCAGCTGGTTGTTGGATAATAATTCTCTTGTGTTTTCCAGAAAGTAGTGTTAGAGCTCAAGTTTGTAGTTTGTCTCCTGCCCACCATCTCTGGCTTCCTTTCATATTGTACTATTTATGGAAGCTCCTTCTCATAGGCTCATTCAGAAGCATGCACAAGGAGTTAGAAGTAGAGTGGGGTCAGGGGAGGGAGATGTATTGTTCAGGACTTTGTGTTTTGGGTGCCCATAAGCCTGGTAGGAAGATTTCTAGGGGTGGCACGCTCAGAGTTTCATGCATAGACTTTACGATGTACACGATCCCTTTAATACCTTTCAAAATTCTTATCTGCCTCATTTCCAACGCCTTTCCTAACCCCGGGCTAGAATTCCCACCTTAGTACTTCAGAATAGCAGAAGATTCATGAGTCAACAGGAAATTTGAAAAATATGATAAGTACACAGTGAAGGCAAATATGGGGTTCCAAAGAATATTACTGAACAGTTGCTAATTTTAAAAAATTCTAAGTATTTTGTGTTCTTCAACTCATTTAGTCCTTATGATAATTCAATTAGTAGGATTTAGAACAATGAAAAGAGAAAGATGTGAAGAGAAAATATTTGAGGAAAAGGTTACATCATGTGTGAAGTATAACAAATAATAGAGAGAGAGAGCATGGGAGTTTGAGAATAAGCCAGGTTAGAGTGTGAAGAAGTGAGAGACAATTATGTTTGATGGGATTAGAAAAGATGTCCAACTGGATGAGGCTGGACCCATGGGTCTTATGAACAATGTTAAGTACAATCAGGGAGTATCCAAATTAGAGAGTGATACAGGCAGATTCGCATTTCAGAAAGATCACTCTATCATATGGCAGAAGTACCAACTGGCATCAAGGAGACTAGTTGGGACCTTGTTCAATAATGTAGGTGATAAATTATAATAGTGGCCTGTACTTGATTATGGATGGAAGTGAGGCTCTAATTCCAAAGTAGAAGCTCTAGGACTTAGAGACTGGTTAGACCTGGATTGAGAAGAGAGTGGTAACATCTGATTTGTATCACGGGGAGAATGGTGATGCCATTCACTAGAATAGGGAGCACCTGGTGATGCTCAGGCTCTGAGAGGAGCCAAGGTTGACTTCATCTGGGGCAGGTAGGTTTCAGGTGAGGTGTAAATAAGGTCTGAGTTGGGGATCATCAGCATATAAGTGGCACTGAAACTACAAAAGTGGAAAAGGTATAAAGTGAAAAGAGAAAGGGGTCTAGGAAAAATTGTGAAAACTACCAAGATTTAAGGGTAAGCCAGAAGAAGGGGAGCTGAAAAGGAAGGAGACTGAGAAGAAAGAGAAGTGGAAGCATCACAAAGCCAAGTGGAAAATGGTTCAAGAATGTAAGCAACATTTCCCAATGTTCCTGAGACAAGTAATATGAAGAATAAAAAGTTCCCATTATATTTACCACTAATGAGGTTGTGATGTTCTTCGCAAATATCAGTTCATTGGGATGGAGGGGACAAAAGACAGAGTGCAAGTACTGTAGGTTGAAAGCAAGTAGAAAGTGAGCAAAAGAAAGATGAACTTTGAGAGAAGATACATGCCTCTCCTTACAAAAGGGGGAAATTCAAACAGAAATGCAAGTTCTGGCCCGTCAGTTTCTAATGCCTCTTACCTTCTTTGGGACAGAAGACTTGGCGGCTTCGTGTAAGATCAAGCAAGTTAGGATGTGTACTAGGAGAAAGGAAAGTAATTTTATACCCATGAAGCTGAGCAACTATTAAAATTTGACTTCTACGTTTCTTTAAAGGGATAGTGTGTTTACTTCTACAGAACTAAAGCATTTTACAGACTAGGAAGTCATTTGAGGAAACCAGAAAAGTGTAATGCAACTTTCATACTTCTCAAAAGAAGACAAGTAAAATGAGTTTCCTTGAGTTAGATACCTATAGAGCTTTGTTAGGATCTTTGCCAACCATGTAGATAGATTAGTATCAACATATGGGAAGAAGAAATTTAACTAAAGTTTAGAAGTGCTGTTTCCTGAGTGCTAGTTGCATTCCAGGTGCCAGTGTGTTGACTTGAAAAAACCTTAGGATTTATTTAGTGTTGAAGAATTTGGTTTAAGTTCTGGCTTCTTTGTTCATTGATTTTATGTGTAGATAGATAGAAAATTTTTAACATGTCTAATTTCCAGAGTCCACATCTATAAAATGGGCATCGAGTTTTATTTTAGTCCATATAACCATTTATTCTGAGCAATGCCTATTAAGAAGTAGCTTATCTGGTCTGGAATATCTCTAAACCTTATTTTTTTTTTTCAATTTTTAGTGGAGATAATAAAGTATATAATAGTACTAAAGTACATAATAGTACTTCCATAAAATATATAAATTAAAATTATCTCATAGCTTCTTTAAGATGTAAAGAAAGAAAATGTGACAATGTATTAATGAATATTATGAGTAGCACCAAGGCTTATTGTAATGGATCTGCTACTTAGTACCCAGTGCTGGCTTCCAGGGGAGCCATTACACCCTCCAAGCATCTCAGTTATTAGTTGCTTTGGGCTTCTTATCTTGACGGTGTGAGCTATATCTCTAAAGGCATATTTGGCACTCAGCTCTCTTGTTATGCACATAGTATTTTAAAACATAAGTGACTATTTTTGTTGCTTTGTGCTTGGTAATGATGTAATTGGAAAGGCAATACTAGTGAATATGAGAAGGTGAATGTGAGGTGATGTCTAAGTAAAAGGTTATAATAAACAGAGAAATTAAATACTAATTCAGTTATTTAAACAACCTTGTCACTTTAATGATGGACTTATACTCAAATGCTTATGAAGCTTCTGAAATTATATTTTAGAATATTTTTTTGCCAAATGCTTTAGTTGTTTTGCCAAATGCTTAACTGGTTTTGATGAGTGAGTCAAAAAAATTAATAAATCCAACTAAGAAGACACATTAGTGACTGATAGCAAAATGCTTACCGTGGTAAGCTATTTTCTAAAGGAACAATGGTAGCTTTCATATATTGCTTTCATTATTGAAATAGAGCCTATAAAAACAAAGGATATGTTGTCTGTTTATTAATTTGCACTTCCAAATTTAAAAGTTTTTAGATATGATAAAAAAAGAGATTATTATATATTAACCTTTCCGAATTTCCATTTTTTTAATGCATAAAATAAAGGAACTTTTTCCACTTAGTCTAGAGAGGGAACAAAATTAAACACAGATGTTTTATTTTGTGTTCCAACATTATTGAACTTTAATTGACATATAACATTGTGTAAGTTTAAAGTGTGTAAGTGTTGATTTGATATACTTATATACTGCAAAATTGTTACCATATCTTTACCTAATTCCGCCATCATATCAAATTATTACCAGTTCTTTTTTCAACACAAATGTTTTAAATGAATGGGCTTTAATGAAGAGATATTCACAGAGGAAGGAACAATATTAAAGGAACAAAGGCAGTGACCAGCAGCAACCACAAGGCCTGAGGGACTAAAGAAAGAAATAATAGCAGGATCAAAATGGAGTGTGGGAAGGAATGAGCAAGAAACGCCTTGACTTCTACCTGATCCCACAGTCTGTTCTCTTACCAGTGTCTCCCTTTGGCTTAATCCATCCAAAAGCCCAGGACAAGGGAGCCCAGATGGTGCAGGTCAGAGAACTCAGCTTCAGGACACACAGCAGGACAGAGAAGGGTGGACAGTGCACAGCTTGGATGGTACAGCAAACAGAGAAAACCAAGACAGCATTTACTAAATGATTTCTGGGGTTTCTTTCATTGTTAATTGTCCATAATTTTTTTCAGGAGTAATTTTCCCATTTTTAGAAGTATGTTGCCTTCCAATTACACTCTTATTAAGACAGAAAAAGACAATTTTTGAGGTTGGCTTAAACATAAGTATGCACACAATTCATAATCTTTATAAAATACTGAATAGTTGGCAGATAGACCTCATATTTTTAAATCTAAATGATATCTAGATATATGATAGTCTTTTTCTATTTTACTATACACACATGCACACACACATACACATATACATATTTATATTTTTTGAAGACTGAAATTCTAGTTTGAGTAAATATTTTTTGCCAGATAGCAAATGGCTTAAATTCTGTTTTCGCAGAATTTCAGGCACAAATTTTTTTTTTATTGAAATTTTCCAGTACTACTTAGACCATTATTGAGGGCTTTAAATTCTTGTATATTATGAGATAAAGTCATGTGTAAACAGGTCTCACGGATAAAATGTACCTATTGTTAAAGGCAAAAAAAATGCTAATATTCAAAAGGATACTCCCAAGTTCCCCCCACAACAATTCTATGACTTAAACTATTGATTCTCAAAGGGTGATTCCTGAGAACTTGTTGAAAATGCAAATTATCTAGCCCCACCTAGTCTTTCTGAATCTGAAACTCTGGGGGAGTTAAGCTCAGCAATCTATATGTTAACAAGCCCTCTGGGTGAGTTTGATGCTAAAGTTGAAGAACACAAAAATAAACATTTTTATTAATTTCTATATTGAAATTCGTTGTTTTGTTGCTTTGATTTTTAATATTTTAACGTTGTCTTACTTTTTGCTTCATTCTAAAGTCAGACACCTCAGTGTTGTCTTTATCAACCCAATACCCATTTGTCCAGATGGAGATCATTAACAAGCACAACAACTTAAGAAGGATGGTCAGTCCCAGTGCCAGCAATATGCTTAAAATGGTGAGCCATGTCTTGTCAATAAGTCATTATCAAGGAACATCTAACCATTCAACAATGGACATTAAACCAGGATCTATATAAGTAAAATAATCTGTTTATTTCACTAGAAAGTTGCCATACTAGCTGGTAGTTAAATGTAACATACTGCATTTAAACTGAAAAAATGTGTTGACTCTGTGGATATAGAATGAAAGTATAATAAACGGGCAGATGATGTTTAAAAAAACCTTGTAAATTATATTACATGAGTGAGTAGATGCCAAACTGCAAACAAATACTTAAACTGTAAAATGAAATATGGTATATAGGTCTGAACTATGAAAGTCCCAGTCTTCAGCTATCATCAGATCACGTGCTATAGAATGCGTACAGATTTGGACAACACATTAATAAAAGAAGCATATACAGAAGATATTGATGGTGGGAAACCCAGAAACAAAAATATGAAAAAATAGTAGATAATCAGACTGAATAAAGAATATCCCAGAAAAATAAAATAGTTGACTCTAGGCTAATTATTTTAATCAGGAAGAGCCTCAGCTTTCTTGACAATTAGAAATGATAATTCAAACTTTACTACTTCTTTGTGAGGATTAGTAGAGAAATAGTAATTTTAATAAAATGCCAAGTACATATGGAATACTCATAAAAATGTCAATATTACTCTTCCCAATTTAAGTATTTAAAGTGTTATATGACAGACAAATTAGATTTGTTCCGAATTTTCTCAAAGAGCTAAGATGGAATCAACAAGTCATAGCTAGTTGATTGTTATACTATACCTCAAGAGATAAAAAAAAATCTATTTAGCAATTAGTGCTACAATGAGCTTGTCTCAGGAGGTACTAAACATATACTTCAATTACAGGCAAAACATGTGGTTTTTGGAGGCGATCCCTATAATAAATGAGAAATAGAACGTGTTATCTTTCTGATTCATTCCATTTCTGAGGCTCTGTGAAAATTGTTGTTTAATCTAGGCTATAAGAATAAATTTTTCTGCTAATCCATATGTTTAGATTTATTTCTGAGAAAGTTGTGCTGAATGTACAGACCAAATATCTCATGATAATAATAAGTATTTGATATTGCATTCTCAAAGATACAAGATGTCTACTCTATTCTGAACATCTCATTTTAGATTGGACTCTTTTTTTCCTTTTCTTTCTTGAAAGTAGTGTCTAGCAATTTGGCTTAACTTGTCTGAATTATGATAATACTAAATTCCTATTTGCATTGATTTTCCTATATTTTTTCTATTTTGCATGTGAGATAGGATAAGCATTTATTTTCCCAGACATTTTGTCCTTCAAATGTTATATTTGAAATGTTATATTTCATTTAGTACAACACAAATTTATTAAAGCTTACTATAGCATCTAGCAATATATTGATGTATATAAAGACTGCTGTAAATGCAATAGACATAAGGGGGTGAGTAACAGCACATACTTAGTTCTCATTTCTAATTAAATAACTATAGTCCCAAGCTGGCATAAAATATATATATGTAAATCACAATTTTGATTATCCATCAAAAAGAGCATGCCTTGGTTTTGAAATGTTTATTTTGCTGCTGAGAAAGTAGATGACTACTTTTTCTCTAAAATATTTAATATGTGACCCCGTATAAAAAGATACTTCCTGGTAATTAAGTCATTTAGGAAAGCAAGAAATTTATCTTTGGTAGAACAATGGAAAAATAAGAAATACTAGAAAATAATTCATCAGATAGGCCTTGTTTTAAATGTAATCATATACATCATGATTATATTATAAAAGCATCATATTTCATTTCCAAATATTTGTATTTATATCAACATGGAATGCTGAAATTGCAAAGAATGCTGAAAACTGGACAAACAAGTGTACCTTGACTCACAGTCCTGCAACGAAACGACAAATTAGCTGTAAGTCAAACTTCTCCAATGAATAATGTGTGATGAGATATGGCAGTTTGAGAATAGTGATCTAGTTTTTGTTGGTTTTTAAGTTTATCACCTATCCCCACATACACATAGCTTGTATTCCTTTATTTTCTTTTTTAAAACTCTTGTCATAAAATCTCATTACTCTTGCTACTCCAAGTCAAAATTTTAAAATGGGTCTGAGTTAATGGTCAGAGGCAAAATCTATGAAGGAGGAAAATAACACAAAATTTTTTTGAATATTTTTTTTCTTCAGTCCATTTAGGTACTCATTGTCCTTACTTTGCCATATCCCAAGTTTATTCTTGAAATATAAAAACTCCCAATAATAGATTATGGTCAAAATTACCAGCCCATAAATTCCTGGTGAAATTATTATCTCTTTTAGTATAACTTTCTGGAACCTAAGTGTAAATAATGTTAATGGAGAATTAAATCTGTACCTCACTTCCAAGGTCCTCAGTTTGTTCTTTCTGTCTGTCCACTCTGCATTAACCTTTCTTATGCTTTTTTACTAAAACCTGGTCACCAGAGACATGCCATTGTCGCTCTTGCATCTATGGCTTTGATTTCATTTTCCCACTGGATATCCCACCTAATGGTTCATCTATTTGCTGTCTTCTTCACATGTGCTCCTCTTATTTTGCTAGCTGAAGAGCCAAAGGTCAAAATTATGCCTTTAACATTAAAATATCCCCTATATGAATACTATAAAGTCATAGGAGATAATAAATATTTGCTAATTGAGTGTTAATCAGTTTACTAGTGTTACAAAAATATGACTGTGACTGTGTTAAGCTAGATAACCACTTTGAAAATGAATCATTATTTACATTTTGAAAAGAACTATTTATAAGTGGTAAGGGGAGGGGAGAGTGATTTCAATTCACAGAGCAAAGCTTTCAAAATTGCAATTAGATTTCGTCAATAGATCTGTCAGTGAAAGATGACTGTACATCCTTGGAGGTATTATTGATCACTAAACTAAAATATGATATTCTAATTGTTTTCAGTGAGAATTCTTTGCAAGTACTGGCCTAACTATTGGTTCAATGTCTTTTCTCATTTTTAATTACTGGCTGTGGGGAAAATATTTTCAGTTCCACTGACCCCACATCATGGTCAGATGTAATCCAACAATTTTATAATGAAGTTAAAGATTATGAATATGGATTTGGAGTGACTCAAGAAAATGCTGATATTAACCATTACACCCAGGTAAAAATAAAATGACAAAAGCTTAATGGTTTTTGTCCACTACCAACCCAGAATTACTTTTTCTCTTCAATTCATTCTGGAGATTCCAAGCACTCATCTTAGCTTTGCAATCTATATGTGAGCATGAAAGCTGCCCTATTTCACAAAGTATGTGTTATTCATTAATATATAGAAGCATCAACCCAGTATCTCTCGGGTACCCACAAACATTCATCTGGTCATCATGATCTTGATTTACCATAATAAATTTTTAAATGACATCTCTGGGAATAAAGTGATGAAATGACCTTAATTATATTTAAGCAACACTAAGTGACCTCCAAACAAGTCTTGAGCTATTTTCTGTGAGGTAGTCACAAAATAAAATGCTAAAGAGAAAAAGAATCCAGAATATTAACTCATATATATAAATTATTTTTTAATTATTGTATAAGTATTTTTGTATTATATAAAAACTAAAGAAAAGTTGTATTGGAGCCCCTAAGATATCTGCACAAAAAAACAAGATCGACAAAATTGTTTTCTTTTTTTTCCTATAAAAATCAAATTGCCTTTAGATGACTTCCTCTTATTGCACAATTCCCCATTGTCTACATATTTATGAATTTGAGGATGATTCACTGTTACAACAAAGGTATCATGAGTATATAAAGCTTTCTTTGATGTCAAATGAGGCCTCATAGTAGAATATATTTAAAAATAATGATCAAGAAATTTTAAAAATCTGAAGCCAATATTTTTCAATTTTTAAAGTTTCCTTCACTGATAATTTCTAATAAGCAATTAAGAAACAAATAAGCCACACAGTTTGAACACCATAAATTTAATTAAAATTTTATACTTTTCACTTACAGCTTGTTTGGGCCACTTCCCATCAACTTGGCTGTGCATTAGCCTACTGTCCTCATAAAAAGTATTGGTATTTCTATGTTTGCCAAATTGCCCCAGGTAAGTGCAGCACAAGGGACCATTCTGGCATGTGGGAGGCCAAATAACCAGTACCTTGAGCTATAATCCAACCCCTTTTATCAATCTCAGGTTACAGATAGGGTAAAAAAGTTTCATGGAGAACTCTGAGAATGAGTTTTAAAAAAAAGAGAATATTGGGAAAGACTGGAAAGGATACACAGTACATTCTAAGGTGTTATAAAGCCAGGGGGGTATTGATAGCATGTTGTATAGAGATGAGCTCAGTAGTCCACAAGATTCAAGTACAAGCATTGGCTCTGTCGCTTACTAGTTGTGTGGTCTTCAGTTCCTCAGTGACAACTTGGAGCTCCTTTTCTTTATCTGTAAAGAGGCAATAGAAATGTGTTTCTTGCAGGGTTTTTCTGGGGATTAAATATAATAAGCTATGTTAAGTGCCTAGCACAGTTCATGGTATATAAGAGATCCCCAATGAAAGCAAATTCATCCAATGAAGAAATAAATATTCTGTAAGATGCCAGTCCCAAAAATTCTTAGGGATCTTGCTACAAAACTTTCTAGTTGCATGCCTTTGGTTCACTGTAAAAGTAATGGAACCCCATCTCCTTTTTTTCTGCATATATTTAAATCTTACCAATTTACTTTGAAGCTGCCTTTGTAGATCCAACCTTCAGAAATCTCTCTCCCTTTGCTTACCTCCTGTGACTCTTACTGTGTATCCTACTCACACGGCACAGCCTATTATTTCCTAGTGTTATCACTCATTCTGTCCTTCAAATATTCCATTGCCAGTGGAAATGTGAACAGTATGAGCATCCCATATAAAAGAGGAAAGCCATGTGAAGACTGCTCTCATCATTGTGATAATGGACTCTGCAGTAAGTACTATCCATTCTGCATCTTTATGTAAGGATGTCTACATGGGCACTGACCTTTCTGAGTATAACAGTCTAGGACTCTGCCCTGATATATGTATGACCTCATCCTGTTTCTGAGCCCTCTTTTTCCTACTTCAGTCTTTTTGATCTTGGCAATAAAAACAAAGCTAAAAGCAGAAGTGGTAAGTTCAGCTGCCATTTGAGAGTGGTGATGACTACAATAAGATCCACACTGATGTCATCATGCAGAGCAAAGTTAACCCAGGCCAAAGTGGAGACCAAGTTTCTCTTTAGTTCTTCTCATAGGTTAGCTCCTATTTTTTCTCAGTTAAGGAGGGGAAAGGTAAAAGTATAGAAACTAACTGACTCTACAGTCTCGGGTAAGGTCAGGCTTGATTTGCCTTTGCCCCTAAATAAAAGCCAGGGAATATATGAAAGGGAAACTTGTTTTTGTACTCCTCATTATGGTCATTCCATCCCACCCCGCAAACACGAACCCCGCACACACTCACAACACTCTGCCGACTATATCACTTGATTCCCCATAGCAGCTGCATTTCATGAGAAGCAGGCATCTGAAAAAGAACTTTGGACTATTTTAAGCACACATATTGAAGATTCCAGCCAATCTTCTATTAATCCCCAGACACTACATACATACATAAATACACATAACAGAGCCATTGCTAATATAGGATACCATCACTTTATCTGGCTGTTGAATGAGGTGTAAGTGGGATTTGTGTTCCCATTCACAGCCCTTAGGGCCCCTTGGTACAATTCACTCATTGCACAGCAGATACAACAGCACATACACTCGTGCACACATATACACTGAACTAAATAAGTAGCACCTGAATATATTGGAAATTAGGTTTATTTCTGTTACTGTGCACCTTGTTGAAACACAGGAAATTGATTTTATAAACTTCTGGGTTGTGCGAACTCTAACTGCTATATCAGGTATATTTATTAAGCAGTTTAAGACAATTACCTCTAATGTATGTAGTGACTGAATAATAGAATATATTAAGAATAAATGGATTTTCCCTGGGATTATATAGTTTTGGGTAACTAATACCTTAATTCAAAAAACAGCATTTCATTTGCCTTTTGTTTCATTTTAGCCAATATCTGCATGCATGTGGATAAGATCTCGAATTGTGAAGATGTGGTCAGAAAACGAGCTAAAGAAAAGTGCCAGGCTACCTACAAATGCCCTTCAGCAATAAAATAAAACATACCTTAAGGGTGATGCTTTTTCTCAAAAGCAAAGCTACTCCACTTAAAAACAAAATTACTGTAAAAATTTTACTTTTTTTTAAATGATCAAATAAGATTTGAAAAAGTCTTCTATTTAACATCCTCATTCATCAATTAAATTTGATAATATTCAAATAAAGAAAACCAGGTGACAAAAACAGTAAATTCAGTAACTGCGAACTATAGATAAAAATGTGATGTTGAATTTAATAAATTCTTTAGTCATCATAATTGTTAATGTGCTTAAAGTTTTGTGTAACTCTTATGAATAAATGTATTCAAAGATTTTAAAACAGGGCTCATAAACTTTTTTTCACTAAGGCGTTAAAAAAATCAATTGATGAAGATATGTACCTGTATCCTTGAAGAGCTCTGTTTTGGCTGACATCTGCAGGCCAGAGATGACAAAAGAAGATGCTGTGCCCAGTGAAATTAAAAACATATACATATCAAATCCACTGGCACAAATGTGAAAGAAGTTGCTATGATGATAGTTCACAAACACTTATCCAGTTACTAGATCTAAATCAATTCATATATTTGACCTCCCTAGTTGAGGGGGAGGTCATGCCCCTAGAGAAAGGACCAAGCAATGCTATCATAATGAATTCTGTAAAACTTTGTCAAGCCTTCCCTCAAAAGAAACTGATCCATTTATCAAGGTAACTGACAAGAGTGGGAAAACTTTTTTGTGGTTTATTAAATAATGACAAAACCAATGCTAATCTTCAAATACCCCCATTCTATATGGATCAGAATAGAACTTAGAAAGATCAAAACAATAAAATCTTGGTCCAAGTGAATCTCAGATTAGATGCAGTAGGACTGCAGACTGACCCTATGGATATTTATGCAGTTCCAAACTATAGAAAAAAAAATCAATAGAAATTCTCAAAATCCCTACAATGGTCTTCTGACCCAAGGATTAAGGACTATCATGGTAGAAAGAGCCAAGCAGAAGCCTCATTAAGATAGTAAACCAAAAATAAGTTCAAATGACTTGGGGACTACAAAAATTTTTGTTACAAACAAGACAAAAAATTCAGGAGTGGTAATTTTGACCCCACCCTTATTTAACTTCCTATTTGGCTAGTGAAAAGGCAAGATAGCATACAGATAATAACTGTATACTATTGCAAACTTAATCTCACTATGGTCCCACTCACAACTGTAATTTTACATGTCAAGTCTTTATTAGAGAAAATAAACAGCTTTCCTGGCACCAGGAATGCATCTATGGTCTTACAATTGCTCTTATCCTATTATAACCAACAAAGATAATCTCAGTTTCCCTTTACATAGCAATAATAATAATAATAATAATAATAATAGTATAGATAGAATAGATAGATTAGACAGATGATAGATAGATAGATAGATAGATAGATAGATAGATAGATAGATGATAGATGATAGAGGTAGATATAAACATACATATGTATACATATACATATATATTATACACATACACATATATATAATATATGGCTTTACTATCTAGTCTATTCTCTCCATAGTGCTTCTGAGAGCACCATCTTTCACAGATTTATATAATGTTTTATTTATTTCCATAGTATAACATACTGTTCTAACAGTTTTGGCAAAAAGAATAAGGTTTTGTACAAATTCGTTTTATAAAATATTTCAAACATGGTATAGAGATTAATATAATGAACTCCCATATGTTCACCAGACAGCATGAGAAACAAAATATTGTGGAGTGGAAATTTCCTGTAAACCCCTTTATTCTTCCCGCCTCTATCTTGAATTTGTTGCTTATTATGCCCATAAATATCACTACATAGTTCTATACGTGTAACCTTAGATATATTTAGTATTGCTTTTATATTTTCAAATTTTATGTACATACCATCAATAGCTTGTCTTTTTACTGTAATATTATGTTTTGGAGATTAATTCATTCTAATGGTTCAAAGATTTCCACATATATTTTCACTTTTGTGTGAAACATTAAATTATATTCTCCAGCACTATATATTCATTCTCTTATTTGTGGCCATTTAGATTGTCTCCAATTTCTCACTCTTACAAGCAGGTTTCCAATAAACATTTTGACACATATTTTTGTAAACATGCTCCAATATTCCTTGGGACTAAAATTTCTGAGCCAAAGATAATTTTCACTTTTCTCTTTACTGGAAACTGCCTAGTTATTCTCCAAACTAGCAAGACCAGTTTACATTCGCAGCGGCTGACAACAGAATTTCCAGTTTCTTCATACCCAGAAAATACTTGGTTTAATTATATTTTTTAAAATTTGCAAATATGATCCTTATTATGGTTTAAATTTGTATTCCTTTAACTTAATAAAGTTGCAAATATGTTACTTGGCTATTTGGCAATTTCTCTTTAATGTACTGCTTATTCTTATTATCTATGTTTATTCAGGGTAGCAGTAGAAAGGATGTTTTTTCTCAATAATTTATAGATGTTCTTTTTATATTCTAGATAACAATTTTTAGTTATATGTTTTGAAAATATTTTCTCCATATTTGTGGCCTACCCTTGTATAGTGTTTAAATTACTTTTGATACAAAGTTATTTTTAATACAATCGAATTTATTGATCTTTTACTGTTTTGTTACTTTTTTGCCTTTTATATTTCTTAAACAACTTTCTTACTATGACTTTGTAAGATAGTCTTCTATTTTCTTTTAGAAATGTTAAAAGTTTTACTTTTCATAGAAAGCAGATATTGGCAGTTTTTCCAGATTTCAAGATGATGTGCATTGGTGTAAACTTGTGGAGTTTTTTTCTTTTAATCCCTGAGCAGCCATTCAGTGGATTTCTTTATCTTGAACTCCACCCTTTGGGGCCCTCCCAGGTGTCTGTCACCTCTGCTCCAGCCGGAGCCAGCCAGCCACACTCCCCCTCCCTGTCTTCCACCACCCTGCCCAACTCCACCCTTCAATTCTGGGAAATTTCTTTGAAAACTTTGTATCCTCTATTTTCTCTGTTATTTCTTTCTGCAAACATTCAGATGTTGGATTCATTGATTGTTCCTCTTATTTTCTTTACTTTTTCTCTCATTTTACATCTTCTTTGCTGCCAATATTGTTCTGCTTTCATAGAGCTTTCTTCAATTTTATCTTCTAAAGCTCCTATTCATTTTCTGAATGTCTATCATTTATTTTTTTTAATTTCTAAATTCTTTTTTGTTCTTTCAATATTCTTTTTAATATTCTGTTCTTCTTTTCCTCATCTTAAGTTAAAACTGAGAATCAAAAATTGTATATGTTAAAGTATACAACTTGATATTTTGATACACATCTACATTGTGAAATACCCTCAAGGCAAGCTAATTAACATATTCATCGGTTCACATAGTTACGACTGTGTATATATGTGTGTCTGGTGAGAAAATTAAGATCTCCCCTCTTAGCAACTTTCAGGTATACAATATAGTATTGTTAACTATATTCACAACGCTGTACGTTGGAGCTCCAGAACTTCTTTATCTTGCATAACTAAAACTTTGTACATCTTGACCCATACCTCCCCATTTTCCCCATCCTCCAGCACTTGAAAACCATTATTCTACTGTCTACTTCTATAAGTTTGACTATTTTAGATTCCACATGTAAGTGAGATCATGCAATTTTTGTCTTTCTGTGTCTGGCTTATTTCATTTAATGTCCTTCAGGTTTGTCCATGTTTTCATGATTTCCTTCTTTTATAAGGTCAAATAATATTCCATTGTGCATATATATAATATATAAATATAGTATATATAAAATCACCTCTTTATCCATTTATCTGTTAATAGGCATTTAATAATAAGCATCATTGGAATATTGTAAGCTTGACCATTCACGACCTAGGACAGTGACATGAGCTAGCTATCCAGACTAACTGAACAGCTGCTGGTTTGAATCAAAAGTTATTTTCATTAAGATTCTTCAGTTTGGACTGCACATTAGAATTACTCAGAATCGTTTGAGAATACTAATAATTGTCCCCATCTCAGAACAATTAGATCAGGATCTCTGGAAATGGAAATTAGGCAGATTAATAATAACAATAAGAGTAATAACAAATATAATAATAGTAATTGTTAACACTTATTTAGCATTTATTATGTGAAGTCACAATGGCAAATTCTTTTTACGGATTATTAATTTATCCCAAAAGCAACATACCTTTGAGGATAGGAAACACAATTCAACCCACAACAACTTGTTTTCTTTTCTTTTTTTCTTCTTAAAAAAACAAAATACCTGTACTGAAACCAATTTCTTCTTTTCTTTTTCCTACCTTCCAAACTTGCATTCATCCACTAGACTTGTGGGTAAGCAATGAGTTGTAAATTATAATTGTGTTGAGTCTTTTGACTGGCTTGAAAAACTGAGTTCATCAGAGTAAATTTTGAGTAACTGACTTGTTTGTTTGACTAAATTGATCCAACTCAGGGAAAAAATAGTCAATTAGTTGTAGATACAAACCCAACATATATTTTTAAAGGAATAATGTATTTATCTTTGTAATATTTTTCTAAAATAATCTATTTGATCTTTTTTAATTTTTGTTTTCTAATAGCTTGATTAAATTAAGCAAACTAACTGTGAACCTTATGTAATCAATGAATAAAGAATCTTGATATTTTAATTTCAATATTTTTTAATTGGAAAACAAAACAATATATTTAATCTCTTAACTTTAAACCTAAAATAGGGACATCCTTGATTGAGAAAGAATTAACTTATGAATATTAATTTGGCTGACATAGGTCTTAAAAAATGGACTAAAATGTTAATGAATAATATATACAAGGACAGTCTCTTCCTCATTTACCAAGTCTATGTCCACTATCTGATTTTTACCTGACTTATAAACTGTTTGAGAACATTTCACTTTTCTACATCATCCTCTTATTTATTTTCCAAATACTTGACGCTCCCTTTAATAGCAGCTAAGAGCCAAATACAGAGATTTGTCCAAAGTCCAAAAAATGTTTTCCATTATGCTGATATCCCATTTGCATTTATAACAGTAAAGTAGATTATATAAATTTGTTTTTCTAAGACAATACCATCTATTTAGTTATGTCAATGATGATTCAAGTCACATTGCAACTAAGGGGTTCTGTCATAAACATAAAACAATCTCTGTTTTCTTCTAGTTCATGAAACCAAATTTTAGGTATCCACAAGTCTAAATATTATAGAATAACTTTCATGGGTTTACCTGTTTGTATTACAGGTAAACTACATTGTAGGATTAGAAATACAATAATGACTCAAGTTATACTTCAAGGCATGGAATTGTTCTCAAATTAGGAGTATCCTCGGGCTAATAAGGTACAGCAAGGTGTTTAAATATTTTTATTTTACTTCAGGATTTAAGTTCCAAGGCCTTCATTTTTGCTGCCAATAAGAAAATAAAAAGCCCTTTTGAGCTACAATTTTCAGATTTTTAGTTATATCACTGCTGATCCCTATAATCCATCAATATTTTAAAATAATGTTTATTGTTTCTTTAATACCATAAAAATAATGCATAGTAGTTTCAGAAGATTTGGAAAATAGGAAAATGTTGGTCAGTGGGTGGCATCATCTTCAAGGGAACAGCATGTATGAATTCACTGATTTGAATTTATGAATTCAAAAATAATCACAATACAACAGAGCCAAGAATCAAAAAGTCATGGACACTGAAGAGTTTAAAATCACAAGGGACCTTATAAATGGATCAATTAATTTGGGGGCGGTCAGGTCTTAAGTGAGCTAATCTTTAAAACTGGGAACTGATTAAAAATAAAGTCACATAAGGAGATTTAACCTGAGGTTTCCTTTAGGTTGATGAGAAGTTCGATTTGAATTGGGTCAAAGGGAAAGAGCTTTAGCCTAATGGTAGTGCATCAGGCAAAAGCCATTGTAAATAATCAGACTGCTTCAGCCAGAATAATTATCCAATGACAGTTTGATAAGGAGTTTCTATAGAAATTCATATGGAAATCGCCACGTTACTACATCTGGACAACACCTACTGATACACTTTTTCTACATGTAAAATGATTGAGAAAAAAATTATTAGATTTAAAAACTTTTCAAAAACATTATAAATAGCCACTTAATTTCTTGGTTACCTTAAAGTGACTCTTTTTTCCCCCAGAAGTATGTGGCAAACACTTTTGCAGATAAACAATCTTGTGATTTTGACTTTTAAAAATGCTCCAAATCCAGAGACAAATAAAAAAATTCATTGCGGTTTAGTAAGAGTATCTTAATGTGGATGTATTTTTTCTAGGCATGCCCTTGAATTTGTTAAGGAGGAGCAATATTACACACTCTGGCTTTTCTGTCAGTACATAGAAAATCCCCAGTGAATATTTTGAGTGAATAAGGAAATTGAAGAAGGGTACAGAGAGGAATCATAAAGTTTCTTAGTTGCAAACTTCAGAAATCAAATCTTCTGTAAAGAGAAAATGGGATTTATTGGATGAGTACCAAGCAAGTCACAAAAACAAGTCCCTCCAAGGCAAGCTGAAGTCACAGGTGAATGGCAGCACAGGAACATTTTAGTTAGAAAACTACCACTACTGCTGTTTATAAGCAACCTCCAGGGTGTCAACTCCTATGTATTTTGTATAATAGCCCCCATATTCTCTCGATTTCAGAAATGAGTTCCAGTTGAACAAACCGAGGTCACAGGCCAAAGGGAGGTGGGGGAGGATTAGACTACCCACCCAACTTGAGTTTCTACAATGGAAAGCATGACCTTTCTTTAAAAATTTCCTCAAAATCGAGTTTAGATGTGGGCAGCCAACAATGACAATAAGTGTAATAGTTACTTTTAATGTGTCCCTACTCTTTCCTGGGCTTTGCTTAAGTCTTTCATGTGTACTGCCATTAGGACCCTCATTATGACCCTATGAAGTAATTATTATCCCCATCTTTTAGAAAACAAAACCAATTACAGAATTTGACATACATAAATTCACATACCGAGTAAACATTGCACCTGGGATGGAAAGCCAGTCTAGATTCGAAGTCTGAGGTACGAAGTTGATCTATACTATGTGCTCTGAAATGCTTCCGAACACCTCCTTCCCTGCTTGTCATGGTGCCTGATGTTTCAGTGTACAGTTTTTATTCTTTGGGCTATAATCCTCTTAAAGGAATCTTTAGTGATCCACTATTAAAACATCAGAACATATGGTTCATCTATAGTATGAAACATTTTTACCATCTTTAAAAATCAAGAGGTAAAAGTGATATTCCAATACATATAATTAAGTTTTTAATAAAAATATTGTATTATGATGGTTTTGATATTAAAGAATTAGATATATGCGTATAGAAGAGAGAGAGAGAGAGAAAAACCAGAAAGATGAACACCAGACTATTGATATGGGAGTGGGAGTGAATGGACAGAAAGTTCTGTATCGTTTAAAAGGGACAAATTTGTTTATAGCTTTCATAATTTAAAAACTAAAAATAAATATAAACATAAATATACATATGTATATATACATATAAGTTCAGCCATATGTTATGCTCTGCCTGTAGGTACATATACAATTATTTATATTCCTATGAAGAAGCACTTTTTCTAGGCTGTGAGTAATACCAAAACAACTTAATGAACAGCACAAAAACCAATTAGCCAAAGAACAACAGTTTCAGAGTCAGACAGACTTGCATTTTAATTTAGGTCCTGAAATTTTCTAAATGGTATTAGACTTTAGAAGTCATTCAGTTTCTTGGTGTCCTATTTGTAAAATGACAATAAGAAATGCATCTACCTTCCTGGGCTGTTTTAAGGATTATAATTAGCATGCATAAAGAGCCTGGCAGGCAGCAGGTGCCAGTGGATGTTAAAAAGACCACCAAACATTTACTCTAAAGGCATTGGTGCCTAAGGCTCAGCAAGATGAGGCACATTGATAAAATGTGGGAAAGAGACCAAATTCTAGAAGGAAAATAAATAAATAAATAAATAAATGCCTACCACATTTTCTGAGAAGCTCTCAGTTTCAACCTTATCTTTGAAAAGCAGCTTGCTCAAGACCATGCCTGGCTTATGTGACTTCCCTTTCTTTCATCTGTATAGTCCCCTGCGTGCAACGGGCCACAGCAATCATCTGGCGGGATCTCTCTGAACCAGTTGCAAGTTTCTGTCCCCTGCCCTGCTCCTCTATCTTCTCCTTACCCTTCGTTCTTTATTTTAATTGTGTACAGTAGGATAACAGCTACTGCAGTCATTTTTATTAATAGTAGAGGGAAAAAAACATGTTTGGGACATATCTTTTTTCAATAATGCTGTGCAGAGTGAATATTTCTAAACATTAAAACTCTTCTCCACCTTAACCAAGTAACAAAGGTTAACATCTCCAGTAATAAAACATACAGATACCATGTATTCTCTGATATAATAGGATTAAAAGAGCATTTCTCCTCTATAGTACTTAACTCAAAAACTTATAACCCCAGTCTAATCATGAGAAAACATCAGACAAACTCTTTGACAGTACTCTTTTTGACTAGTACTCTTCTTGACTAGTGCACTTCAAAAACAAGATCGAGAAAGACAAGGAGAGACTGAGAAACTGCCACAGATTGCAGGAGACTAAGAAGATGTGATGACTGACATAGTACAGGATAGTGGATTGAGCTTGTAAAAAGAAAAGGACAATAGTGAAAAACTCTGGTGTTTAGTTAATAGTGTTGTATCAACATTAATTTCATAGTTTTGATCATTGTACTGTGATTATTTTAGATATTAATATCAGAAGAAACTGAATGAAGGGTAATAAAGACTCTATTATCTTTGCAACTTTTCTGTAAGCCTAAAATTATTCAAAATAAAAAAAAAAACATTTTTAAATTTGTACTGATTGATAAGATCTAACCATTTCTACAACTTTATTATTTAAATGGTATGCCTTCATTTTTACAATTTATTGTACTTATGCAGAAATTTTATGTTTTTCCAAAAAACTGTCCCATATATTTGTCACCTGGTTAGCTCTTCAATAACCTAGATTTATCTCTTTATGATTTGTAAAATACTATCTTATGCACTCCCATCTAGGCTTTACAACTACTGTTTGAAATGGACAAGAGTCCTCACTGCCATGTTAAAGATGAGAAAAATGATGTGTGTGGGAGTATATAGTATATATTGCATTATTTTAATATAATTGTATATTTATTTAAATGTTGTCTTTGCTCCAGAAAGAGTAGGGATCTTACCCTTACATGCAGTTTAATTACCAAATCTTATTAACCAATGATCATGTACAAAGGTTCTTCTAATCTTAATGTTATCATGTGTAAGTATTGAGGCATAATTGGTCTTTTTATAAAAGCATCCCCCTTTTTAAGTGGGTCACTCCTTGCTATTTACACTTTCAAATTTTTCAGAATGAAGGATCTTGACCGTAACCAAGGTAGGACGGAGCCTTGAAAGCACAAAGACTGTTGTTGAGGTAAGTTTTTAATTAAGTAAGTTTCTAGTTGTCGTCTTGGCCTGGTATTGTTAGATTGAAGAAATGGATCTTATATATAGCATGTAGTGTTGCTTTCCTGATTTGAAATTGATTTGAAAATTGACTGAACTACCTAATCGAAGACATATTATGTGGTTAAAACAAAAATTTTAGTTTAAGAATTAGAACTCCTGATGACAGCTCTAACATAATTATTTGCTATTAACTTTTACCTCCTCTACTAGATTCAAGCATCTTAAGGGAAGGCGGCTCTTTAATTCACTTTTTAATTCCTGACCTGGCCCATGATGAGAGATAACTTTTTTAAATTAAAAAAATTTTTAAACAGCTTTGTTGAGATATAATTTGTAAAACATACCATTCACTCATTTAAAGTGTACAATTTAATAGTTGTTAGTATATTCGCCAACATGTGCAACCATTACTAGTCAGTTTTAGGATATTTTTATCACCTCAAAAATAATTTCATATTCCTAGTAATCGGCCCCCTACCCCCACATCCCTTCCCAGCCCTAAGTAACCACTAATCTACTTTCCATCTCTACCAAATTCTCTATTCTGGACTTTCACATGAGTTTAATCATATAGTACAAATTCTTTTGTGACATATATATGTGGTCATCCCCAATAGAATGCAGATGCATTTTCCATATTTTTTTTGTTTACATATGGACTTTTTTTTCAGTCTTCAAAGTTTGAAATTCATCAATTTTAGGATTCTGCAGCCACTACAACCCAGGGACAAAGTTTGGGGACACCTATTAAATAACTATGTGCATACATGAAATGTTTTCTGTTATTTAGATATATTCTCATTGGGAAAAGAGTACTTCAGGTAAGAAAGTTGACAACTATCTTACTTTGATAGCACTTCCAAAATTGAAGTAAAATAAACTACAATAAACAGAATACAACTAAAATTTTTTTTTAATTTTCTTTCTTTGATGTTTTAGAAGTTTCTTTGGTATTTTCAGTACCTTGAGATCAGTGTACATATTAATTATCTTAAATAAAACAAAACAGTATAGCTGAAGGAAGTTAAATTTAGGAAACTGTATAGACCTGTATTTGCTCCGGCTTTGCCTCCTATCCACAGTGCAACTTTGAGCAAGTTGCTTAAATTCTCTGAGCCTCAGGTTTATCATTGGTCCGTAGCGTTCTCTTCAAACTTGGCACTATTTGTTTTATCTTTGGTAAGGATCATTTCATAGGCCCTCTAGTTCTTCTTATGCAAGGCTGATCATATGGGGGATATGAGTGTTGAATTGACTTGTCTAAGAAGTACAAGGTCTCCTAGGAAGATTTTGACTAATATTCTTCCACTTCTTTCTGGTATTAAGAGTTAAAGAGATTAGTATAAACTAAGGTGTCTGTGAGAATTTCCAAGGATAAGAAATGATAAGGAAACTCCTGAGGTAAAATTACAGTGAAGAAAAGGAGAATTAAGGCCATAGTTGAAACAAATTTTAACCAAGGTTTCCATGAGTAGAATTCAGGTGGCCTATCTATTTGAGTAGGGAAAAAGAGCATTTAACTGAAATTTAGTATTTCCATTGTGACTATAGTAAACAACAATCCTTAGTACTTTTATAACTTTGTCACCAATATAAATGACAAATTATTTCTTTACAATTATATTTGTTCCAGATATCTTAAAATAATGAGTAATAATTGGTTATGCTCATTACTCCTACTTTGAAATTGTACTAGTTATTATATAGATTTTGTTATTTTATGCATTATGAAGAAGAACCTATATCAGACTTTTGGATTTTCTTACATTTTTGTCAATGAATTTCAGTATAACTGGTTTCCTTGGTAATTCTATGTATTTTATTTTATACATTTAAAAAATACTTTGATAAGAAAATCAGAGGCTTCAACAAATGGCCAAAAGTGTTCATAGCACAAAAAAATGTTAAGAACCCTTGGTTTAAGACAAGGTCCTGAGCTTCAGACAGCTGCTTTGGATATGCTGATGCTCGCCCCTCTGGTCCTATAACCCGGCTACAGGAAATAAGGTTGAACACAGCCATGCACGCTGAAGAGGAAGTCTTAGGGGAGGGCACAGTGTCATTCAGCAATAGCCCTGAGAAGGTGAAAAGAGCCTTTGTGGGAACAAGAAGAACCTTTTCTTCCCCAGATACCATATGGCAGCAAAAACTCTTCCAGTCTTCTTTCCACTTGAGAAGAGAGGTTAAACTGGCCATCCTATTAGATGAAAAAAGCCCACAGCCTTTTTGGAAATTAGGCATTAAAGAAGCAATGACAGGGAGTCAAGGGACTTAGTACCAGTATGGCAGGTGTGTGCTTCAGCAACTATTTACATATTTAAAATCGATGGAGCAAGTTATATTTGTAAAATAGGAAAATATACCCAATTGTTGTGAGATTAAGCATGGTAGATAAATAGGCACCTAACTCAGGGTCCAGAACATAGTAAATCTTTTAGCACTTACATCCTCCAATATCTTTCAAAGGTAGAGAAAGAGAGAGAGAGTTTAAAAGCAATTTTATTTAAATCAATCATTGCTAACTCCAATTAAAGTTTCTAATAATAACTTTTATCTAATTTTACATATATTTATAAATTAAAATAACAAAATGACATTACTTCCCTAAAGCCACACAGCAAGTTAAGGATCAACCTGGAATGAGAATATGGCTTACCCATCCATAACATTTTCAAATTTACCTCACCTACTGAAAGTCTATTAGGTATCTAATTGTTAGCTGTCTCTAATTATTTTCACTTTAGAACTCCCCTACTCTCCAGCCTGTTCTTTTTCTGGTTAAGAAATGTCAAGAGAGAGGTTTATTTTAAAGACTCTTAGAACCTTCAAGGTCATATACTATGTGCCATGTGCTATTTGCAGGATATACCAGATCTTTGGTCCTTCCCAGTTTCATAATTTGAGCTTGATCCTCAGTTTTATTCAAGCCAAAGAGATCCTGATGATAAGCCCTCAGTGACTGGAATGAAAGAACAAAGAGCAATATTAAGTTACTGTTGAAATTCTACATGTTGATAATTTAAATGCAATTTGTTACAATACAGTATGGCTGCTCTTATCTCCCTCATACCATTTGGACTTCTTTCTGAGCTTCTTTCCCTCTTCAAGACTGCCTTAATTTAATTCATTCAAGTGATATTTATCAAATGTCCACTGTGTGCTCGGCATGGTATTGACTCTAGATAATAAATAATATACAAAAGAGGCACAGCTTTTTTCCTCAGGGAGCAATAGGCCATTGAGGTAAACAACTATTTTTTTAAATGTCATATAAATAAAAAACACCACATAAACATGGTACATACAACCAACTATGAGAAGTGATAAGAACATAATTTAATGAGAAATAAGAGTGAGAAGCTGGGTTAAAATGGGTTAAAATGGTCAAGGAAGGCTTTGCTGAGAAAGTGATATTTTATCTGAGAAGTGAAGGATGATACTTATAGGGCAGGGGAGAGAATGTGTGGAAAGGCTGTTCCATTTAGAGAGAACAGTTTGAGTGAAGAGTTAAAAGAGAGATATAAATATTTTCCCAGATTGTACATGATTCAACTCATTTCAGTATGAAGGTCCATCGTTCAGAAGGGCAACAAATCTGAACTGCTCAATGTCTACTACTCCAATATATCTAATCTATTTTATCATTTTATTAAATTAAACCACATTTATTTATGATATTGTTTAGATAGTCTTGCAATGTTATTTGGTGTTTTACAACCTTACTGTATAGTTTATCAACATAAATATTTTACGTTTATGATTTGTTGAAGTCCTCATGAACAGTCTCTGGGCCAGGCCACCGCAACACCAGAAATCAAAGTGTGGAACATACACATGTATTCTCACAATGAAGCACATGAACCCATTCCTGTTGGGCCATCCTGTAAGGAACAATGGAAATAGCCATTTTTAAAATATTTGAATTGTAGTTTATAAAATGTCAGAGAGCAATTTAATCATAATGTCTCATGTTCTAGTGTGGAAAAATATACCAGAAAGAAAAGACAAGACAAAACGGAACAAAACACTTGCTGCTTTCTTTTATTAACATTTCCTTATGTGGAATTTGGCCCAGTAGTCATTTGCACTTTCTCCCTCCTTCGTATTCTAAATAGAATCTTTTGAAAATGGAGTTTGAGTGATAACAATGTTACTTAACTGCTAGCTATAATTTCTCAAACACAGGTCTATTTTTTATGAGAACAACTCCAAATTAGTAGTCTTGAATTGCTTAGCATCTTATTTAAAGATGACTATTTGTCAAGAGTATAAACTATAACCCTATTTAAATCCACTCTTGTTTTTTTGAAACTAAAAAATATATTGTCCACTCATATATTTACATTTGTGTAAAGCAAAGTGAGAATTCAAGAAAAACATTATCCTTCTTGTAGTTCTTTAAATTCCTCCGTTGCCCATGAGCTAATATTCAACATCTAGCATCCTTAATATTGAATTCAAGGCTCTTTACAACCCAGCCCTGCCACAGTTATAGCTTTTCCTCTTCATCTCTCCTATAATCCAAATTTACTTAACTAATTGTTATTCTTCAAATGTGCCATATTCTACTGAGCTTTATGCTGATCTCTCTGTTTTACTGATAAAGCTTATTTTTTATGTTTCATCAATATCATTTCATGTGCTAGTGTTTTTGGCCCAAGATAAAATTGCTGCCTTGTTTATGTTCCTTAATACTTCTGTAATCACTATTATATTACTTATCTATTCCATATAATCATTACTTCTATTTTTGTCTTCCCAACTAGATTCTTAACTTCCTCAAGAAAGTTATAGACTTTTTCTTGTGTCTCCTATAGAGCCTAGATCAGTGTCTGTTACACAAGAAGCACTCAAGAAGTGTGTTAAATTAAGTTTAATAGAATTCTGTACACTTTGTGCCATAGATCACTTCCACCACCATCAAGCCTGTGCATTCTTCAAACCAGCATTTAAAACAATTTGATTAGAGAGCATAACTCTCTCCAATGGGTGGAACATTTTAACCAGTCTTGCCCATTTTTTCTTGCAATCTCATTGGAGCATCTTTAACACACATCCTAATTCCACACACAGAGCAGTACCTCTGTTTTTATCAACCTCCCACAGCCTGTGAAGCCCTCAGTGTGCCTCTGTCCTTTGCCACAAACATGAGATTCAAATTCCCTCTCATGGCAATTAGCCTGGAGGTTACCATGATTGTTTTATTTGGATTATTTGTTCAATATGAAAGAGCTTACAGCGTTCGTTGGCAGACCAACAGCACCAAGTCAACAGATGAATTCATTGTATTATACCCTCGTAAGTAGGCAATCTATCTTTTATTATATATTTTTAGTTTCTTCAGGTTCTTAGCATGTGACATCTTTGAATACTCTAACCATTTGGGCTCTACACTGGAGCTTCTTACAGAATCATATGATAGTTATGCTAAGGATATTATAAGTTTACACTGTGGCATTTGGTCTCTGTAATTAATGTGTTTGAATAGAATCTGTATCTATTAAAATATCAGAACAACAAGCCAAAAATTAAAATAATTAATGAATTTTTGTGTTGCCTACGTGCTGCTAAATGACCTTATTTTTCCCTTGAACTGACCACTAGTTCTGCAAGATATAAAAATATCACTTCCCATAACAAAACAAAAAAGCTAACTTTAGAAGAGAGAGAGTAGAAACAAAATAAAATATTTAGAAGGGTAGCCAGGATTTCATGTGGGGGCCCTAAAGTATAAGAAGGAGTACATTGGGTCACATAGGATGTAAACATAGTCTTAATCGAAAAGGATGTACTCAGGGTTTTACAAAATTATGAAAAGAAGGCAGTTTCTTCCTTTGAGATGAGAAGAAAAGTATGAGCACTTAACATTTTAAAAGCAGAATCCTTCCCTGGGAATGGTGACAGAGGAAAGAAGGTATTTAGTTTAAAGTTTGGAAGAGCAAGCTATGACATAGTTAATACGACAATAATTACTACCATATACTGATTGTTTATGATGAACCAGGCATGTTCATTACCTCATTAACCATGGATGTAGTAGTAACATATCCCTACTATATAGATTGTTTATTTTTTTAGATGAAGCTCAAAGAATTTTAAACAATCAAAAATTATTTAAAGTATTATAAAACTATTATAGTTTTATAACAAATGTGTAATCTTTTTAAAAACAACTTTTGTTTTCTCATTTCTATACTTTTAGAGGGTGTTTATATAAAGGAGGCATTCTCATGTAGAAGTTATGACCTAGAGCTGCAAAGTGACTCAACCAAAATGCACAATAGCAAGTTAAAAAGAGAGTTAGAACCATAAGTCAGAGTCAGACTCCAAGTCTAGTTCTCTTTACACCATGTAGATGTCTAAGAGGTTCTTGATTAAATAATTTTATAATTTTCAAGCTGGAGAACACCAAAACAGAACAGAATTCTGTTCAACTCTTTATACTTTTGTATGTTTCATTTATTCATGTAATAAATATTTTTATTTAGTATCAAGCATGTGCTATAGCAAACTTATTCAAAGATAAAACAAATATGATCTCTTTATTCTAAGACTCTGCTGTCTGTTAAACATGTAAACAAAGGGCTATAACACAGCATAGAAAACAAAATGCCAAAATATGATCTAAAGCTAGTATTATTAAAATGATGTTGTCTTAAGAGTTTAAGAGCTTAACAATTTGCATAATTCAAGCTATATTCTCTAAGTTCTAATGTTAAATTTCCTAGGCAAAACTTCAATTCAGAATTTGAGGGAAAAACAAGTCAGAGAGAAGAATTACTAAACAAGGTAATTTTATCAATTGCTTAGCAATCATATCACCCTTATACCCGCTTACAAGAAACATGAAAATTCATTCATTTCATGATATATTAAGAAAATTTTTATTAAGTCCCCAACTCTTATAAAGCAGTCTTTAAGTCTCTAGGCTCTAGAGTTCTAGGTAGTGAATAAAGAAAACAGACAAAACAGTCGAAGTCCATGCTCTTATAAAATTTACATTCCAGTGGAAAGAGACAGACTATAAACACACACACTGAAAAAAATGTATATGTGTATATATATAATTTTATATTTTTTCTATGTATAAAAATGATTATATACTATATATTACACCCACATACACATTTAGAGGATAATATAATTCCACAGAAATAATTGAAGCAATATTAAGAATGAGGGAGGTTGTCTTTTCAGCTTTTTGCAACCAAGCTAACGTGAAAGAATTAATTTTTTTATAGCCCAAGTTATCCATTGCATGCAATTAATTAACTTTTATTCTATTCATCTAGAATGATACCAGTTCCGTACATCTTTGAGAGGTTTATGAAATAGTCATTTAAATTGTTTTCTTGTTCTGTGGAAAATGAGAAATTTAGTTAAGAAAGATGGTTAAAGTTTCATCTAGACAGTTCTCTCCAATATGAAATGACATTAAATAGAACTAAAAGAAGCAATAGGACAAACCATATGCATACTAGGGCAAGAACATTTCGTGTGGAAGAAATAGCAAAATGCAAAAGTCCTGGTATGTTTACTATATGTAATGAACAAGTGGGGAGAATAAAATCTGAGATGTGAGAGCCTGGGTGATGCAGAACCTAGGTACACAATTGTAAGCACATTGTTTTCATGCTGAGTAAATTGAGAAGCCACTGGATGACTTTGAGAGGAAGAATATGATGTGATTTAGGTCTTAAAGCATTCTTCTGGCTGTTAAGTAGAGAATAGATTGTAGAGAGCTGCGGGAATGAAAAGGAAGACATATTAGGAAGACAATCTAGTCATCCAGCAGAGAAATGATAGCAGGCTGAACCAAGATAGTAGTGGAGAAAGTACCAAGAAATGGTTAAATTCAGGCTATAACTGAAAGTAGCTACCAGGATTTTCTGATACATCATCTGTGAAGAATCAAAGACGATATCAAATGCAGGATTCTTGTGCACTTTTTTAAGAAAACATCAAGTCACACTTGCCAATAGTAGTGGATTAACAATCAATGTGTATTATACATAAAATCAACAAAATTCCTTACTTATAAATAGACAACACACACATACTCACACACACCACTATAACCTCTTCCCCAGATATGAGGGGGCCAGGACATGGGCAGGGGGCAGGGAAAGGGAAAGAGAATTCAATCAATAGAGGCCCCTGGGAACCCAAAGATGGGCATTAAGCAGAACACAAAGTGAGGTTTTACATACAAGGCAGTCTTCACTTGTTCAAAATACTATCCACAACCCAGTCTACACACGATCAAAAGTTTTCTTTTTTGTAAGGTGACTCTCAAAACCTAAAAGTCAGGCTAGTACTAAATTTTCAGGTCAGCTGTATTATCATCCCTGGTTAAAATATTTTGTAGAATAGCCCTAGAAACTACCTGATTGTGATTATTCACGTATATTACAATATTCAAGTCAACAAGCATTTTGGGGTGCCTGCCCAGGGCTATGCACTGTGCCAACTGCCATGCTTCAAGCATAGGGATGGCTCGATTCCTGCCTAGGAAGCTTGCAATGTGTTACAACAGTTCTCAATTGCAGTGTGGTGAAAGTTATGAGTTTTTCACAAATTAGTAAAGTAGAATATTAATTTATCTTTTAAGTAAATTTAATCAGATATAAGTTTATTCATTCCTCTTATTTCCTTATATTCTGCTGTGCTTCTTTGAATAGCAGAGAAAACAAGGATGGTACGCAGCCCTGGGAACTACCATGGAAGCATGTGGCACATCTGAATATCATGTTTCATGTCATGAATGACCTCAGAGATACTCATTTGAGAAACTACCTATACTGTATGGTTTTTGGCTTCCAACCTAGCAAAAGGTTGGTCATTCTGTTGAGGCAAATAATTTGACAAAGAATAAAGCTTGACTGACTGTCAGCTAAGCTTTGCTAGCAGGTAGACAGACTAGAGAAAAACAGAGTTTAAGCAGAAAGCCTTTATAGACCATTCACATTTTATTAGAGATTTTATAACCACAAAGTTTTTAATACCTATGGGACATTGAAACCACATGAATGATCTTGTTGGATTCTGTTACATTAAAATCCATTAGTCTATCTTGCACTTCGAGTGAATCTTTTACCCATGCGTGATCATATAACATTGTACTTTGTTCATGAGAAGAATATTGATTCACAGTTATGTAATCATTCCAGATGTTGACATATTTCATCATATAAAAAAGAGTGTTTGTCAATCTCACCAGAAAAGTCTTGCGAAGTATTAGGAAATGGATAAGCTTACAGTGACAGACACAAACTTTCTGAAATTCTAAGTTTTTAAAAACTCAGAATGTATTATGGCAACAAATACTGTTGGCTCCTTTAACTGAAATGACAGCCTCACTTCTATTTTTCAGAAATTATCACTACCTGTCTGAAAAACCATACTTTATGTCAGTTTTTGTCTCAAGTAAAAATGAAGTGTTATGAAAAAAGTTGTCATTCAGTTTGCAATTCAAACAATAACAAAAGTGCCTTTTTTTCTGAGATAACCATCAGGTTTTAGTAGTGTTTTACGTATCATTGCATTTTGGCATACTGATTTATAGAGAATATTTTTTAAAGACATGTACGAGAGAAAATCAGTAGTTAAAATTAACAATTCTTACGGCTTTATCAAGGAATTTTTAAGTAAACCTGGCTTTTTTTTTCCCTGCAAGTGCATGGTAGTGAATAATATCATGACTATGAGTATAGTTTAGAGCCGTTGCTTTCATTCATGCTTAAGTGCTAGTAATTTTGCATACCATTATTTTTCGCCATCTGTGGAAATATCGAAACAGTAAAAAAATAACATCTTAGTATCATGAAAATAGTTTTAACCTCTCCATCTCCCTAAAAGTGTCTCCGAGACCTCCAGATATCTTCAAATCATTCTTGGGAACCACTTTAAATACAGTTAAACTAGCAATTTCAATATTAGCAGTGTATTAAGTACAACGCTTTATTTTTTAAATCCACATTTAAGAATTTGGACATCCTGTAGGACACTCTGTGTTGCCTTTGAATTAAATAGTTTTGTCTCCTTAAAAGAAATGGGAGCAATAGGCACAAACAGAACCCAAATATAATTCTCTATGCAGGGGCTTGTTGGAGAAATTGCTGGTACCAGGTGAGGGCAAAGAAAGCACAAGGTAAACCAAATGCATAAAGATCAATTGGAAGATGTCTAAAGAATATAGAATCCTGCTTGAAAGAGCAGCAACCAGACAAATTGGAAATATATGGAGCATTAAAAATAATGATGGGATGGTAATAGATTATGATATATTGAAATTAAAAAAAAAAAAAAGAGAGAGAGAGATTTAGTTAGCTCACAGAAATATTCCTTAAAGGGAAGTAAGAAGAGAAGGAGGAAGTTTTTGTCCACAGAAAAGTGCCAACTGATTAATAGAAAAGAAGTAATAAATATAGAAAATTATCATTTTGAAATTTAAAATGTTATAATTGATTCCAGCAAGATTCATCAGTAGATTCTAAAACCATTAGGTGAAAAGTTCTTGGGGACTGCATGGTCTAGAAGAATCACTTATTAAGTACAACGCTTTATTTTTAAAATACACAATTAAGATTACTTATTACTTACAAGGCAAAAGGTACATTTATAATGGAGAGATCTGGCAGAACAGTCTTAATGGGTGATGAAACTTACTATCACGAGTAGAGCAAACAAATTATGTGAGTATGCAACATCATCTGTATAAAATTCTGGCCAAAATATTTAGTCTGGCTGTAATTATGGTGAAACAATCAAACAAATGCAAATTGTGAGACATTCTACATAAAAGACAAAACACCACGACCAATAAATGGCATGTGGGAGAACTTCTCTAAATTAAAAGAATCTAAAGACACATGACAAAAAGAAAGTATGAAATTTGAATAGATAATGGGTCAAAAAATTATATATAAGGACAATTTAGGGATAGCTAGAGAAATTTAAATACAGATTTAATACTAGATAATATTATTGTATTAATGTGTTTCTTGGATGTCAGGATGATATTGTGGTTATTTAAGAAAATGTCCTTTTGCTTAGGAGACTCATGTTAGAGCGGTTTTGGGCACAATGTTATTTAACTTTCAAATAACTTAAAAGAATACATGCATATATATCTGAAGAGAGAGAGCAAATATGGAAACTATTTACAACTGATAAATCTAGGTGAATAGTACATAGTTGTTCATTGTACTATTTTTCTAAATATTTAAAATATGTAAAATTAAAATATTTGGAAAGTGGGGGAGGAAAGATACCACCCTAAGGATACTATTTTCTGAGAAAAGATGAGTTCAGAACACAACACCAATGGCTCAAAAGACTGAAACTCACTAAAAAGAAAAGCTATATGCATGGCAAATGCCTTTCTGGCTGCCAACCATTAAAAAACAAATCATGCATGGGCTTTCCTAAAATCTCTCAGAAGTTCACAAAATCTTGACAAGCAGCATCTTGCCTTGGCGTGCTCCATATCTCTTCCTGAGCAGCCCCAAGCCTGGCATTAGTGGTAGCTGGCCTCAGTTCGCAAGTTGGCCTCTTGAGACACCTCCAGGCCCAGTACAAGTGGCAGCTATCTTCAGATTGCTTAGTGGTTCATACCAAGGGGGCCCCAGGCAGGGCACAGGACAGAGCTGAACTTGGCCTATAGTGGGGCCACTCTCAGGAGATCACAGGGCCATCACACTCAATGGATGCCTTCAGACCAAGCTGGAGCACCACCCAGCTGGCTCCAAGACAACATAGCCAAAGTGCAGACTGGGTGCCTAGGCATCACAGCCCGACTAAAGTAAATCTTGCTCCATAGAGTCAGACTCTGAACAACAGCTCCTCCCCTGTAGTCACGACCACTACAACCTATCAGCCTGAGGGTCAATCCCTCCTATTGAAGTGCAAACAGCAACCAAGGCTCAACTACAATAAGAGGACTCACACAACACACACAACTACAACAGGAGGACACACACAACTACACAGGAGACATACCTGGAGCACCCAGCTCAAGTTACCAAAAAGACTGCAACACTGGGTCCTACAGGCCACCTACTACATAAGGCCACTGTATTCAGACCTGGAAACATCACAGCCATAGTTAATACATAGAAACAAACACAGGGAAGCAACAAAAACAGGAAGACAAAGAACTACGTCACAAATGAAAGCACAGAACAAATCTCAAAAAAAAAAAAAAAAAACCTAACAAAATGAGACAAGCAATACACAAGATGCAGAGTTCAAAACACTGGTTATAAGGATGCTCAATGATTCAGTGAGAACTTTGACAAAAAGATAGGAAACATAAAAATGGAGACAGAAAACATAAAAAAAAGTCAGAAATGAGGAATACAATAACTGAAATGAGGAATACACTAGACTTAATCAACAGCAAATTAAATGAAGTGGAAGATTGATTCAGCAAATTGGAAGATAAAGTAGCAGACAACACTCAACTAGAACAGCAACAAGAAAAAAGACTCTTAAAAAATGAGAACAGGTTAAGGGGCCTCTGGGACAACATCAAGCATAGCAACACTTGCACAATGCAGATACCAGAAAGAGAAGAGAGAGAGCAAGGAATTGAAAACCTATTTCAAGAAATGATGGAAAACTTTCCTGTCCTGACAAAGAAAATAGGCATACAAGCCCGGGAAGCACAAAAAGTCCCAACAAAGAACCCAAAGAGGCCCACACCAAGACACCTCATAATTAAAATGCCAAAAGTTAAAAACAAAGAGAATCTTAAAAGCAGCATGAGAAAAGCATTTAGTTACCTATAAGAAAGCTCCTATAAGACTGGCCACTGTTTTCTCAACAGACAGTTTGAAGGTTGGAAGGGATTGGCACAAAATATTCAAAGTGATGAAAAGCCAGGACCTACAACCAAAATTTCTCTATTCAGCAAAACTATCGTAGTATCGAAGGACAAATAAAGAGATTCCCAGATAAGGAAAAGCTAAAGGAGTTCATTTCCACCAAGCCAGTATTACAGGCAATGTTGGAAGGACTTCTTTAAGAAGAAGAATATATATATATTATATATATATAATATATATAATATATATATTATGAATAAAGAATGGCAATGACATATCTATCAACAAGTACTTTAAATGAAAAAGAATTAAATACTCCAATCAAAATATAGGGTGGATGAATGGATAAGAAAATAAGACCTTTATCTATGCTGTCTATAAGAGACCCATTTCAGATAGAAAGATACACAGAGACTGAAAGTAAAGAGATGGAAAAAGATATTTCATAAAAGTAGAAACAAACAAACAAAGCTGCGGTTGCACTACTTATACCAAACAACATAGACTTTAAAACAAAGGCTATAACAAGAGACAAAGAAGGACCCAGTATCTTCATTTCTGGGTTTTTATCTAGAGAAAGCCAAAACACTACTTCGAAGAAACATCTACAACCATATGTTCATTGCAGCATTATTTACAATGGCTAAGACGTGGAAGCAAACTGGGTGTCCATCAATGAATGAATGGATAAAGAAGAGGTGGTACGTATATACAATGAACTATTACTCAGCCATAAATAAAAAGAATGAAAGCTTGCCATCTGCAACAAAATGGATGAACCCAGAGTGTATTTGCTGAGTGGAATAAGTCAGACAGAGAAGGATAGATGCCATATGGTTTCACTTACATTTGGAATATAAACAACAAGATAAACAAAGAAAACAGAACAAGCTCATAGAGACAGAGAACATTTTGATGGTTGCCAGATGGGATGGGGCTTGCTGGGATGGGTAAAAAAGGGGAAGGGATTAAGAACTACCAAGTACAAATTGGCAGTTACAAAATAGTCATGGGGATGTGAAGTATAGCATAAGAATTATAATCAATAATATTGTAGTAACTATGTATGGTTTCAGATGGGTACTAGATTTTTAAAAGTTACCACTTCATAAGTTATATCACTATGTTGTACACCTAAAACTAATATCGTGTGCCAGCTGTAATTTAAAAATTATTTTTAAAAAATCAAAACAAAACAAAAACTTCTAATTGGAGGATGAGCTGAATGATTTTCACCACTTAATCCAGAAAAACAATATTTCTAAATAAGAGCTTTACAGTCCTAATTAGATGAATTCTCAGTAGCCCTCACCAGTGATCCATTTATTCACGCATAACTGAAGTATTTCTTGGAAAGCTCAGGTGCCAGACTTTCTGCTTGGGTCTACCAGGGACAAACCACCTTATGATTTCTACCTTCAGACCTGCATTTACTTTCTCCTGAAAGAGTGTGCCTTACTGGCAGTGCTCGCTCAGTGGTCTATTTGAATAAACGATAAGCGAGCACATAGAGTAACAAAACATAAACAGATAAACAAATAAAATGAGGGACATGCATAATGTTACAGCTATGTCTGGTAACACCATGCAGAAGATCTGGTTTGCCAGGTAAAGAAGAATGGATGTGGGATGCAGAAGACTTTCTAGGCAGCAGGCATATATAGGAAATAGACAAAAAGAAGTGTTCTGTTTCATTTTGTTTGGTTATTGTTGGTGGTAGAGGTGAGTTGTAATAATCAGTTGCATTTTAAAACATGTTGAGCTATGAGGGCTTGCAAGATATCTTATTGCGAAATAAACGTGGAAGTAAAATAGAACAGAAACACCAGGCATTGCCAAATTTATTCTGGAGGCTAAAATCGCCCCTTGTTGAGAATATCTGATGTAAGCATGTCTTGGCAGTCCTTAAAGCTTGTCAGAAGACGTCACAAAAAATCAAACCACTAAAGATATCTCTTTTTCCTCTATAAAGAGGTTTCTTTTTCCCTTAATGGCAGTCTTGCATCACAAAACTAAACTTGTGGCCCTGTCCCTAGTCCCCCACCCACAAATTCTTAGATCAGACTGAAAGATAATACATAATTCTAATTGTTTATGAGCAGTTTTATCCATATATTTTATACAGATTCACGATCTATCAAGAGCTTTCATAATTTCGTAAGTTCTCTTTAGCAGTTTAATAGATGAGGTTCTTAAGCCCCCTTGTGGCAAAACGCAGTAACAAAAATTATGTGGGGGAGGGGCGGGGGCGGGTGAGGATGAGAGGTGGAGTTAAAAAACGCTGGAGCACAGTTAATACAAGTAACTCCTTCCACGTAAAAGACTTGTATTTCCATCAAAGGGGGATGAGGACAGAATCTGGACAATAATTACTACCAGTGTGAGATATTACAAAATTAGATAGAGCAATTTTTTAAATTCGTTGATTACTGCGTATTTTAAATTCAGATTACAGGAGGAACAAGACTATACTAAGAAAAAAGAAAAAAATGTTCAGGAAAATAACTTGTACAATTTTTAAAAAGTAGAAGCAGTACAACCAGGTACTTATTTTTATTCTAACTTTATAGCCATAAACAAATTGTGGAGCTAGAAGAGATTTTGGACTTCATTTAATCCAAACTTTCCTTTAAGGAAGAAAAGGTTTAGTAAAACCACAGCCAGTTAGTAAACCATGCATATTCTCTAAGTTCCACTCCAACTTAGTTTATGATCTAAATTAAATGTCTACATGTAGAAATTAAATGGTGAAGAAACAACTTGTCAAGAAAGATGGCCACCTATATTTTAAAAATCAAACAGGTTGATGTTAGTTGACAGTTACCCATCCACAGAAAAAAGATTATGCAGCATTCTCCTCTCTGAGACTTCCCTCAAAGCTGCTGACAAGGGACAATTTTCAGAGATCTATTGTTCACTTTCTCACCTTCCTCATACTATCTCTCTAGGAGGTGGCTCCAGTGAGCAATAATAGGCCAAAAGCTTCATTTAATGGATAGGGCTGAAAGAATAAATGACACTAGTGTGTGTCTGAATCAAAGAAAGATTGATCTGGTTTTCTCATTCTCTTTATGTTTACATTTGCTGCATTCATGCAAAAGTTAGACTGGCTTCTTGACCACCAAAGGACCCTAGTGACTTAACCTCAGATGACCCTGCAGGAAACTCTGAGACTGGGATTATCTACCTATAGGTGCTCCTTTCCTGAGAAGGGATTCTCATGTGAATCAGTCACTGGGTACAGGTTACCTAGGGGAGGTCTGTGACATCGACAAGACTAAAGCATGTCCCAAGAGAATGGAGAGCTTAGAGTTGTCATTTGGCAGCATCTCTAACAGCCACAAGAAATGGAAGAAATGAATGCTTCTGTTCTGAAGGGAGGATCTGGGCAGTACACCATAACCTCCCTTAGGTATAGATAAACCTGAGTGACAGAGTCTCCCACTCTAACCTCACTGTCTCCTGAGCCTGATGGTAGAAGACAGAGGATAGAGAGAGCCAAGGCATAGGAACAGGTCTGTGAGTGTCTAGGAGGCCAAAACTCTGCCTTGCTTATCCTTACATCCCTACAGTGCCCAGGGCATGGAGGAATTGGAGTCAGGCCTAAATTCAAATCCTGACTCCACCCTTTGGATAAGTTAATTGGATTCTAACATCAGTTTCTTCTGACATGTACTTCTAGGCATGTCCTCCCTCATGTCTGTTTCTGCTTAAACCTCAGGCTATGGTGGTTAATATTAATTTAACATTTAAGTGTGTTAATTTTTTTCTCTCCGTTTTTATGTTTATATTTATTTTATATTTTCTCTCTTGTTTTATATTTGTTAAATTTGTTTTATATTTTAGATTTGGTCTGTTTGCTTTGTCTATCTATTAACTTGAACCACAAAAAATTGCCAATATTAGAACAATTTTATTGGCGATTTCAATGTAAAAATGTCAATTGCATATGGTTCTACCAAATATGCCTCACCAACTAAACTGTAAATTTCTTGAGGGCAAATCCTGTGTTTTCACTACCTCACAGTTGAGCATATGCTTTATTTATATAGTGTTTTACTGCACATTCCTTCCCCATCAAGGTTATCCCACTCAGAGTGAAATAGGGCCTTTTCAGTATTGCAGATGAGAACACTGAAGCTCACAGAGAATAAGTTACTTGCCTAAAATCGCACAATCATGTGGTTGGATTGGTGGACCTGAGCATTTGCCTCCAGACACCAAATCAAGTATTTGCTCCTCAAAAAGAGACAGCCTTGGCAGCCGTATCCCGCGTTCCATGGCGACCTTGCACAGGCCTGCTGCACAGCCGGCCTTCGCGGAGGCGGTGCCGGCGTGGTTGCGGCGCAGTCAGCAGTTCCCCAGCAAGCTGTCCTGGAGGCCCTCACGGCCAGGCGCTGCTAGCAGGGCTTCCTGGGCCCACGGAGCTAGCCTGCACGCCGTGCGGGCTTCTGCTGGCCTTTGTGCTACAGCTGTAGGCGTCCCTGTCTCGAAGAGCTGATGCCTTCCATCGCCATCGGGTCCTCCCTTGCTGCCGGGTGCAGGCGTGTCGAGGCCGTCTGCGCGTTTTCATACACCAGCAACCTAGGAAAAAATGACTTTTACTCATATGAGCCACCTTCTGAGGATCCTCCCTACCGGGGCAGGAAAATCTGCGTGTATCTGGCTCAAGTCTGGCACTCATTTCCGCAGTGTCTGTGGCTGTTTTGGCCCCAGAATATGTTCTAGATGTCACAAGACACATTATTGCAATGAGCATCCGACTCTAGACTGGAGACTGGGACATAAATAGGCCTATACAAAGTCAGAATTGGAAATAGAAAGTGAGATTATGCCTGAAGCTGCGGGAAAAGATGAATCAGAGATTATAGGGAGCATAGGTGAAGTATCTGAGGAAGAATTGCATTCCACGGCAAAACATGAATCCAGGAAAGATAAACTTTTCCAGAAGCTTAAAACTAAACTAGCCCTGGAACCAGAACCAATTCTTACATAGGGTAGAGAGGTTGCCCCCATCTCAGCCTCTGGTGAAAATAATCCCTCAAAAAATTATGTTCCATATTGCCTTGTGGTGCCAAGAGAATATCTGAATTATAGGTGATGCCTCAGCTGGTCAACTACCTCAAGGTCAACAGACTGGGCAGGAGCGTCGACTGGGATGCTCTGGCGGTCTTCACCTGTGCTGAAAGCTATAGACTGGGCACTGGCTACACAGAGGAATTTGTTTGGAAGCAAGATAAAACCGATACACCTTAAAGACAACATTGTAAAGCCTTAAAAATGCTCAGTCTCCAAATCTTGCAATTCCTAAGGAAATGATTATACCAGAGATAAGGGTACAAAGATGTCTTAGACATTGTTTATAATGTTGAATATTAGTAAAACACAAATGTCTAGTGACAGAAAATTACGTAAATTTGGTGTATCTATACAGTGGAAGGCTATGTAGTTTTAATGATATAGATCTATATGCACACCAAATAAAATACAGATCTAAATTGGCACCAAGATACTGTTACAGATAGTATTTATAGTGTGATCATATTTTTTGTAAAAATAAATGTACATGTGTACATGCATAGAAATAAATCTGAAAAGATTAAAAAAAGGATATACAGTATTTCTTACATTGGTTTAGAAAGTGCTAACAAAGACATTATCCCATTTGACTTAAATAAAGATCTGGTAAGATTTTTAGGGCTGGTACTATTATACACATTTGATAAATGGAGACTAGTTCATTCATTTAGTCACTATTGCCTCTTTAATTATGTGCAGGCTTTTATGCCAAATTCTGGAGATTAATGGATGAATATGTCCTAATCTCATCAATCAGAAAACTCTCTGTCTAGTGCAGGAGATGGACAACTCATTGACTATTATAGTGTGATGCATACTAAATAAATGCTAATACAATGTGACAAATTCTAAAGCTGAGGTATATACAGAAAGCTGTGTGTGAAAGACAAGAGGAAATATTAATTTTTCTTAGGAGTATGGGATAAGTTTGCAAGAGCAGGTAATACTTGCACTGTGTTTTGCAAAGTTTTCCTTGGGTGGAAAATAATAGAAAACTCTTCAGGGAGAGGATAAAAGGCACACTATGAAAAGCACACTGATGTCAGTGCACAGTGTTTCAAGAAGAGGCTCAAATACTGAAAAACTTGCCCAGGGTCTCATGGCTAGTAAGTAGTCAAGCTGGCACTAAAACCCAGGCTTTGGCTGCCCAGTTAATGCACTCCCTTTGCAGTGTCTTATGAAAAGGTTGTAGCATTAAATAAATGGGATCTACTATGATGTAACACTTTCTTAGCATTCCCCTAACAGATTTTTTTCTCTTTGCTCTTTTGCAGTATTCCAAGATGTGCATGTTATGATATTTGTTGGGTTTGGCTTCCTCATGACCTTCTTGAAGAAATATGGTTTCAGTAGTGTGGGTATCAACCTGTTCATTGCTGCTCTGGGCCTCCAATGGGGCACTCTTATATGGGGAATCTTGCACTACCATGGACAGAAAATTCCCATTGGAATCATAAGGTGAGCATCCCTTAGTTTTCAATCATTGTGTTTTCAGAGCAGTTGTTTCTCTGTTTAGTCTCTTGTCAGTCAGCCTCCGAACTAGCTGCCAAATTGTCTCCCTTAGGCAATAGAAGATTGTTGTGCTCCAAGAATGCAAATCAAAGCCTTGCTCTACTGAGCTGGATAATGGATGCATGTCTACGTCCTCTCTGGTCTGACTTTAAGGGTATAAGAAATTTCTTTGTATAAAATTATTAGTCCTTCCATCTCAGCTACAGGGAGCAAAAACCTACCATTAGGTATTTTTCTAAGACTACTTTTGAAATGTAAACACTTAAGAAAAGAATTCATTTATCAAATCAAGAGAAATAAATTAAAACCAAAAATGAGATAAACACCAGGTAGGTTAAGATAAAGTAAATGTTAGAGAACTAAAGAATGTATAATGAATGGAAGAGAGGAGGGGTTAGAAAGTGGGACAAGACAAAAGTAGTCTTGGAAAAAGTGCCTGATGGGGACTGATGGGGAGAAGGGCCTTACACTCTGGGTGAGGTGATGCTAGAGTTCATTACAACCCACAGTTTTATTTTGGGTGTGCATTTTTCTTTAATGTATTCTTTTTTTTCCCTCTCAGCATGATAAATGCAGACTTCAGCACAGCCACAGTTCTGATTTCTTTTGGAGCTGTCCTGGGAAAAATAAGTCCAATCCAAATGCTGATCATGACAATCATAGAAATTACTGTCTTTGTTGGCAATGAATATATGGTTGTTGAGAAGTTTATGGTAAGAGTTAAAACATTTATACTTACCTAGCTTTGGACATCAACTGTGGTCACAATAGTGGATGCCCACTCTATGCAGGGACAAACCTTGGTGACAGTGATGCCATGGCAAGTAGTAATAATAGCCCTTATTTAATTGAATGCCTACTGTAAATCAGGAGCTTAATAAACATTGTCTCATTTCATCATTGTAACACTGTAAGGTAGGTATTATCATTGTTAATATTTATACACAAAAAAATTGATGATCACAGATACTAAATGACTTGCTTGAATCTGGATTCAACCCTAGATTTTTCTAACTCCCAAACTCTTTTCATTACATTATATTATCTATCAATGATCAATTCCTATTTCTAGTTCAACTACTAGGCGAATAGCCTTTTCTAAGGCTTTTGTTAATGCGTAGGTCAAATTTCTTCTCCTCCATAAAAATCTCATTCAGTTCCCCAAGGATTATGAATAGAACACATCTGGGCACTTTTCAATATTTTGTGTATGCTTCTATTGAACATTTAATCCAACAGCAATTATTTTTGACAACTTTCTAGGTGTCATGTGTTGGTAATTCAGTGACAAACAAAATAGTTAAGATTCCTATTATTATAGAGTGTACAGTCTAGTAGGGGAGACAAACATCAAACAAACAATCATAAATTCACCCACAAAATAGTTAAGTGTACATTATTATTATAGAGTGTACAGTCTAGTGAGGGAGATAAACATCAAATGAATAATCATAAATTCACCTACCCACACAGAGGCACACAAGCATGCACACACATACACACACACACACACATACACATACACACAAATGTTATTATAAACTATAATACATACTATGAAAAATAAGTAGAGAAGCCTATGAGAGAAAGTAACTGGAAAACTAATTTAGATTTTGGGAACAAGGAAGGGCTCTCTGAGGAAATGACAGATAAGCTGGACCTGAAACGTACATAGAAGTTTAAGTATGAAAATCTTAAATCAATTAATAAAATTATATTATTTTCCTATCAATGCCTCCAGTTTGGCACTCTGTCCTTTCCCTCAAAAGACAGGAAATGTAGAAAACTGGGTCAAAGCCATACAATGTACTAAAGAAGGACTTAAAATATATTTCTTCAAATAAATCTTGGACCTCAGACCTGTTTTTATATCACCATATAACATAGTGAAAAAATATGAGAAAGACCTGGGCTTTTCGAGGCTTCAAGTTTTTGCATTGCAATTAATTGACTTTTATCTGCAATGTCAAGTAAATGCAAAAATCATCTGTGTTTTACATCATGTGCAATGTATAATATTTCACTGAAAATCTCCCTAACCTGGTTACATAACCTAAAATGCATTGAATGCCCACTAAGGACCTAGCACTTTACAACATGGTCTCACTTATGCTGGCTGGGTAATATTTCCTCATTTTACAGAATGTGAAATTCAGAGAAGTATTGTAATTTGTTTAAAGTCACATCACAAGAAAGTATCTGACCTAGGATTAAAAGTCAGTTCTATGTGGCTCCAAAGCCTGTATTTCTCGTACTCCACTATCTTGTTTTATCCCCTCTTCTCTGACACATTTTGTCTTTCTCTTGATCTATTGCTTAACCAATAAAGCATTCCTTTCATTAACTTTACTCCTGTAGTGAGACTCATTTTCACCTCTATATATGTGAATGTTTTGCCCCATCAGGCCACTGATATAGGAGCATCAATGACGATCCATGCCTTTGGGGCCTACTTTGGTTTGGCTGTAGCAGGCATCTTATATCGACCAGGCCTGAGAAGGGGACATGACAATGAAGAGTCTGTGTACCACTCAGATTTGTTTGCAATGATTGGTGAGTAGGGATGAACTTGCCAGATTCTTGTCTATTTGGTCAGACACAATGGAAAGTTAACTCCAATACAGATGTGAAGATGTTCAGAAGGGAACATCCTCTGAATCCAACTTTTGTTTATGCTGCCTTTTCCCCTAACTCTTGGATAACTAAGCCCAAGATTAGAAACATTGTCAGTGCCCAAGGCAAACTACCACTAATATTCCTCTTTTGTGGTTTACTCTAGGAACTCTTTTCCTATGGATATTTTGGCCCAGCTTTAATTCAGCCATTGCTGATGCTAGAGACAAACAGTACAGGGCCATTGTGAACACATACTTCTCTCTTGCTGCCTGCGTGCTCACAGCCTATGCATTCTCCAGCCTCGTTGAACAACGAGGCAAGCTCAGCATGGTAAGTATCATATTAACCTCTGTGAGAAGGGGAAATTTTTCCCTATTTCCCCTCTTAGTTCTTCTGGCTGGCCTAAGAATTAAGTTGATAGGAGACAGATTAACAGGAGAAAAATAATTAAATTTAATTATGTATGTACATATAGGTATCCATAAGAATATGAGATCCAAGGAAAAATCAGACAGTTGAGGCTTATGTGCCATTTTGAGCTAAAAAGAAAGGGAGAGTGATGGTTTGGCCATCGAATGGGAGGAAAACAATTCACGTGGAGATGGAGAAGCATATGTTTGGTAAATAAATGTTTGTTGGACCACATTTAACAGTGGAACACAGAAAGAACTTTGATCAAAAGGGCCTTGCTTGGTTCCTTCCTGCCTGTCACACCTAGTTCATATTAAAATATAATTATCTATGGTCATAGCTCCTTTCCTGGAGCAGGTCCTCTGTCTAAATTCTTTTAGGTATAGAGGAAAAGTCAAAGGTTCTTCCTGAGTTTTTTGTTTCTTAAAATTAACCAACATAAAATAATCAATATCTCCAAAATGGTATATTTGGGAGTAGAAAACTGCTCTCCTTCATCCCCATGAAAGCTTCACTAATTGACACTAATGGTTTCTCAAATGAGTGGGTCATTTTTGCATCACTGTTGAGCTGCCAAAAACAAATCACAACACTGCAGACCTTGAAGAATATTTTGAAGATAACATTATTCATTCATTTCTTCATTAAATTCATACTCTGGCAAATTAAAAAATGTTATCAAGGAATTTATAGTAGGGAATATAGTCATGTAAAAATCAAAGATTTGAGGCATATTTCTTTAATGATAGAGCTAACTGTCCCCAAATTTTTAGAACATCTTCCTTAGAAACAGGACTTGTCGAAAGTAGAAAAAGAGAGTGGAAGATGCAAGTGGATTCCACTTTCCTAATTGCAAATATTCCTCTCAAAGAAAAAACAGCTAAATGAAATGTGAGATCCCAAAAAAAATTCTGAAAAAGAAAAAGGACATTAGTGGGAATACTAGTAAAATTCAATTCAGGTCTTTAATATTATTGTATCAGTGCTAATTTTCCAGTTCTATGATTATGTAAGATATTAACACTGGGGGAAACTAGATGCAGGATATATGGAAACTCTCTGTAGTATTTTCGCAACTTTCACATAGGCTAAAATTATTTCAAAATATAACATTTTTTTTAAATCCTCCAAGTTACTCTTTTGTGTTTCTTGCCTCTGAGGTAGAAAATGGCAGTGAAGAAGTAATCCTTATGAACAGCCTCTCTTCTTTTCTAACCTGGCAGAAGAAAAGGATATTGTCATTTTTTTCAAGCATAGCTAAAGGACATGTATTTCAATTCTCTGCTAATGGTTTCATAAGAGAAAGTTGAAAAAAATTAACATGTATAGCTCAGTGGTTCTCTTGTAAAAGTACTGAGAACCTTTTCTTTTCAGGCAGAATAGCCAAAATATTATTTTTCTGAGGAATTCTTATAAATGGAAATTAGTGACTCTTTCCTCCATCTTCAAATGTTCTCAGTACAGTGACATTTGTGAAAGCTCTTGTCTTTTATGTGTAATGTGTACACTTTGATATCTCCACATTCCCTCTTTGAGTATTGGAATATCAATATTGCATCAGCAGACAAAACACTGCTAGAATAATTGCTCTATACACTCCCACCCTTCTACTACAACTTCTTTGGTTTCCCCACATCCCTCCCCACACTGGTCTCACTAACCTGATCACTCATATACTACCAAGAAATTCTGGCAAGAAAGATATCAAATCTCAACTGCTTAGAAGAAAGGCCTTCTATAATTACAAAAAACACTGTTTTTCAAAATAATAGTAGTCCTTGCAACTGAAGAATGTGCTATGGGGTCCATCGAACCCTAAATTCTTTCCGTCCTTGCCTCATTTGGTTCACTTCATTCATGTTTCTGTGCTTCACACAGGTTCACATTCAGAATGCAACCCTCGCTGGAGGGGTTGCTGTGGGCACTTGTGCGGATATGAACATTGGCCTATCCGTTTCTATGATCATTGGGAGCACTGCAGGAATGGTCTCTGTGCTTGGATTTAAGTTTCTGACTGTAAGTATGACAGATGCTCTAAGTCAAACTTTGCATCTGCACCATCATCTCACATCCTACCAGCACAGATAAGCTATGAAAACCCTTTTTATAAGCACTTCTCCTTGTTTGGGGGCATCATTTGCCTTCATGTCAGAGATATGACTTGCATTTGTGTTCAGTGATTTCTGCTCTTTCCTGACTTCTTTTGAGTAGCAGGAAAGAATTCAATATCAGTTATTTATAACTTAGTATGAATTGAATGTTAAATATTTGTGCTACTTTCCTCAAGGCAGTTCCATTAAAGTTTTTGTTGGCTGATGTTTGTTTTGTACAATTAAGGACCCTGTGCCCTTTTAAGGGCATTTAGGATAAAGCCAGTAGGTAAGAAGGCATATGACTCGAGATCACTCACCTTCAAATCCATCTACGAAAGACTGGAATAAGTAGTTTCGCCACCCATGTATTCAGATTCTTTGACTGAAGTGGGTTTTAGATACAGATGGAGAAGCGGACTGTAGGTAGAATTTTTCCTGCATGATCTTTTGCTTCAGTTATGGAATTCTGTATATCTAACAAAATGATAACCCTTTGTTTTACAATTTTAGCCACTTTTTGCTACTAAACTGATGATCCAAGATACATGCGGGGTTCATAACCTGCATGGTTTGCCTGGCGTGATAGGAGGCCTTGCGAGCATTGCAGCAGTAGCCATGGGAATGTCTGACAAGTGAGTGAAAGAACGGGTTTTTCCCAGCCCCTCCCCCCGCCACATCTGATGATGTTTTCTCTCACTCTGTGAAATCTGGTGATAAGGGACCTTCTTCTTTAGCAGTCCAGACCATAGTTCCTAAATATTGTCTTTATTGTAGCCAAAAATACACATAACTGAGGGAATAAAATGGATTGGAAGATGTGTCTTAACTAACGTTAATATTTGCAGTGTTTTGCTTTTTTTTTTTTTTTTTTTTGTAAATTAACAGTGTTAATTTAAATTCCTCTACCATAGGCAACTGTCTCCTAGCAGATAGGGCAATTTGATAATCAGAGTCAGATTACAGTAGCCTTACTCTTTTACTTGACCTCACAAAATGGGAAATATGAACATATGTGATGAACTGAGCAGTCCTTTCAGTCCTATCCATACAAAGGAGAATGAGTTAGCATAAGGCGGAAAGCTGTTCGATCTGGAGAATCAAGAAAATTGGCAGATGGCTCCGACTTTACTACTGACTAGTTATGTGGCCTTTAACAAATCACTCAACTTCTCTGGTTCTGCTTCCTCTTCTGTAAAAGCAGAGTTGTACTATTTATTCTCTAAAATCCCTAGCAGACCTAGACCCTTCCCAAAGGGGGCATAGTGTTTTTTTAAATGGCCAGAGGAAGAACAGCTATAACTAAATCCTGGAGAATGGAAGTGATGTCATAAACCATCAGGTGTCACTTTTAAGCAAGGTGATTGAAACAATTTTTTATGAGTACCATCCGTGCAAAACAGCTACAAAGATCATAGAGTACAAATCACTCAGAAAGTAAATCAGAAGCAAGAAAATATCAATTTTTAAAGCCAATTGCAAGCATGAAGAGAAAGTGAATGTGTGTTTGAAAATGTCCCAAGATGACCACTGGCTAGAGTGGCATAATTTGAAAAGAAAAATCTTCTCTAAAATTTTAGCAGATTAAAATTTAACCCTGTTGAGACCAGTTAATGATAAATATTTGAAAAGTTTAATCATATTTTCTACTGAATAGAAAGTTTGCTTCTTCCTTTACGTGTATAGCTGACCCATTTCTTCTGTATATTTCTTTTTTACCTCTTTTGCAAATTTGGAAGACAGCCCTAGAAATATTCACACTTTCTTTCAGTTTTTTCCAGGACCTAACAGAATTTTAAGACACAACACCAAAGTGTTTTTAATGCAAATCAAGCATGATAAAATTAAAAAAAAAAAGTTTATATTAAATATCCAACCTCACTAGTAATCAAAGAAATGCAAATGAAAATGAGTTACCAATTTTTTAGCTATCAAATTGATAAATATTAAATAAATAATAATACCAAATGGTGACTAAAGTAAAGAAATGAGGAGATAAATTGACAATTTTCAATTTGGAAAAGCCCTTAAGTGGCTTATTAACTTTTACTAAAAATCTCATTTCTATATACATGTCATTTTAGGAAAATTATTGAACAAGTTCACAATGTTCATAGAGGATGTGTTCTCACAGCTTTATATTTTATAAAATATAAAGCATTGGAAGCAACCTAAATATCCAACCTATGAAACTATAATTACAGTACATTCGTACAGTGTAATTGCTACTCTGTAGCAATTAAAATTATGATCCAGATCTACATTTACTTACATAAAAGGACATTAAGATTCAATGGAAACTTTAGTATTATAATATGATTGAATTTTTATAAAAATATATGTTTTATATTTTACATTTTTATAGTGATAAGATTTGAGGAAAATTAAACTTCTCATCTTTTTTCTTAATTTGTGGTTTCCAATATTTTTACATTCATCATGTGTTACTTCTATAATTTTTTTATATAGTTGAAAAATTTAAACTCTTCAAGTAAAGAGAAAAAAAAATCTGTTTGGCACATTCTTTTCCTTAAATAATGAGGATAAAACACCAACACACTCTCATTTTCCAATCGTTTGCTCTTCTGCAGTCACTCATTCAGTCTTTGGACAACTGTTTATTAATTGTCTGCTAAGAGTGAGGTCCTATGCTAAGGAGACTCCTACATGCCTAGTGTGTTTGTCACTCATGTAACACCCTTATGCATTTCGATAGCTTATTATTACATTCTTCCATTCCCAAGATTATAAGGTATTTTTTACTCATTTCATTTTAAGGTAACCACTTCTAAGATGACATATAAAGATATACTTTAATATCTTCAATGAGTTATCTCTACAATATATGTTAAAATGAGCTTTTCTGACCTTACTGATTTTTAAATTTCATTACAATTATTTCTTTTGGGTTTGGGTGAGGAGAAATAGAAGCTCCTGTTTGTTTTGTGCATTGTTTGGTCCTCAGTGCCTAGAAGAGAAGCTGGAGGGAGGCAAGTACTTAATAAATATTTGTTGAATGAATCAGGTCACAGATCAAAACCTGGTACCACATTTTTAGAAAATACTAAACCTTGTCTAAGGAAGATCTTTTTATCATTTTGAAGAAAATGATGTTTCTAGTTTAAGTACTTATAAGATTTTTTAAACATCGTTCAAGAGTTTCAAAGAAAATAAATATATGAAATAAAAGGAAAAGTGTAACAAAAATTAGGTTGTTGGTGTGTAATGCTGCACTCTGGCCTGAAGGTGGCAGGCATCCACACCTTCAGGTGAGATTTGTTTGCTGGCTTCCTGCAAAAACAAGATTCTTTTATTTTGGCTTCCTAGGTCTACCTGGGCCATGCAAGCAGCAGCACTAGGTTCTTCTATCGGAACTGCAGTTTTTGGAGGGATGTTCACAGGTCGGCATAAAAGTAAACACTCCCTTGTACCTCATGCTCTCAGCATAATTTAATAATCATATCGCTTGATAAATTTAAAAATGTTCTGAATTTCTGAGTAATCATGTAAGCTCTAGGAGATGATTTTCTAACAGTAATTACTTTATAGTATTTAACTAATTACTATGCAAATAGGTTTTCCTGTTTAGCATCATGACATGACTTATTTTCTCCCCACCTTCACAGGTTTAATTCTAAAGTTACCCATCTGGGGACAGCCACTTGACCAGAACTGCTATGATGATTCTGTTTATTGGGAGGTATTGTACAGTGTTCTAAATATGGATATAAATGATGACTCCACTAGTGAAAGTTTTGCTCACCTCAAGCCTAGATGTGTGTGTAGCACTTGTGTGATGAAATTGGGTGAGCTCGATTTATAGAGAGAAATTAAGACAATGTGTCCAGACAGGTCAAATCACAAGTTACACTATTTTCTAAAACAGACGCTAGATGAAGAAAAGACTAATGTAAGTGCCCTTTCACTCCTCTGAGAGTTATAAAAAATGTACTCTTAAAAATAATAGAGATCCTAGGCAGTGGAGTGAGATTTTATACCATATGGAAAAGTAGGAAAAAATTGATGAAACATGGAAGGTCGAAGAATCTCAGTGAGTACAACGGAGTTTCTTGAATATCAAAACATCAGCCTCTTTTCATCCTCCAGTTTCTACCTCTTTACTACATTGACATTTTTCCCCCCAAATTATTCCCTGCAAAGGTTAAGAGTGATAGACGCTTTGGTATGTTCAACAAGATTTTCAGGGAGAACAGGCTTGGGAAAAAGAGAATATAGTCGGTGTGGATAGTGTAAATATTTTTGTTCTTTTATTTTTCCCCAACTCAAGCAATTTTTATTCCCAGTTCTTTCTAAGCTTAGATATTAATTACAGAAAATACCTTTGTTTCAATACTAATCTCTGACAGGCCCAGTGAAAGAAACTATAAAGTGCCCTAACCTTGTTTTCTTTCAAGGTATCTTGGTGGAAAGAACATGACAATTGTTTCCATGAACATGGCAGCCAAAACCAGCTGGAACTTGAAGTCTAAATGCCATTCCTTTGCCTCACCTTCCTTTCCTACTATCTGGAATCAAGTCTAAATAAACACAAAGCATCAAAGAAGAATATGGACTAGAATGGAAGACCTTGGGCCTCAAATGTCCAGTGGAAAAATATCCTAACATAATCTGGTGCTGTCTCTTGATATTCACTGATCGTTTAGTTGAAGAAATATGACTCATAAAACAGATGGTTAAATGGATCCTATTCAGCACTCCCAGATTACTCTTGCCAGTGTGAATGCTTCCTGTATATTCATGTACTTTTCCCCTCATGGAGGTAGATTTACAAAGAAGTAAATACTTTCTAATCATATTGGTTTCTTAAATGTAGGTATTATGTCTTCAGTCCCAAAGATTATGAAACTGAAGTCAGTCAAAAAATAATGTGTGTAAAAAACTATATAATAAATATGAAAAAATGAATGTATATAAAGTAATAATATGAATGTGTTTGGTAGTGCTTTCTTGATTTAAAAATGGTCAAATTAGTAATGTTATGTCTTTGCTCAAATATTATTATGTTTAATTTCTTTTATATGTTTACTATTTGCAACAAGAGTTCAAACTCTGCCTGACCAAAGTCTATTTTATATAAAATTTCAGTGGATTAAATGTTATTATAAAATAAAGCATTAGTCTTTGGTGGTTAGAATTCATTTTAGTAATAGGCACATATGCACACGAACACACGCACACACATACTCATATTTAGTCCATATCAATCCAAATAGATTGTTACTTACTATATATTTACTATAAAACATCAAGTTAATGTTTCATGCTATATTAAAGTATTAAACAACTGAGTTTTAGAAAAAGTAAATGACATTGTCATATAAAACTATTTCTAGGGAAATCAAATAATTTTTTTCTCTCAGGAAGCTTTTTAGATTTTTCTTTTATTTTCTGGAGTCCTGGAATCTTGCCAAGATGTGCCAAAGTATTAATTAGGAAATTATAGCCTTGCCATAATTGACAGAATTTCAGTTCTTGAATGCTAGAACTTAAAAATTATAACAGTAAATTATTTAATATTTTATTCCTCAGGATAAATAGTATAATTTATTTATAGATCCTAAATATTTTACTAAATAGATGACTCCTTTCAAATGTACATCAGTTTCTCTTTCATATGGGCTTTTTGAAATATGCTCACTTGATGAGCATCATAAAGAATCATCTTCACTACCAGGATGTCCTGAGAACCCCTCATTCTGTGCTCATTATAAGTCAAAATTTAGAGGGTCTTGAGTACACTCAGATATTTTGTTAAAGCCTGTAATTTTGATGTGCTAAAGAACTAGGTTGTGATGGTCATCAACCTCTGATTTGTGAACACTCTCTCCTGCCCTCATGTAATACAATTCTTATAAATAGTAAAGCCTTACTTTTTTCAAAAATTCTGAGTTAGTGGTCTTTATTCACAATAGTATATGTCCTTTTTAAAATCTTTCTTGCTTGAAATTTAGTGAAGCATTTTAATCTGAAGATTTGAGTCCGCTTCTGCTCAAACTTCCCTCCACTATTTAATAACTTCTTTATCTCCTCATTTTTCTTCTGTGAGCACCCCTGTTGACTGGATCTGTTTTCCAAATCTATTCTTTCCCTTCTTTATTTCATTTGTTTTCACAGAGATTCTGTTTCTCCTATTTGTTTATCGATTTGTTTGTTTGTTGCAAATTATGGTCCATATTTATAGGTCTAGCAAAGTTTTGTTTTTTGTGTATGTGTGCATGCACATGTGTGTATTATGCTTGAATCTCCTTAATTGTTTCTATGATTTTGTATATTGAGGATCAGGGTGCTTGTTTGTTCAAATTCAAGGTCAAAGTCTAGCCCAGTTTTGTCAACACTTAAATAACATTATTTAGACCTTGTCTGTTCCAAAAAAAAAAAGTTTAAGATGTCAAATAATAATATTTATATTAACTAGCTAATTTTTAAGATCTACTTAGATCAATTATAGGAAGTTTTTGTTATTCTTTGTTCTTATCTAAATCTGGAAGATTGACCTATAATTATTAACTGCAATTTCAGACAGTTTTATGAAAGCTGAGATATTTTTATGCTTCCCCAGCCATCTTTTCTATCATCTTTAACTGTTCATTGTACAAGATAAGAGAACTATGCTGACCTAGGGGAGTACTTTGCCAATAGCTCTATTTTGTTAGAAGCCATTTATTTTGTGTTCTCTTGATTCTCTTCGCTTTGGATGCTGGGAGATCTTAGGTAGGTGGTGTCTATTTACTGGTGGTGGCATTGGAGGAGCGTTAGGTTCCAGCCGCTGAGGTATCTTGGGTGGAAACAATCTTGAGAATGAAGGGAGACACAGCAATTTCTGATAAAATGGGTCAGAGATTTGCCCAATGTCAAGATATAATTCCGTAGATTGATGCTTGAAGAAGCCTCTCTGTTCAGTCTTCAGCAGGCAAAGATCAGCATTATTCTAGAATCAGGGCCAGGAGGGACGGACTGCATCTGCTCAGTCCTCCCAAAGTTCCTGGGAGAAAAGGGAAACCTGCTGTCATCTGAGAAACCCTCAATCAGGAAAATACATCACCATATCCTGGGAATTCACAAATCTCTGCAAACCAGTATTACCCAGATCCTTACCCCTTGGGTCTCTATGAACTGCCTCCAAACTCTCCTCCAATACAGAGGATGGAAGTTCTCTATCAGCTTTGTTTTTCCTCCCAGAAGCAAATGGCCTCACATTCCCCAGGCCCAGCCACTACTTAGCTCAGGACAGGTCCCATAGTTTGATTAGAGTTGCAGGATGAGGTTGGGAAGGATACATTCAAGCTCCCATCACCCCCATTTAAACAAGGCTAAAGGTGTCATTCCATGTACTAACTTGATAATGTTGTTTCTTTTTGAAGATGAAAAAGTAGATTTTTTAAGAGCTGATACTTCTCAATTTTTTTCTTTGTAACCCTCACATCTTGAACACAGTATGTGCTTAAGGGATGTTTGTTTAGTGGATGAGTGGATATAAATTGAATGAACAAAGAAAATTAGCTTCGAAGAAGGAAAAGCATTTTTCTGATTTATTCAATTACTTGTTTATTCAATAATTTATTATGTATCTCCTAAGTACTAGACTCTGTAAATAGAGTCATATAAAATAAAATTCTTGACCTCAAATATATGTATCTATGTTTACAGCTCAGCCAAAAGTATAATTAGTGGATCAATGATAGACTAAAGTTTGAAATGTACTAGAATGTATCATACACAGAATGTTATAGATAAAATAAGAGGAAAATCTAAATATAATTCAGCCACTGAAAGAAAACTTGCCAGAAAAAAAGAGTTTTGTAAGGAAAGCATATAGTTAGGCAGAGACTGAGTTAAGTCTTAACTTTACCAAAAATAAAGCCAACACTCTTTCCCCTGGAGACTACATTGCTCATGAAATGAAAGATTGGAAGTCTGTTCAATTAATACTTTCTTCTTTTTGAAGACAAAGTTATTCGTGTGTGTGTGTGTGTGTGTGTGTGTGTGTGTGTGTGTGTGTGTGTTTATGTGAATGTGGGTTGGTGGGATAGGTCAGTTGAGAGGAGTAGCAAGGGGGGAAAAGTTGGTTAACAAAACCACAAAACTGTCAGATCTCTCCACTCTGTACTTTATTTCCTAAAATCATCAACCTCTATCCATGTCTAACCCTAGACATGGTGCTGTCTTTTTAGGGGTACAAAATTCAGTCTTTTTCAACAATTGACCTTAGCTTTTATCCTGGATTTATTTCGAAATCTCATTGAAAATCTCTCAGTAGAGTCGCTATCCCAGATTTATCCAACCTAAATAAGAGCAGCTATGGTCACCTCCAAGCAACGCATCCTGGCCTTGTTAACCAGACACAGATTCTTCCTAGAATTAATTTGACAATAAATATAGATCCTGAAGATCCCCTTTGAACAAAGTCCTTCTCTTTTCTTTAGGTGCCCATGAGTGTGCCAGGTCTTGAATTTAATTCCTGCTTAGTTTTTTACTGTTTAAGTGTCTTTAGAAAAAATACTTTATCTCTTTGAGTTTCTTTAGTCACCTATAAAAAGAGATAAATACCTACTTTGAAGAGTTATTTTGAGGATAAAGTGTAATATTTTAGACATTTAGGGTTACTTAAGAAAAATTATATTAAATTCTCTTAATATTCCTTTAAATTTTTAAGGTATGTACATTAACTAGAGGCTTTTCCATAAATTATCTAGTTTAATCCTTACAATGGACCTTTGAGTTAGACATTATCACTGAAGAAGCTGAGATTCTGATTAAAGAATTTCTATTAATTCAAAGGGTTCTTAAATGACAGAGGTGGAATTCAAACTTAGATCTTTTGACCTCAAATTTTGTTTTTTAACAACCAACCTCAAATGCTTTTTTTATAAACTAAGTCATAGAAGCACAGAAAAATAAATCTCTATTGGTAGAATTTCAGATATTAGTGAAAAGATCAATAGAGAGATATCAGCATTATGTAACCAGCAGCCTACTTCAGGCTTGATCAAGTTTCCTCAGACCTAGAGAAAAAGGATGAGCATTCTGTCACTACTGACTGAGTGATGAGTATTGTGGGAATATTTTGACCCTTAAAGAATAAAATTCATATGTGATGTATTTCTCCTAAGATCCATAGCCCATTTATATCAATAAAAAATATCAAAATATCAAAATATCAGTCCTTCACATTTTTGTCCACTTACTGATTTCCATATGTGAATCAGATAAAATGACGAATGAAGTAAAAGTTATTTTCCAGGTCACAAAGGAATATCTGTAATTAACTTGAAAATAATCCATTTGAAAAATACACTTTTTTATACAAGGTATGGTTTCAATGAACAGAACAATACTGCCCCCCCCCAAAAAAAAAAAAAAAAACAAATAAATCTGAAAGAGTATATTACCTGTTCTCAGGGTCAAGTTTTCATATTTCTGGTTTAAAGCAATGTACTAGGAAAAGGGCTGTATTTTGCTTATGTATGAGAGCTCATGAGCACAATGTCCAGCACACATGCAATAAGTGCAAAAGCCAAGAATCTCAATTCCCCTTTTGTTCCTGTCTTTCAGTAATTAAAGCTCTAATCTACTCCAGAAAGTTTGTTTGGATATGCAGATCAATTGGTTTAAAAAAAAATTATTCTAAACAAGCTAGTTGATATTTTTTTTCATTAACAAATGTGTTTTTTTCTGTGTATTTTATTCTGTTATATCCCTGAAATTAAACCTATTAAACCAAGGTTAAATGTCCTTAGAAAATACTTAGTTTGCTTAATACCTCTTTAAAATAACTAGAATTTCTGTGAGGTTGTGTGTGAGTGTATGTGTGAGTTATTACAATAATTTTATTTGAAAATAATCTCAAGCTTTTAGAAAAAGAAATACACTACAAAGAACTCTTTTCCTGAACTAAGTTTCAGATCTCATTATTCCTGAATACTTAGGTGTATATGTCCTCTAAAAAAATATTTTTTCAATCAGAATACAACCAACAAAATCAGGAAATTAACATTGTTAAATTATGACCATTGTCTTTGTCAGCTCGGGCTTCAATTAAAAAATATCATAGACTGTTTAGCTTAAACAACAGAAATTTATCTCTCACAATTCTGGAAAGTTCAAGGTCAAGGGGCTGATTTGTTTCCCAGTAAGTGTTCTCTTCCTGGCTTACAGATGATTGCCTTCTCTCTGTGTCCTTACATGGCCTTTCCTTGATGTGTGTGCATAGAGAGAGAGCATGCTCTTCCTCTTTTTATAAGGACACCAGTCCTATGAGATTAGAACCCTACCCTATGACCTCATTTAACCTTAATTACCTCCTACACACTCTGTCCCCAAATATAGTCACATTGGAAGTTAGGGCTTCATCATATGAATTGAGGTATGGTGGAAGGGTGGCAACAACAATTCAGTCCATAACAACTATCAAATCATGACCCCATTCAAATTTCACCAAATGTCCCCATGATGCTCTTGATAGCAAAAAGATTCAGTTCAGAATCGCGTTTTGTATTTAGTTGTCACTTTCCTCTAGTCCTTCAGTCTGTAACAGTTCCTCAGCCTTTCTTTGACTTTCAAGACCTTGACACTTTTAAACATTATTGGCCAGTTATTTTGTAGAATGTCTCCAATTTTGGTTTGCTCTATGTTTCCTAACGATTAGATTCAGATTATACAAGTTAAACAGCAATATGGCAAAAGTGAACCTATGTGCATTTCATTGCATCCTACAGCATGGAACTTGTTTTCAAACTTATTTCTTAATTGATGATTGCTCGCTTTGATCATTGATGAAAGTTGTGCCTGTTTCTTGTTCTTACTTTTATAATTATCACTGTTTTGTGAGAAAGTGATGGGAAATGTCCCATCCTTCCCCAATCGTTTAATTTTTTCATTTACTAATTAAACAGTAGAGACTCATAATTTCTTATTTTAATAGTTTATAATATGTTACAATCATTATTAATTGTAATGATAAAATTTTCAGGGATTTGGCCAGTGGGAAATTACTCAGGCTGGTTTCCATGCCCTTCTGATGTATGCTTATCTTATGCTTTCCCTGTTCCAGCTCTGGAATCAGCCGTTTCTCTACGTCCTGGTTCTTTTTGGTGATATTTAGGTTCTGAGATCTGAAAGCTAAATATGCTCATTGCTATTGGGATTTTGCCTCTCCAATGCCCTCTCAGTGGTTGGAAACAGGAAATATAAATGTGTGCGAATGTCTGCATTTGTATCTATAATTATTTCAATATATATTTCAATAAAAATGAATTCTACTTTGATGCTTGTTTGAGAATATGAATTTGTGCCAATGCAACTGACATATTTAGGAACAATTTAAGCATAGCAAAAATTTTGTGTTTGCTGAAGTATGATTTCATTTGCAAGAAACACAATATGAACACAAAAAATTGCATTCAGTTGAACCAAGCCTTGTACACAAAACACACACATGCACACACACTTCCAACATCTTTCATTTACTTCAGTTCATCAAGTGCTATGAGTCACACACATCTTATGTGGTATTACAACTTTCTGTCTGATTACAAACAACTCTTCTTCCACCGGTTAACAATAACACAAAAGCTGCAATTCTTCTGACACCTACTTCCACAAGCAAAATTCTGGTCCTTTTCAAGGTAAAGGGCCATATTTGCTATATAGGATTTATGTATTTCTTATCCATTTAACATGTGCACTCTGTGCTATCATTTTTGTTATGTTCTAATCTTTTTTTCAAGTGTACCACTAATGAACTATTTGCTCCAACTTAATTTTTCCATAAGCTCTGTGGTTTGTATTGTGTGATTTTTGCATGGCATGATAGCTTTTAGAAAGTGTATGTCATATTATAGCAGAACTGACTCTGCAAAACTACAAGTTCACACAAACATTTCCAATTCTAATGCAAAACTCCAGAATTCATTCTAATTTTCTTATTTTCTATATTTGGAGCTTCCTTCTCTAATAGTGATAAACTCGACTCCTATATCCTTAATATGTGGGCTTGATTGATCAAATTCCTATACGTAGTCAATCTCCCAATACTACCATTGCTTCATGCTCCATGCAGATGGCCTCCTCACACCCAAACTTCATTACTAGGGTCCCTCTGCACAGATGCTACTTCACCCTGCACTAGGCTATGACAATCCACACCAGCCCATTTTTCTAAGTGGTCACTCTTCTCACTCTTCTTGGCTCAGTCTCCCCTGCAAAGCAGCCCTCTAACATAGTCACTTTCCTTACACCGTTCAGGCTCCAACAACATGTCCTGATCAGACCCATCGTATCACCCTCACCTTGTTCTGCCACACCTATGAATGTAGAACTCAGTTGTTTATTAAAAGAGAAAGAAAAGAGACAAAAAAAGAGAGAAAGTTGCAATTTTTTGTCACAAAAATAAAGAGCAGTGACCTCTCACTCTGGGATAACTCTGTCTTTGGGGTTTGCATTATGGAACTAGCTCTATTCTATTTTGGAAAAGCCTTGTAATCTTATAGAAGAAGACAGGGATTACATCTATATTGAGCCAGGACAAATTACCAGCCATCTTCACAAATTTCTAGTATAATACACCCAAAATGGAGCATGAAGTGATGGAAAAATATCACTCCACAAGTTGCTGCTTCAATATGTGATAGATGTTTCGTGTGCTATGCATTAAGGAAAATTCATTTTATTCTTGATTTCAGACATAAAGTCCAAAATGAGTTTTACATGTCCATGATGATGATAGATGGAGCACACTACTCTTACAGAGAAAAATGCTGTCAAGGAGGTGATCGGGGATCAGACTACATAAGCAGGGAGCCACATTATTCTGGAGCTCCAACAAAACAGCCAGCACTTAATTCATAGTAGAGAAAGATAAAACATATATAAACCAATTGATGAAAACCTCTCCACTTATTCTTTGAATAAATGAATAGGCAAAGTTAAAGATCTCAGGGAAAAGTACCTTAAAGCAAAATATAAGTATATGGAAGATGAGACAAGTAGGAGCCATAGAAGTATCTCTAGGATCTGACCTAAGAAGAATCTAGTTTAGTTAAAAACTATTCTCTTAGAAACACTTTTTAATAATTATCAACAGTTCTTATTTAGCTAGAAATGAGAATTTATATCAGCTCTCATGATATGTTCAAGTTTATTAGTCATAAATATGCCCCTAAATTGTAACTGCTTTATATTATGGTTTATAGATTCAGTAATCTGAACAAGTCCTTTTAATATTTCAAAAGATCCTGAGTAAAAGATCCCTTTAAAATATCATTATATCACACATAATGATCAGCTAAATATTCATGTCTCTGAAGTGAGCAAAAGCAGGCCTTCTCATAATTTCCTTAACCAAGATAAAATAAAGTTTGCTCATATCCACTTTACTCAACTCTTGGCATTATGCAAATTGTCTAGTCTATTACTGTAATCATAATATTCAAATAATTATATGTTACCAGTTTACTTAATAATTGTTTGAGTGATGCAATTTTAGCAACTTGCCAATATGGCACCTTTCTAAAATGCCCAATTCAATTCAATTCAATACTCACTCATGTTTTATAGGTGTAGTTAATATGAGTGATAATTTTTATGTTGAATTTATAAGAAAGTGCAAACTTTGGCATGCCCCCAGGTATAATAATTTGTTATAAGACTCATAGAATTTAGAAAAGCCATTATGCTCATGGTTTCAATTTACTATAGTAAAAGGAAATAGAGAAAAGGCACATAAGGAAGAGTTTAGGAAAGTTTCAGACACTATCTTCCAGTTGTCCTATTACAAAGGAGCTAAATGAACAAGGCTTATTACTAGCAGTGATCTTGGCAGCATGCATGAAGTACTGCCAACCAGGAAAATCATGTGATTTCCAGAGTTTTTATTCTGGCTTGGTCATATAGACACTGGTGACCCCCCACATGGTTGACTTTTGTATCTACCCTTCCAGATATTGAGCTATTACCACATTGCCCAAACCACATCATAAATCACATTGTTGGCATAGACAATCTAGGTGGTCCAAGGTCTCCAGGTAAACAAATGCACTTTTATCAAGCAGGACATTCCAAGGACTTGGAAGCTACCTCCCAGGAGCTGAGAGCAAAGGCCAGACTTTCAACAATTATATGTTATCAGTTTACTTAATAATTGTTTGAATGATGTCACTTCAGTAACTTGCCTACGTGGAGCTATTTTAAAACATCCAATTCAGTGCTCACTTATGTTAATAAAGACTAAAAAGTAAACAATATAAAAATCTAGAAAGACTTTTCATTCAGAATGCTTATCAAGTTTCTTTACATTGAAGAACCTGAAGCTAACCATTTTAGACAATATACTTTTTGTGTAGTTATTGCCAGGAGTAATATTAAAAGTTTTAATCTGCAGACTCAAAGGAAAGTCCTTATTCTTATAATAAAAGGTTGGTGAATAATGCATATCTGGGAATCTTTATTCTCTAATGTCTTTTTCTCTAGTTCTAAATAAAATTTTTATAACATGCCAATTATTAGATAATAGGGCTTTGAAAAGGTCGAATTTACATGAATCCTGTGCTCCTGAAAAGAACAAGTCAAAGAAGCTAACCCTTCTCTCTATGACTAAGATAAAATCCACAAAAACCCTTTACTTACTTATGATGAGGTCAGGCACAGACCCTCCAAATTCTCATTGAGGAGGGGCAAAGCCACAATATGCCTTTTTGGAATATTGATTATTTTAAGCTGGTTATTTTTAAGAAACGAAAGACTCAAGAGGAGGCTTTTATCTCACCTGTACCTGTCTAAAAGAATTCAGATAGAAAAATCTGCTCCAGAAAGGGATATCACCCTAGCATAATATGAACTAAGTGTGGCAGATGGAGGAACCTGCCAAAGTCTGTTTATTAGATTCCCTTCTGTGTCTCACTTTTTGAGGGGGGCCCAGCAAGAATTTATTTACCAAAAGTTTGCTCTTTCTCAGCTACCTGTGAATTGCCTACCTTGCCTGTGAACTCCAAACCATTATTCTACTTTCTCCTTAGTTCAAAATGACATATAAATTTTAACTACCCGGTTTGAACTCAGGTCCCTTATTCTTATAAAACTTTTGTATGGAGTTACATAATATTTTTTTTCCCACTGTTAGCCTGTCTCATGTCAATTTGATTATTAGACCAGCCAGAAGAATTAAAAGGGAAGAAAGGAGATATTTTCCCCTCTCCACACCATTATTTGCCTCATAAATTATTACCTTAACTACTTCTCAATTGAAATAAAATGCTTATAAGCCAAATGAGGTAAGCTTCTCTCCTTTCTCCAGGGCCCTGAACTTTGGTCTACCCCCAGCATCAGTTAGCATACAACCACTGCTGAGAATAGGCTGGCCCCAGGAGAAAATATTCTCTGAGCTACTATTCCATCACACCATCCTTTCATCCCACTTCCACACACCCTACTCTTTCAGGTTTTGCTTACTCCTTTCTATACTCTCAAGATACTTGCATACTTTATTATAATCACAGCATTCTCACTATCACAACAGTCTCTTTCCCTCTCCTGCAGTAATCTTTTTGAATTAAGTCTCTGCTTATTAAATCTAGATTTATCTTTTATTTGACAGATTCTATTGAATGTTGAGGCTACATAGATTTTGAGTTATATTTGTATATGTAAAATTAGGTTAAAATTTACGCTAAGGAAGAACATGGAAAGAAAAATAAGATAAAGTTTGTTAAATTAATTAAACAAGGAGGCCATTAGACCAAAGTGGTTCCCATGCCATGGAAGCCTATGGAAGTGAACCAAAATCTAAGCCTGTAAATACCTCAAGGTTGCAAAATCACAATGCTAAGGACAATGAATCATAGACAGACAAAGAGGCTTTTTTCTGTAATCAGAATTGCATAATAGTATGATATAGTTTTAAATGCTGGGAAGGATGTTTAAACAATTATGAGAGGAGTACCATGTTGTGATTAAAGTATGGATTCTGGAGCGAGGCTACCTAGGTTCAGATCCCAATTCTTTCTCTTTCTTGTTATATAAGCTTAGACAGTTTATTTTTTTCTCAGTTTTATCATCAAAGATGGTGATAGAAATATTCTCACAGGCTTATTGTTTATTCTACATATACACATAAGTACTTATTATAGGGCAGGTACATGATAAACTCACAGTAATAATAACAATAAACAATTATACTTCATGCTATTAAAATTATGTTCTTTAAAAGATGACCCTCCATGCTCCATCAATTTGCAAGCATGGAAGCAAATGCAGTATTTCTCCAGAATTAATACTCCATCCCAACTTGCTAAATCACACCCACACACACATGCACAGTCCTAATTTATTCTGAAATAAGAAAAAAACTAAGTTATTTTCACCCCGGCTTCCTTAACTCTGCAACAGATTTTTTAAATTTCTAACTTCTTAAAAATTATAAAAATAACATACATATATGACAGATATATAGCAAAAAAAATCTAATAGTACCAAATGTCTTTTTAAATAATAAGTGATAGCTTCCTTTTTCTTAACCACCTCCCAGATATCCCACTTTTCTTAATAGATGTTGCTACTATTAACAAGTTAATTAGACTCTTTAAAAAGTTTATACATGAACAAATACATTTATTTTCCTTTGTGCATTTTAAATCATACTATTTATACTCTTTGCCTATTATTTATATTTTTTACTTAATAATATATTTTAGAGATCTTCCAACTTCCACTTCTGGCTAAGATGTATCAACAGGGACCAAAATTCCCACCGCCCCGCCCCCCTCTGAACCAATCAAACAATAACAAAAATGGGGAAAAATATATATGACAAGACATTCGACATCAGGCAACAAATCACAGTTATATCTGAAAGATGCAAAACAAATGAGATCAGCTCTACTGTAGCTCCAACTTAATACCTTAAGAGAGTTCCCAGGTGTGGTGCAGGAAGGGGAAACACAGGTGAAGGCCAGAAGACTCCTGAATTGAGAATGTATTGCTGAAAGTCCAAAGAGGCAATATAGCTCGGCTGAGAAAAACAGAGTGCCAGAGGGAGCTATATAGAAAGAGAATCCTTGTGATCTACATAGGATCCCTGGAATATTAAGCAGAGTACTAATTAGTGTATGCATAGGAAAAAACTACCTGGGGCCAGGAAAAGAACTACTCAAAAGAATTATAGGAAATCATGTAGTCTGAGTCCCTTAAGTGAGGAAGGCACAAAATATATATATTTAAAAAGAAAATGGCCAAAAGTTTTACAAAATTGATAAAAATGATAAAACCACAGTGCCAAGAAATTCAATTAACCCTAAGGACAAGAAACATGCAGAAAACTATACCAAGGCATACGATAATCAAATTGCTCAGAACAGGTGAGAAAGAAAAACTTAAAAGCAGTAATATGCCTTACATACAAAGGAACAAAGGATGACAACAGATTTCTCATCAGAAACAGTGCAGTCAAGAAGACAACAAAGCAACAACATCTTTAAAGTACTGAAATTAAAAATTGCCCATCTAGAATTTTACACCCGGTGAAAATCTTTCAAACCTAGAAGAGAAATAAAGACATTTGCAGACATAAAACATGAAAGAATTCATCACCAGAAGACCTCACCATGAGAAATGTTAAAGAAAGTCTTTCAGTCAGGAAAAAAAAAAAATTATACCAGATGGAAATATAATACACAAAGGAATGAAGAGCACTGGGAATGGTAATTACTTGGGTAAGTATATAATTTTTTTAATTTCTTAATATTTAAATTCTTTAAAAGATAATTGACTTAAAGCAATATATATATATATATATATATATGTATTCTAGTTTATAACATATATAAAGTAAGATATATGAGAAAAATAGCATAAAGGCTCAGAAGAAAGAAATGGAAGTATACTATTATAGGTGTTTATACTCTAAAGAAGTGGTATATTATTAAAAGATAAACTGTGATAACTTAAAGGTGTCTACTAAAACCCTAAAGCAACTGTTAAAATAACAAAAAAAAAAGTTATAGTTAATAATCCAGCAAAGAAGATAAAATCAATTTCTAAAAATACAAAACAAACAAAAATGATACTCAATCTAAAACAAGACAGAAAAACAAGGAGAGCAAAAAATAGATGAGGTAAATGGAAAACAATAACCATATAACATCAAATATAAATGGTCTAAGCACTCGAATTAAAAAAAAAACAACCAGATTGTCAGATTAAATAAATAATACAAGACCCAATTACATGCTGCCTTTAAAGAATGTTCTTTAAATATAAAGAAAAGAATAGGCCTAAAGTGAAAGGATGAGGAAAAGATATATAATACTAATACCAGTCATAAAAAAAAGCTGGGAAAGTTATATTAATATTGGATAAAATAAATTTAATATTAAGGTTATAAGCAGAAATAAACAAGTAATCTCATAATAATAAAACGGTTAATCAAGAGAACATAGCAATTTTAAATATTTATGACCCTAATAACAAATCTTCAAACTACATAAAGCAAAAATGGATAGAACTACAAAGAAATATAGGTAAATCCACAATTAGGGTCAGAAATTTCATTACCCCTCTCTCAATAATTAACAGAAGTATACAAAAACGAAAAACAAAACAAAACAAAAAAACAAAAACCCAGCTTTCTTAACTCAGATCCCCAAAAATAAAAGTGAGTATATTCAGCATTTTTCTTTACAGGCTCAGAAGCAGAGCAATCAAAAAACATTTCTGACTATATTTTTTGATAGTTAGCTATCATCAAATTTCCAGGTGCTATATTGATCAGAGCCAGATGAGTGTGTATGTAAATTCCCAATACTGGGAAGTGGCAATATGTCATAGATATTGAGCTTTGAAATCAGGGAAACTTGAGTTTCCAACTTACCAACTATGTGATCTTGGCAGACTTTAAAGCCTCAGTTTCCTCATTTGTAATATTGGAATAATAATAGCATCACTAGGATCTATTATTTCATATTGTAGTGCCTATTATATGTAGTGCATTTGGAAAGAATCAAGTCATTTTAACTTCTGATAACACCCCCATTTGGTTTGATTGAACTCTCTTTGTCTCTCCCTCCAAACCTCGTTTTAGAAAATGACCCTATTTAATGGTAACGCTGTTAAGTATGGATGTCATTGAACAGATGGCTCTGAAACTAACATTCTTTTTTCAGGCAAAAAAATGCGCCCTTTGTTTTGTGCCTGCAGCTGCCTCTTTTAGACTATTCAAATGTTCAACACTTGACTCAAGAATGTTTTCATTAGTGCCTGCCAAACAGGGTTATCTAGAATCTCGCAGTCCAAAGCCATGCCAAGCAGAGGAGTCAAATAGCTGCATACAAAATATTTATTAGCATGGCATTAAGCTTTACAGCTTAAGTAGCAGGAGCAGACTTAAGTCCAAATTGAGCTCTATTAGAAAAACCTTTATGACCCTTACTAAATCTGAACTCTCTGGGTCTTAATTTCCTTACCTATCAAATGACAGAACTTGGCACATATAGTCACTTGGTTCCCCCAAATTCTGTTACTAGGAATGACTCTCCAGAAAACAAAATGTTCAAAAGACTTTAATCATTCATTTATTCCTTCATTTATTCACTAATTTAAATTGATTAAGTGCCAGGCACTGTTCTAGATATTGGAGATTTCACGGTAGGTTAAAAAAAAAAAAAAGAGTATTGCTTTCAAGAATTTTAAATTCCTTGGAGAAAACATGATAAATTAAAAAACACATAATACGATGGCAACTAGTAAAACCTTGAGGAAATATTGTTATTTGTTATTTTGTTACCAAGAAGGTGATATATTAAGGATAGTTTAATTTATTAATCTAGTTCCTTATGTATAGTCATTCAAACACAAAATGGAAAGATAAGTTTCTTTCTTGAGCAAGTCAACTAGAATGAGCTATCTCCCAAACGCATGATAAAAAGTCAATAGCACAAAAAGGTGAAAAAAAAAATGGTGACAGAAAATATTTTTTAAATTAACTCTTATGGAAGGGAATATAGATATAAACAAATGAAACTGCTTGTTAGTGAATGAAAGATTGAGAAAAATTAGGAATGCCAGGTGTTAAATTTTAAGCAGATGTCACTAGCTATATGTATATCTGTTAATTCTTAACCCATCACAATAATTCAACAATTTATGTACTATTATTTGTAATAATTAAATTTCAGGGCCAGCAATAAAGTAAAAGCATTTATAGAGCATATAGACCTGAGACCCAGCTGCATAGGCCCGTTCCCGGAACAGGCTAACCGCATCCTGCTTAACACTGTCAAATAGATAGATTGCAAAGGCAGCCAGGCCATGAGAAACTTCCGCTTAGACAAATGGCCTTTGTACCTGTGGGAATCGGGGAGGGGAGGAATCGGGGAGGATAAGGGAGTATATAAGGGTAACAGAAACTAGGTTCGGGGCTCTTGCCTCTATCACTGCTGCAACAGTGGAGGTTTGGGCCCGGATTCGAATCTGTAATAAAATTTTTTAATTTGGCTATCTGGCTTCTATGTCAGTGCTCACTGGGAAACTCATACTATAACATTATTTTCCTCAGTTTAAAATAAAGAAACTAAGACTCAAAGAGTTTGACTATCTTGCTGGGATCTGCATATAGCATTCATTAGGTTAAAAAATCAGTGCTCTCCATGGCGCTGAGATTCTTATAAGACATTTTTTGGAGAGCGAAAGGGTATGAGCTCACCATTATATAAGAACCTTGAAATTCCTTGTATCACACTGTTATTTGAACAACCCCACACAAATTATGGTGCATCTTAGCAAACAGTACAATTAATTATATTATAAAAGTATAGATTTCACACTAAGGATTAAACATGTTGTATTTCTCTGAAATTTTAAGACTAATCCCTGTTTTACATGAAAAGAAAATCTCTCCAGACTCTATTGGATAGAACATTTTCGAACTGAGCAGTGAAAAAGGAGCAAGGGGAAAGGAGTTCAAATAAGGCGCACACACACAGTGCAGGGCTTGATTCATTTTAATTATAAAATAGATGGTTGCCTATAGGTTAGAACAAGTATCAGGAGCAACCGATTCACATTTTTGATTTGCACTGGAAGCTGCTGATTCTGTTTGGTTGTAATTACAAAGATTTCTATTTTAATAATTACTTCCACTTAAAGATAATGAGTGGCTTTGATTCTTCCATCATACTTTCAGTTCTGAGCCTGATTCTTATTTTTCTTTTAAATATTAAAATCTTCATGACTAAAGCTTCTAAGCAACGTTTTCCTCCGGGACCCAGACCTTTGCCAATTATTGGAAATCTGCACATCCTGAATCTGAAGAGGCCATATCAAACCATGCTGGAGGTAAAAAAATAAATCAGTGTTCATTTCGTACATATTTATAATTCCCTAAATCATTTCTACCCTTGTGGGTTTGTTAGCATGAATGTATTTACAACTTGTTCACAGATGTATAATGAGGTTATTTAGATAGAATTTAAAATTAATAGAGCTGCTTTAAATTTAACTTTTAGTTTCTTTTAAATTTGCATATATAAAACACTAGTAAAAATATTTCCATTATAAGGTGGTATTTTTATCCTGAAATATTTATGACTAGTATTCTTTATCTCAACCATTTTGATCTATGTATTTCATATATACTTTATTATGAAGGAATTGAATTTTGATGATAATCTTATTCTAGAGACTTTTAGTTAACTACTCAAAACAGTGTGTACAGAGGCACAAGCAAGAGCATGGCCCCAGAAATCGACACAACTTTAGTTCTGGACCTGCCATTAATTAGCTGTATGAATGACATAAGAATTTAATCTCTGTTTCCTCATCTGTAAAATTACAGGGTTAGTCCAAGTAGTAAACAGTGGGGGAGGAAGAAACTTTCCTTTACCCTCAGGTTCTTTCGACTGATCTAATAATTAGACATAAAACAAACAAGATAAAATGAACAAATTTAATTAGATACACATGTGTGGAAACTGCACATACACGACAGTCAGAGAACCTACAAACATGAGAGACTCAAAGATAGAAAGGAAAAAATTAGATGTATGTGATATTCTGAGTTAAGGATTGCCTTGGGGCTTCAGAAGAGAAGAAGTTCATTGAGAATGATAAGAGCAGATATTCAGTAATTAGAAGTTTGTCCTGACCTGTAGATTGGTCAAAAGAAGAAGGTTATCTCTCTCATAATCTCCTGTTATGGGCAAGGCCCTTAATTTAAATTCTTCTAGATAGTTAAGAAGGGCAGAAGTTTCTCTTCAGCCCTGGCAGGGTCCTAGTTGCCTTCAGCTCAAAACAGTCTGCATACTACGGAGGCACATCTTGGGGTGGCTCGTTATGAGCCTTTACAAGACTAATTTTCTCTAATTTCTCCTTCACAGATTTTATAGTTCTTGATCATGGGGTAAAATAAATTTTTTTAAAAAAAGAGGAAAGCAGAAAAGAAGGAAAGAAGGAAAGAAGCTCACATAGTTGGCATTTGGGTATAAATTTCCATTTTTAAGTTACAAAGGGCAGATAGTAGAAATTAAGTTCTATTTTATTCTATAACTTTTGTTTGAAGATCTTAAGGGGAGATATACTAAATTGAAGATCATTACTTACTCTCAGTGGGCAACATAATAACACTTTACAGTTAATTGTACTTTTTATTTTACAAAGGGCTACAAGGATTTCACTTACTCCTCACAATTATCCTAGTAGAGAAGCAAGGGTGATATTTTTATCTTAACTTTACAGATAAATGTGACTCAAAGTGATTGACTTATTTGAAACTAAAAAACCAGGACTTGAGTTTTCTGGTCTTCTGATATTACTCTATGGCTCCTTCTCCTACGCTCAGAGGTCACATGACAGGTTAATTCCTCAGAAAAACAAGACCTTTCAGTAAAGTCCTTTATCTAATTCCATATTCCCCAACAGCATTTGTTTGTTTCCTCACCATCCCTATCCTTTGCTTTCATATTGACCAGCTTAATTATTTTATTATTTAGTCTTTCATTATTTTTTTATTTCCACTTATGTACTATTGTTCTGCTAATTTCATTTAAGAAATGTCTTTTCCCCACTTCTCCATAGCCTCTGACATATTTTTTTTTTAATTTACTTCTCTGATTTTTGCTCTTTGCCTGAAACATGCAATATCATAGAGTGGTTCTCATCTGAGAAACTGTCTTCACAGCCTTAAATTCCTATTTTAATTTTCACTTCCATGAAATAGTAATCGTAATTATATTATCTTCCTAAATTAGGGAGCCCCTATGAGTTTCCTGTTGCAATCCTAATGTTATTTTCTAAAGATTTTTTTATTGAATTTATTGGATGACATTGATTAATAAAATTATATAAGTTTCAAGTATACAATTCAATAATAATATCATCTATATGTTGCATTATGTGTTTACCATCCAAAGTCAAATTTCCTTCTGTCAGTATATATTTGACCCCCTTCACCCTTATCTGCTTTCCCTTCTCCCCGCTTTCCTTCTGGTAACCACTAAACTGTTGTCTGTCTCTACAAGTTTTGTTTGTTTATCTTGCTCTTCATTGCTTTCAGTTTTATATCCACATATGAGTGAAATCATATGGTTTTCAGCACTTTGTTTGACTTATTTTGCTTAGCATGATAATCTCAAGATCCATCCATATTGTCACAAATGGCAGTATTTCACCTTTTCTTATGGCTTATATTCCATTGTACATATTTACTACATCTTTTTTATCCAATCATCTTTTGCAGGGCACTTTGGTTGTTTTCATGTCTTGGCCACTGTGAATAATGCTGCAGTGAACATCAGGGTGCATATATATCTAGAGATAAATATGTTCAAATTTTAGGAAAGTAGATACCCAGAAGAGGGATTTCTGGGTTATATAAATCAAGTTTTTTAAAGGATCATTAGAAGTCATCTCACTCTCTACTTGAATTCTGTAGTCAGTGAACTTGAATGTGTATCCCTTGCCGATGTTTGCCACTGACTGCCTATACAACAGAGATAATATCTACTTCACTTTTTTGTAATGTTCTTTGGAGGACATAATGATGCTAGGGATATATTTGGGGGCAGTAAATGTGGGCTCTTGTTATTTTTTAATTAGCAAAAAAAAAAAGAATGAAATGATTTTTGCAGTAAGAAGTGTCACACAATAATGCTGAGCTAACTTGGGTCTGCTATGGTTCTAGCACGCCACAAAAGAAAGGACATGAGTAAGGTGATCAGATGGTCAGCGTGGTAGTCAGGAAGTATTTTGTCTCCCTAGAGTCCTGGGAGGGCATTTTCTGAGAACAAAAAAAAAAAAAAAAAAAAAGAAGAAACTATGGGTCAGTTCCATGATGTTCAAGTACTATTATTGTGAAATCTCAAACAAAATGGAGCATGAAGGCAATCAACTGATAATCATAATAATTATGACTTAAATAGGTGTAGCAACCACAGGAGTATCCTTAGTGAACTAGTCCAGTATTCTCATTTTATAGGATCATAAAACTGGCTAGTTTGTTAAAATTAAATTACCAAAGATCAAGATCCTGTTCACTTTTTATCAAAGCACAATGTTTTAGTTGCTTCTCTTTTTCTTATGTACCTAAGCTCTCCCAGAAATATGGCTCCATTTACAGCATCCAAATGGGGCCAAAGAAGGTGGTGGTGCTCTCTGGATACAAAACAGTGAAAGATGCCCTGGTTAATTATGGTGAACAATTTGAAGAACGATCTCAGGTGCCTATATTTGAAAGACTTTTTGAAGGAAAAGGTAATGAACTCTAAATTTATATGCTGCGGTTAAAATTATTAAATCAGTTGCACTGTATTTGCTTGCATGCTTCCTTTCACAATATAGTTTTTTCTTCATCAGTATATATTACACAAATAGGATTTACTTAGGGGAAAATTTATGATTTCTGGCTTTATTTCTACTGTGCACATTAATTATTTCTATTAAACAGATAATCATTAGCCAGCAACTAGGTGAAAAGAAAAATGTCAGGGAAATTCAAATGAAAAAGAAAAGAGGTCACCAGTTTAAAGCCTTAATGTGAAAGCTTGATCACACCCCTTGGTAATTATTTCCTTCTAACTTTTTACTTGAGTAGACTTGTGTCTACACATCTACAATTTTTCCCTGAGAAACTTTGTTTTCTACTGTTCAGCAATTCCTTAACAAAACCTAGCATGATGTAAGTGCACAGTAGACAAGAATTGCATACAGTAGTGAATTTGTTAGAGAAATATAATTAAAAACAAAATCTTCTCCCAACCCAGAAATCCTCCTCTTCACAAAGATAATAAAGGAAGAAAACAATTTTATTATTGAATAGGCATTAAATGAGATTGTAATGTGTATCCTCTAAGAGACTGCAAAGATGGAAATAAATTTCACCCTGTGATATAATCAAGCAGATGCAACCCATTACAAAAAATGTTCTCAAGAAAAATAACAGATCCTCAAATAAGAGGACTTGATAGTACCACTTATCACACAGAGTTTGTGCTAGATTCACCTGGTAATTGGGGTGACCCTCTGTGTTAATTGGCTCTATACAATGAAAAATAAACTTCTCATCTTTATGACAGGAGGTAGTTTTGCACCTTGGAACAAGGCATCCACTGAAGTTAAGCTCCCACCCCGACACAGAAGATGGGTAGGCACTCTCTCCCTTAACATTTAAATTCCAAAGAGATGGTTCCCAGGTCCCTAAAAAAGACATGTCTAGGTCATAAAGCTGTTGAAAGACCAAACAAAGAGATGAGAAAGTACTTACAAAGTTTTCTAAAGTAAATGCTCTCTAAGAGAAAGAGATGTCTTTTCCCTTGCTTTCAACAGAATTAAAACTTTTCTTAATGTTTATTTGTTCTTCCAAATTTAACTTTAAAAGCTTCAAAGAAATAATTCAAAAAATTTTCTTCATAAGGAATTGTCTTTTCTCATGGTGAAATTTGGAAAACTATGAGAAGATTTAGTTTGACCACCTTACGGAACTTCGGGATGGGCAAGCAAAAGATAGAAGACACTATTATAGAGGAATGCCAGCATCTCATACAGAACTTTGAGTCTCACAGAGGTGCGTAGCATAGAATGAATAAAATGTCTTATTTTTCATGGCAAAGAAGACAACAAACGGTATACTTTGAATTATTTATTTTGACATAATTTTGGATTTGTTGAAAAATTCCAAGACAATGTTAATAATTCCCAATCTCTTTCTACTCCTCTCCAAGATTCCCAAATGTCAACATTTTAAAAACTTTTGCTTTCTCTTTCTTTCTCTCCCTTTCAGAACTGTTTGAGAGTACTTTGCAGACATGCTGCTCCTTTAAATATTTCAATGTGTTTCTTTAAAACAATCAAAAACATTCTCTTATGTAAAAAAAGTATTCCTGATTTCAAAAATCAGGAAATTAACATACACGATAATACTATCTAATCTGCAGGATTTATTCAGATCTTGCCTTCGTCCTACTAATGTCTTAAAGAGAAAAAAAGAATTTTAGATCACACATTGCATTCAATTGTCTTGCCTCTTTTGCCTCCTTTCACCTGGAACAATTCCTCAGTAATAAGCATGTTTCTGATCTTTTTATATAACATATAGTTAATTCCATATTATTTTTACCAATATGTGGGATGAATAATCCAAAAATTCATTTTATGTAAAGTGTTTTCTCATTTCCTCAATAAACTGAGCTCATTCCTTATTAAAAATGAGCTCATCTGAATATTATCTTCACTGGTGCAGAATTAATTAATATAAGAGAAATGTTCAAAGGTAGACAACCCCAAGATGAGTGCAGAGGACAAACAGAAGGCTCAGTGACCCACATGCTCAGTCAGCAATACCTGTACACTTAAAAAGAGAGAGGCTCTTGGAAGTGAACCTATAGAAAAATTACCATTCCTTTTCCACTGCTAAGTTCATAACAAACATTAATTTCTCAGGGCTTTGTGTACACAGCATCCCACATGCCTTTCCATTTGTACATGAAGAAAACCTTCTCTACAAGAATTTCCCTAGGCTTTCATTCTCCACATTTATGGCAAGTGCTGATGTTAAAAGTGAATCTCAGTAATTGTAAGGTTCTTCTCTTATAAATGCCCATCCACTGATACATGTTTAATAATTTATATAGTTTTAAACGATGCTGAGGAAAACAAGACCCAGTAGCAGAAGGGACTAATCCAAGGAATTGTTCTAAATGAAGTACTTTAAATTAGAATCATTTTCATTATCTAGATGTTATATTTTCAACTCTTAAACTTGAAGGTAGCCTAGTAGGTTGAAATGATATTTTTTCAGATATTATACATTAACCGCATCCCCACCCCACATACACACACAATGAAATGTCCCTCACCTGTCACATTTTGATTTCTTTAACTGAGACAAATGCCGATTTTCTTTGATTTATACTTTTAGTTTTCCCTGTGGCAATCTTTTAACCAAATTCTGGGTAATGTTCAGGGCCCATTCTAGTCTCACTTCTCCTTGGGAGGCGTCGTCACCAGTTATCACATTCTGTGAATCCTTTACTTGACACTCTGTCCCATTCTGTCTGGAAGTGGTTTAATACTGCGCATGTGAACATTCCTAATCTGATTAACGAATTCTCTTGTAGGAAAGCCCCTTGAGATCAAAACAATAATGAATGCTTCTGTTGCAAACGTCATTGTGTCAGTGTTGCTTGGAAAACGGTTTGATTACCAAAGCACCCAATTCTTGAGACTCTTAACCTTGATTGATGAAAACGTGAAAATCATTGGAAGTCCTACAATTGCGGTAACTGTATCTTTCCTATCCACTTTAGTTCTTCTGAGGTACACTTGATTGTTCAAGAGACCATAAAAAATTATTTATTAGAGAATTTCCATTTCAAAAATGTACATTTTCTGGAACATTCTGATTACAGAGACATGACAAGCCTGCTTGGTTAATACATCTAATAATTCTCCCATCTCAAATTACTGCATCAAATCTCTTATGAGGCAGGGATTATGAATCACACCAATAAACAGTTCATCATATGGCTTTTGAAAATTCTTATCATTTTGGCCATCTACCTTTTGCCTATGTCACTAATTATGTATAATCGTGGGCTAAGCCATGAATGACTAAAGAGCACTCAGTAGAATTCACTTAAGACAGTGTATTTTAACAAAGCAGGACTATCATACACAAAAAAACATAGACTAAATAAAACCCTAGTATTTATCATGAGCTGTGTAAGTTCACAAAAATGCTACAATCCAATTTTTTATATTCATGAGTAATAAGATTGCTATCTTCTAAAATGTAGGAAAAAGGGGACTTTTAAATAGTTTCCATTTTCAGCAACACCACTGACAAGCAATTATATTAATTCACTTTGGAATAATTTAGTCTTTGTTCTAAAAATGAAGGTTTACTCTATAAATGCAGGTTAAATATAGGCACTGGGGAATACCAGATCAGGCAATTATAAGGTCTAATTCTGGGAATAAACTTTTAAGTCATTTAGGAGTTTACGAATCTCCTTGAGAATCTGACAAAATATATATAGACCCCTATCTCTCTCAAAAAATGAGTATACTGACAAACCTACAAAATTTAGCAAACACTGAAGTCAGGAAATATTGGATTAAGTGATGCTGCTCTCTGAGATCTGTAAACAGTAAGCCTGTTATAAATTTTAAAAATAATTCTTCTGATCCAACAGGAAACATTAGTGGTAAATTTAGTGTGCTACACAAAACTAATATAGTTTGATCTGAAATGTTACCTGAGGTTTTTCAAGAATAAAACATGTCTATAGTTCTGACCATAAAGCCAATAATATTTTTATATCTCATATAACCTCCAAGTAGATTTATTACCACAGTCATACTATATAAAATATTCTAGGTACATAGTACTTATTGTGAGCTATATCAATATTCATTTTGTTACTTAATTCTAATAAGTGAGGAAATCTTAATGTCTAGCTCAGTCTGATGAGGTAAAATTCAAGACTATATGCGATGCTATTTCTATAATGTTTTCAAGACAGAATAGTGTCATTTCCACATTGCAAGCATTACACATGTATATTTAATTTACTTTGTTGTTTTTTATTCTTTTAGCTTTTCAATATGTTTCCTGGTTTGGGGTTCTTCCTAAAAAGTCATAAGACAGTATTCAGGAATAGAGATGAATTATTTTCGTTTGTAAGGATGACTTTCATAGATCGCCGTCATAAATTTGACAAGGATGATCCAAAGAGTTTCATTGATGCCTTTTTGGTCAGACAGCAGGAGGTAATAGTGTTTTCTTCAGGGGTTACCTTTGCCTGTTGTTTATTTGGTTTAATTATAGCACCTCAAGGAAAAATAGTCTTTTCAAAGAAGAAAGATAACTGGACTCAAGTAATTAATGTTGGATTCATACACTACAAAAAATGCGACTTATTACATTGTACATTCTCAAATATTTTCTACCACTTTTCATATAACTCGCTGAAAATAATATTAAAATCTCAGATATGCTAGCTTTTAGAATTAGTATTTTTTTGCAGTCTTGAAAAATGTTATTTCAATTGACAAAGATTGTTTATTAAAAATTCTTTAAAGAAAATACCACTGGGAATATTCTAATCATACAATTAAAAACTAATTTCCAGTCTTTCTAAATGGCAAACAGCCTTTTTTCATTGATAAAATTATTTGTCATTATTAGCATCTGGGAGATGCTTTATTCTAAAATTCTGCATATTTCATAATAAAAAAAATTCCATTCTATTGAGAGAAGAATGCAACACTTTGTTTTTTTAATTCACAATAGGTTACTTGTTACAGTTGTCCAGTATAAAATTATTACATCACTGAAAAATAAATGCCCATCACTGATACATGTTTAATATTCTATATCATTTTAATGATTCATTTTACCCTTTCAGGAAAAAAGTACATCTACCGACTATTTCAGTGATGAAAATTTGGTGGCACTTGTTAGTAATCTGTTTATGGCAGGTACAGAGACTACAGCCTCCACACTACGCTGGGGGATTCTGCTCATGATGAGATATCCTGAGGTCCAGAGTAAGTCTCCCAAGATTCAGAACATTGCCTAAAGGAGAGGAATCAGAAACCTGTTGGATTGGACAATGGAGAATTCTTTGACCACACTGTATACCTTTAATTCATACTCTTGAGAATAAGAAAAAGAATTTTGCTCTCTAAGCATTCTGATATAGTCATAAGGCATAACTATATGCAGTACCCAAAAGGAGCCTTAGAAATAGATGCCTTTGGGCTGGAAGTGGTGCAGGGGAAAAATAAGCCTGAATTCAAAGAGCCTTTGGGTTTAACTTTCACATGTAAACAAAATGGGAAGAATGTTCCAACACCCCTCCCCAGCTCAGACTCTAATCATTCTAATTCCATTTAATCCAGAAAAGGTCTATGATGAGATCACCAAAGTTGTGGGGTCAGCCCAGCCTCGAATTGCACACCGAACGCAGATGCCATACACAGATGCTGTGATTCATGAAGTACAGAGATTTGCTAATATCCTGCCCATAAGCTTACCTCATGCCACAACAACAAATATTGTTTTTAAAAATTACTATATTCCAAAGGTAAGGGTTTAAGGAAGGGAGGTGATGGGAGAGGGGAAGGATGTCAGCTACTTAAAATCACAGAAGCACCAGGATAAACTGTCAAAGATTATCTTGGCCTGCCTTTCTTTCTTCCCTCCCTCTGTCCTTCACTTCCTGCCTTCCCCTTTTTCTCCCTGTCTCCTTCTCTACCATCCAATGAAAGGTAACTGATGTGTGTTTGTAATAGGTGATATTTACTCTGTGCAATTTTATAAGGTATTATTATTTTTTATGTTATAGCTGAGAAAATTAGGGTTCAAAGATTTTAAATAAGGTTGGTGCGTAAGGCAAACAGTACTGTAGGGACAGCTTGCTACCCTTTAGAGCCCTGTACCTTCACCACGCAGGCCTCTTGTCAGCAGCACTTTTGTTTCACATCCCTCCCCACACAGATACACATTCATGTCCTCTGCTTCCCAGTTTTATAAGATCTGGATGCAGTCTTGTGATTTCCACTAGTAAACTGAGGAAGTATGTACAAATTTTTGCAAAAACGTACTGCAGGTAGGAATTGGCATAAGGTCATATGGCATGCCCACAGCACTAAATCTTTTCTTTGATACTTGTCTGTTCACTGCTTCTGGGCCCATCTCTGTATGAATCCATGGGGCCACAGGCTACATAGATCCCCTGCTCCACATCATCACTTCTTGTCCTGTGGATAACCTGCAAACAAGGGGATCGCATTCATCTCTGTAGCTTCTCTTCTTAACACACATTAAGCACACGATTAGACTGAATTAATCAGATTAGCGATTGAAATAGAAAAACAAATACAAACAATGCCAGAACAAAAAAGAAGAAGCAATAATGCAAGACTTTAGTTCTTGTTACCTACACTGCTGCGAGTTGGTAGGGCACTGTATTAGAAAGAGTTTTGTGGTGATACAGCATCTAACTGACCTGCCATGCTATGGGGTGGGTGTCAAGTCCCTCAGTTTCACTGAGCCCTAGTCTTCTCTTTCGTGAAATGGAAATAATCTAGCATGGTTGTTATGAGGAGAATGTCCAAGTTTGACGCCCAGCTCTATGCGTGTATTTAAACAAAACGTTTTAAAGAATAAATAAATATCTTTTTAAACAAAACACTTTAAAGCAGTTAATTGTTTTTTTGTGACTCAAAAACGATATGGATTCATGTGATAAAACGGCTAACCCCAATGATAGTATTCTAAATCGTTCTCAAAGAGAAAGCTGTGACACTCTAAAGTCGAGTAATAAATATTATCCTTACTTTTCAGGCAGGCTTTTGTTTTTATTATTATTTTAGTTTTAGTTTTCAGAATACACTTCCCTGTATCACAATTAAGATTATTTTCTTTGATGGCTCTAAATTGTTTCAGAGTATGTGGCAAGCTGTGGAAGGGAGGAAGCTTATTTCTGAGAATTTGTTTTGATGGGCTTGTTAGATTTAGCTTGTCCACAGTCACAGTTCCTGCAGATAAAAGAGCATACTTCACTGAGTCCCTAAACCTGCCAGGAACTACACCAGGTTCTGTCATATGTGCCATTTCACATAAGGCTCGTAGTCACCAAAAGACTATTCAACTCCCATTATACAAATTTAGAAACTGGAATTTATCAAACATTAAATAACAGGCTGTTATCATATAGCAAATACATGACTAAGTAAGAATTTGCTTTTAGTTCTTAGTCCAAGGCTTGTGTTTTTTAACAGTCACTGAAAAAAAAAAAAAAAATTGGTTGAGTAAATGAATGTTTCACATTAAATCTCAAGCCCTGCCTGCTGCCTCTTCACTCCCCACCCACTTCCATTTCCTTCTACAACACACTACTTCTGAAAAGTTGCCAACCGAGATCCTAAAGAACCACTTTTTAAGGAAGGAATTTAATCTCTGTTATTAATAAGAATTTTTATTTCTAGGGCACTGAGGTCATCACTTTGCTGACCTCTGTACTTCATGATCCAACTCAGTGGGAAAAACCAGACACATTTCATCCTGAGCACTTCCTCAGCTCCACTGGAAAGTTTATCAAGAAAGAAGCTTTCATGCCCTTTTCAGCGGGTAAGGTATCTTATTTGAGAATGAATGGTGGCTTGAAAAAGCTGGAGATTTGGTTTGTCTTAGGACAGTGCTAAGGTTTTATATTTTCCATGTGGCACTAAACTTCAGAAACATGGAAGAGTGGAAAGAGCTGGAATTCTGTCCTCCCCCTGGCTTTCACTTGGCTGTAGGGCAGTAAGCATTGGAAAGATATTTTCTTAGGTAACCCTTAAAGATTCCTTCTGGCTGAGATTAGGGTAGAGCCCCAGGAATTTGAGAAGGATGGGAGGAAGTCCACTCTAACTGACTTTGTTTTAATATATGTAAATACCAGTGTTTCTCTTAAGATTTTTTTCTAAGAAGGGGTAGAGAGGAGAGGGAGAGAGAAAGGAAAGATCTTTCCACTACAGTCAGTTTTAAAAATCCAAGGAAATAAATGAACTTATTCTATAATTGCCTGGGTTCCAAAGAACCTGAAATGAATTCTCCATTGCTAGGAAAAAGTCTTAATGAAACTGCACTATAAGCCATATATCATTTTGGCCTTTCCACTTGTACAAATAATGGCTTAGCATTCACTCCAGACACCCAGTGATAGGTACACAACAGCCACCCAAAAGATAGACTTTCTTCACTTACTCATAACTGAGGGATACAGAGAGATACAAAGCATAATCCATTCTCCAAATATTTACAAACACATACACACAGGATGATATACAAGAAAAAAAATACATGTATTAATGACTCCTACTTTAAAATTAAAAAATGTAATATTGCCTCTAAAACCAGAGTTAAAGGAAATGAAAAATAATTTATGTGTAATTTACAGTATGAGCTGAATTTATTACAATAATTCCTTGCCTTATATTTTGGGGGAAAAAAAAAAAGCCATGAAAAGATAAATAATGATTTCTGGAGGGCACATCAGCTACATCTAACTCCAAAACCTCATTTTACAAGCGAAAAGATGGATCGATTATGTTATCGCACATAAAGTTTTTTTCGGATCCCTCTGTCAGATCTTGAACTTACCACTGTTAATATTTAGAGAGAAGAAATTATGTTCTTCTTAACAACCCCCTTTCTCCATGAACAATTACTTTTACTTTTTATGACCAACATGTGTGCAGGCCATCCATGGTTTTTCAGACACTTGGACATGGACGCTTCTCTGGACTGAGATGAGCAGAAATAGTTCAGATTTTTGCAGAGTGGCCAATCTTCAAAGATTTTGCCCATCTTATCTCAGGAATTCTAAACATCTCTAAATATACTGGGTTTTTTTTGTTTGTTTGTTGATTTTTGTTTTTGTTTGCTTTAGGAAATCTAAGAATAGTAATACTATTATAAACAAATAGAAATGTTCTTAAAATATAATCATCACAAAACTGTCACATAAGAAAAAAAAGTTACAAAATCAGTTTTGTTCCTCAGCTGCGAGTGCCAAAGTTCTCCAAATATTCATGTTTGTCTACTTCTGTTTAAGCACTTTTTATCCTAATTCATTCTTTATCAGTTATTACTGCACTGAGATTTTATTCTCTGGAGGGCTTATTTGATCTAAATAAGGTCTTTAATTGGCCTCCAAGATTACTCCTAACTAATTTTGCACATAGCATTTATTTTTAAAACAGATCATTTATTACATTTTCACCTATTTATCCTTAAGAGTAACCTAAAATTACATAGGCTTTATCTTGTTGGGTAGCTAGGCTCCTATGAAACTGAATAAGGCCTAAACATAGTGTAGATAACACACCCTAAGTTGCTTTATTTATTACCAGGTTAGATGACATCACTCACTTATGCATTTCTTTCTGAGCAGGTGGGAAGATCTGATCCAGAAAGCTAGATTAGGTATTCTTTCCATGGGTTCCCTCAACATCCTATCATGTAGCTTATGACACTCTACATAATTACCTATTTTATTGTCAGACTCACCTACTAGGCTGTAAGCCCCTTGAGAACAATAGTCTCAGAGCCAAGCTCAATATTGGCATCTCATATCTCAATATCTTTCACTCTTAAAAATATCCTGTCTTATTATAATAAAGCATAGTGAGAAACTATTCCCATTTGTGGAGTCAATGTGTTTCCTTGAAATCCTATATAAACTAAAATGCTAGTTCCTCTGTGTTGTAAAATATCTACATTTTAATATTTTTCTGAGCTTTGAAGTCTTCTGTGACTCAGTACATTTGTGAGTTACCTTCCAAATTAAATAAACAAACAAAAAAGGAAATCTAAGTGGACTATCTACAATATTTTACTGGCAGTAAAGCAATGCTGCCAGTTTAGGATTTTGACTCTGGAAACAGAAAAGAGAAGAAATCGATTGGCTCTTCTTAAGGACTGGAAGCAAAAACGTTTAATAAACTCTAACTCAACCAAATATACTATCTATGCTCTATCATGCACCCACAAAACTTATTAAAGCTGAAAATACATGTGCCATTTACAACACAGTGTCTTCACACACACACACACACACACACACACACACACACACACACACACAGAGTCATTAAGTGCCCTGTTGTTTTAATAAAAACCTACCTAGAAGATTGCCTTCCTCTATTGTAACTTACTCCACTTTTCAGATATCTTGACATTTCCCAAATAATTCATGTTTCAAAAAATAATACTAGCCAAGTCTCTTTTCTTAAAATGCTTCAGCATGACCTAGTTTCTGCTCATCCTTCTGGCCTTAGGTCTGAGACCCCTACCTCATGCCCAGAGTCAAATTTCTTTCAGCTCTCAAATGCATCATGGCCTCTTCCACATGAGCCCTCCCTGACTCACCAAGTCACTGTAGGTATCTTTTTTACATGTATTCATGACATGCTTGACTTTACCTGTCATAACATTTTCACACTAAAATGTTAACTTTTGTTTAATTGCTTGTCTCTGTCTTGAGCACTCATAAGGTTGAGCTATCATATGTACTTAATTTTGCATTTCTAGTACTTAAACTGGGAGACAAAGCCCATGATGCTCAGAAGTTAAGTTTCTGACTCACACATTCTACAATAGGAGAAATCACATGTGGACAATTTTCTTCTTTGTCCAGATTGTTTTTCAAATTTTTTGTGCTGATATGTCTTATAACCTTCTTCCATGTCCATCTGTCCAGGTCCCCGGATGTGTGCTGGCGAGGCACTGGCCAAGATGGAGCTTTTCCTTTTCTTCACAAGCCTCATGCAGAAGTTCATTTTCCAGCCACCCCCTGGGGTCTCCCATCTGGACTTGGACCTAACCCCAGACACTGGCATCATCATTTCTCAGCCAGTGCCTCACAAGATATGTGCTCTGCTCCGGGGCTAGTCTCTGCATGTGAGCTGAAGCCGTTCTTGGTATTATCTTGTGGTCCTTAGCATCAACTTCCCTTTTCTGCATTTTGCCAGCCACGATATTCTGCCAAGTGCTTCAGTATTATTTAAGCAGTCAGCCACATCATCGTAGAGGGTTCTCATGTAATGTCTGATTGAGTTCCTGTACTAATCACTATTGTAGAAACTTCCTTACTGCCATTCTTCAAGACAGAGCAAATGAACAGAACATCTGACAAACAGAACCTTCACTTAGTGCTGTAGAGTTTTGTCCTTCAAACTGAACTGTCCGTTTCCTCCAAGGCATATGAGATGTTTAACTACCACGAGTTAATCGGTTGGGACAGGGGGGACTCTATAATGCTTTGTCCTAGGATGCCCATAAACATCTTCAAAACTGTAATGAAGAAAATACAACTCAAGTGAGAATCAAATTAAACATATGACATTCTATGAATAATCAAAACAGGGTGGTTAACAACATAGTTGTTTGTGAGGATAGCCAGCTTGCAGAGGTCAGAAAGTGAATGCTCCTGCTCCTGACATAATTGGAACATAATTATTTGCAAATGACCCTGTAAGCAGAATAAAGAAATCATTGCAGTCCCCATGAGACAAAATATCTTTAGCCTTTATGAAGTCAAATCTATCTCCATATCATTAATAGAAATGCTTCTCCCTCAATCTTACTGATCCCTGTCAAAGCAAAAAATTGTATTAAACAAAGTTAAACATTCAATGAAAACTTTATTTAAAACTATTATTTAAAACTATTGCAGTAGCGGAAAGAGGCCAGAATTTAGTTGGAACTCAACTCCACTGAAACAAAGGAGGAACGGATTTTTAAGTGCTGAGGTGAGCAGGAGAAATACTGGAGGATGTTAGTGGGGAGGTTGATTGATGTGATATGTTCAGAACGTAGAAGTTACTCCTTAATTTTCAAATGTTTTACTCTGTGATTAGACTATTTGTGTTTGCTAATTAGTGTCCACTGAAGTTAGACTCCTATCTAACTTCCACAGAAACTGGGAGATATGGGTGCTGTCCTCCTTACGATTCCATTTCAATGGGATGGCTCCCAGGACCTTGAGAAAGACCTTACTAGTTTGTAAAAGTAGCAAGATAATTTCTAAAAGATTTATATCTCAAAGGGGCAGAGAAGGAATTTACCATAGAAAGTGACTGAATATATAAATGTCCAGACCACATATATAATAACATATGAAAAAAAAGACACAAGAGTCTTAGTATAAACCAGTGGTTTAGGTTTGATATGATTTCTTGTGTTGTATGTCTGCTACTCTCTTTTTCTTAATGAAAGACTAAGACTTCGTTTGGATGAAAGATGAACTAAACAATAACAACAATAATAATAGCTAATTTTACATTTTTATTGTATGTCAAGCACTATAAGGTTGATACTATTTATCAGGTTACAGAACTCTGACCTACAACCTCTGGAGGAACTAGACTGGGAAACCAAACCATAACCTCTGATGCAAGTAGCCCAGAAAGATCAGAACGTGGTCAATAACTGCCAGCTTCCCTATTTGTTTGCACATATCTAATTCAGGACCCACCAGAGAAAGCCGTAGACCAATTATAAAAGAAGTCCCTCTAATAGCCTGCCTCTAGCTTCCCAACAGAGCATATGTGAAGTCTTCATTTTTTGCTATTGTCAAAGAAAAATTGTACCAAAGTTAAATAGACAAGGAAGACTTATTCAAGACTATTGCAATAAGGGAGAGATTAAACTCAAATTCTTTGAAACAGAAGGTGGGAGAGGTTTTAAGCATTGGGGTGAGCTAGTGGAAAAGTGCTGGACAACATTGGTGAGGAGGTTAGTCAATGCCACTAAGCTATCTGTGTTTGCTGATGCTTATGAAATTGGCCTCCTATCTTCTCAGACTACAAGTTAGGGGTCCTGCCTTTCTTGATTACACTTCAAAGAGATGGTGGTTCCCAGGACCTTAAGACATTCCTAGTTGTAAAACTTACAAGAAGTTGGGATATTTACATCTCAAAAGGCAGAGAAGGAATTTATCTTACAAGTTTTCTCAAGTAAATGCTGTAAGGGAGGTCAAGAGCCTACAATCAGGTAGGAATCTGTCCAAAATTTAGTCAAGCTGAGGAAAATGTGAAGGTCATTTTAATTACTGTAAAGCTTTCCCCAGCCCTGCCTGCCTTTGCTTTCCTGCCAAGTGCAAGTGATGCTGACTGATTCCCTATCTATATCAAGCTCTGAATAAATATCCTGTTTTGTTGTCCTATCTTTGTGAAAGCTGCAGTCTCCTAGAAATACATATTCTGTCTTATACTTAGAAATCTGAGTTAGAATTTAAAGTTAATTCCTTGCTTTGAAGAGAACCAAATCTTATGTTTTGTTAACTATTGGCTGTGTAATCCCCAAGAACTGATTATAATTCCTTTCCCAGGAAGGAAAGTAAACTGGACTGTTTCTTTTCTTCATCTAGAGGATACAAGGAATTTTGCACTTCCTAACTAAAGAGAAAAGTGGACTACAGTTATAAAAATGTCCAGATATTCAGCGTTTGTTTTCTAACCTGAATCAGTTGATTCAAATTCAGGCTCCACCTTTTGCCCACCCCCTTGCGATTCATTACGAGTGGCTGACAAGTCCTGACTCACCCTGCAGAAGTGTTGCAACTGTGCTTTCTTTTAATGACTTCATGCCCTTCTTCCCTCCAGGTGTTGTTTCACATTCTCAGATAATAAGAGAACCACATTTCTGAAATATAGTCACTTGCTGCTAAAGATATTCGGTCAAGAGGGACCACATATCAGATGATCCCTAAGTTTATAATGGAGCAGAGAAATTCCTATCATCTAGTGATGTCCTAATCACCCTAAAGTCATAGTACAAAGCATTACTCGTGTCTGTGGTGATGCTGGTCAAAACAAACCTTTCTCACTGCCAGCTGTATACAAGTACAGTATATACAATTATGTGCAGTACATAATGACGATAAACGACTGTTGCTGGTTTATGTATCTACTATGCTATACTTTTTATAAAAAGTTTGCTGTAAGACAGTAGTACACTGTTATGCCAGCAGCAGCCTCATACATTTTACATGCTTACCTCATCTCTTGATTCCATCATTTTCTCTTGTTCTTGATAAATCCTGTGTTTTATAAGTTTTGTGTAGCCTAAGTGTAGTCATGTAGTCTTTACAAAGTTTTCAGTAGCATATGGTAATGACCTAGGCCTTCACATTCACTCACCACTCACTGATTGACTCACCCAGAGCAGTACCAGTCCTGCAAACTCCATTCCTGATTAAGCATCCTTACAAGTATACCATTTTTTATCTTTTATACTGTATCATTACCAAACTTTTCTATATTTAGGTACACAAATACCACTGTGTTACACCTGCCTACAGTTCATCTGAGTAACATGCTGTACAGTTTTGTATAATAGAATAAGCTATGCCATATAGCCTCAGTGTATAGTAGGCTATACATCTAGGTTTATGTGCACATGAACATCTATGATGTTCGCACAAGATGATAGAACCTAAAACATATAAATGCATTTCTCAGAACGTATGTACCTTCATCTTTAAGCCTACATGACTAGTTTTAACTCCAATAGTCAATCAATGTTTTATTAGAAAAAACTTTAGAATAACGATTTCACTCTTTCATAAGTGTTTTCATAATTCTATAAAGTATTATTTCCATGGCATTGTCAACAATTAATGAAGAATACAAAAAAGTACAAACTTTTTAGCTTTTGTAAGTGACCAAGTAGGAAAAAGAACTATATACAGCTTATGTCAATGTTTCTCAAACTTTAATGTGAATGACCCAGGAATCTTGTCAAGCCACAAATTCTGATTCAGCAGATCTGGGGTAGAACCTGACGTTCTGCATTTCTAAAAACTTTCTTGTAGATGCCCACACTGCTGGTTTGCAGACTACACCTTGAGCAGCATCCGTGTATGTTAGTTTACATATAAAGACAATATTCAGATTTTATATATAGTTTATGCTCGGTTTATAGTGTATAGTTTATAGTGTGTGGATATATACATAAAAATAGAATAAAAGAAATAAAACCAGTCTGGAAACATACCAAATATTAAAAGAGATTTGGAATTATGGGTTTTGCTTTTATTCCATTTTTCCTATCCCTAGAAAAATATTTCCTCAATTTTTCTTAGTGAATGTTTTTCTTTTAATAGAAAGCTTTTTTCCTTTCTTTTTTTTCTTCCTTCCTTCCTTCCTTCCTTCCTTCCTTCCTTCCTTCCTTCCTTCCTTCCTTCCTTTCTCTTTCTTTTCTTTCTTTCAGCAGAAAGCCAGATCAAGTGCTGGTGACAACCAACAAAAGCAGCAAGTCAAATGTAATGAATCTCAAAAGTGACAAAGGCTGTGGACAAAGGTTTTCAGAAAGGTTGCTGCTTGCCTGATCCATGGTAGATATGTGACTGTGATATCTGCCTTATGGTCACCTGAGTGGCCAGGTGGCTTTGGGAAGTCCTTGCTGTGATTCACCCGCCTAAGACAATTTTAGATGATCACATTTTTTGGTGAGGTGGAGGTGAGACCAAAGTGTCAAGACCCAGCCATTCTTAGAGATATCTTAGTATTGCGGATGCCCAAGTTTCGCTATGGATTCACTCCCAAGATACTGTGAATGCAAAACGATTCCTCAGGCTCCTCACATGACAATGTTCTGGCTGGATCAGGAAAATCTGTGAAGCAAATTGAACAGTATCTCAAACTTACTATGTTTCATTAACAGGGAGACATCTGTCTAAAGGAAATCTATAAGCATGTCGAAGGCAGTTAACTGGGAGGTTGGTAAGTGCTTTGAAAATAATTTTTACTTAAAGGAGATAAAATTAACCCAAACTTATTTGGATTAAAGAAGTTAAGCTGACTTGAAAAAATACATTTCGAAAGAAATGAGATAAAATGAAAAATGAATTGTGCCCATTCTGCTTTTCTAAGACAACAGCGCATCAGATTTAAAATCCCAGAGGGAAAACAAACTAACCCGACAGGTCCTAGGAGAAAGTATTCAAAGCTCCCACCTGATAACAGGAAATAAATAGTGTGTGAAACCCCTTTAAAGACTCAAGCATGGTGCAGGTTATGCCTTGGAGCCTTAGGATGAATCTTTAGCACGTGATGGGGCAGTCACTTCTAAGGAATTTAAAAAATGTATTTACTGATCCATTAAGTATTGGGAAAAGCTAGAAATAAATCTTTCAGCAAATGCAGAAAAGAGTCAATAAAAACCACTGGTTTGAGTTCTATAGGATTTCTTATGTTGTATGCGTTCAGCTGCCTTTTATTAAATAAAAGACTAAAGCTTGGTTAGGATGAAAGTGAACTAAACAATAATAACACTTATAATAATTATAACTGCTAATTTTGAGCATTTATTTAATGCCAAGCCTTGTTCTAAGTATTTTTCATTTAACTTAATCCTAGAAAAAAAAACCCAACAAGGTTGACAATATTTATTATTCCTATTTAACAAATAAGGGCACAGAGGCACACAGAGATCAAGAATTTGCCCAAAGTCACAGTAAGTAAGAGGTAGAGCAGTTTTGAATCCAAGAAGCTAAATTCTAGAGTTGCCTCCATAAAGAAGGTAGCGAAATGATGCTATCATTTCTGGTCAATGTTAAAGAGGCTTTTCCTGTTGACTATATTCAATGCTCAATTCCATGGGGCATATGACTCACAACCAAATTTATTAAGTCACATCTGAAATGTGTCTGCCAAGTAGTTTAGCCTTATACAGGAGTCAGGCAGGGTTGTTGGAAGAAAAAAGATAACTCACTTTGTGGGGCCTATGTTACCTTTTCTACCTACCAAATACTTTTGAACACAGATAAGCTCAGATCCTAAATTCCTCTCCCAAGTGGGCCTGAAAACTGTTAGAGGTAACTCTCCAGCCAACGGGCCCTGCAGGACTCAGGGTCATCAAGGTGATTCTAGTATTTCTTACAAGCATGAGTCAGAAAACCTAGGATGCCCTCAGTCAACTTTGACTCTCTAGAAGTCCCTTCAAAGGCCATTCTCAGTCTTTAGGAAAGAGATGACCATATTCTTGTCTATTTAGTAAGCACATGCCATTACTCATTGTGTGACTTACACAATCCACATGGCCTCTCAGCCTAGGCCAGCTCATCAGTAATACAGGCATATATATATCTTACCTATCTTGTCTGCTAGGAGACAAGAAGTGGGTCAGATGATAATTTTGAGCGCATTTCAAGCTCTAAACTGAGAACAAGGGGCATAGAGGGAGGAGTGGGCACACTGTTCAACAATTTACTACTCAAAAGCCAAAGTCCCACTGGTCCCTTACTTCTTGCAGTGACGGAATACCACCCCCTTAGCAGCACTAAAGTCAAGCAGTTCATCTCTGGAGGGAGTGCTCTGCTCCTCACAGATTTCCAAACCAGGCCACGCTACCAAAGGGTTAATAAAGCTCATGTTTATTAAAAAAGAAGAAGAAATAAACTAAAAATGAGGAGAAATTTCTTTTCAACAGCATCAGGAAAGTTGCATTTTTAATTCAGTCCTGGCTCCAAATTTTATTAATAAAGAACTATGGACAAGAATAAGATATATACTCCTTTTGTGGCAAACTATACATTTCTATCCACCTTTAGATCAGAAGGTTTATCTGAAGTATTTTAAACATTAAAATAATTTAAAAATTCATATTAAAAGCATTTGTCTAGACTAAATTAGACACTTTGGGGTAAAGCCCTTTTAAAGCGATTTTGCCTTTAAAGCTGTATTCTGTCCCCCTCCTCCACTTTCTTTTCCTTGATCCTCTTTTCTTCCTAACACTTAAATGTGTGTGTGGGGGGGGAGCGGACAGAAAAATGTGCACATCAGAAGAGAATATAAAGAAAAAAAATTTGTTTACTTGCTGCTTTAACTTTCCCGTTTCTTTTTACTTGCTTTTTCAAATTTTAAGACAAGCCTCTCGCCATCTACTCCCACCCCCTTTACAGAGAGCAGCCCTCAAACTTCGTTTCTGCTTTTAGGTCTTAAAGAGAAAGTGGGGAGGCAAAAAAATGATCACTTGAGAGGTATTGCAAAATGAGAAATAACAACAAATTTTCTTATTTCAAAACTCCCATTTTTCTAAATTCAAAATACCTTTTCTTCCCATCTTCTGTATGACTTAAGTCCCCAGACCTTCACAGTATTTAAGCCATGATAGAGGTATTATGTTGCTTACAATTCTTCAATCTGTATTGTGTGCCATCATCTGCCATCCCGAAGCGCTGCGCCATCCTCCTAAAGAGGTCCTTGCTGTCGGTTAGTTGCAGGTTAGGTTTCCCGGAAGAACATTTTCTTTTCTTGAGGATTATTGCTCATCCACCAGCCCCGAATATACCTCGGGCTCCTCCTTCCTGTTTAATCTCCTGAGGGAATCAAGGTCCTCCAGAACCTGAAAAGACTGTCTCTCCGCGGCGTAGACGCGGGTTGCCTTTCTCCGTGCCAAGAGAGCGCGGGATTCTCCAGGGGTCCCTGCGCCCCACAACCTGCTTTACTCCTTGTTGGTGAGAAAAGTGACCGCGGTCATGGAGCGCTCCTCGGTCCGTGTGGTCATGCAGCCCTTCGTCCACGCGGTCCACAGGACTTCTTGGGTCACCTGATAATCCACGACCCGCACGAGCACGGATTTGGGTGAGGCTGCGGGGTCCCGCGGCGGAGGTCCAGAGGGAGAGTCTACACGGCTGCCAGGGATTCGCTTTTCTCGTGGAAAGACAGGAGAAGGGCAGTCGGGTTCCCGGTCGTCTTCCCCAATCTGGGGAAGGTCCTCCTCACTGGCCGCCTCTTCCCGCGTAGGATTCCCTTGAGTCCCCAGCCCCCTCTCTGGGTGAAGAAGAAAGAGCACTTTCTCTCTGACCCAGGACAAAGAGCCCCGGTTCTCCCCGGCCCCGCGGTCCTCGTGGGCACCGCCCCAGCTTCCGCTCGCCCCCGCCGCCCCGGGATTCCGGGCGTCCGCGGCCAGGGGAGCCCCGCGCCCCACAACGCGCGGAAAGGATCCCGCGCGCCCCAGGCTGCCGGGGAAGTCCGTGGGATCCGTAGCTCCGTGGGGACCCGGGACCCCCATCCTGGTAGGAGGATCATTCATTCGTCGGTCCTTTCACAGGTTCACGCAGCAAACTCCAGCTGAGCTTTCGAAAGCGCGGGACAGGCGGCTCTGGGTGTGGTCACGGCACACCCCTCCCCCCACGCCCCGCCCCCCCAGAACCTGAGAGGCATTCTGAATTTGCGGCTGATCTCCGATCCCCCAAACCCCCTTCGGCCTATACCTCGAGGTTTTCTAGGTATTTCAAGACAAACAGCCCGACATCCCCGGGTCACTGTTCCTTTTCTTACCCTGGACCCTAACCATGTTGCCTTTGTCGCATTTCTAGTTCTATCCCTGGTTACTTCTCAACTCTATCCCAGTTTCCACCCTCCTTGTTTTCCAGAGCTGAGGCTCAGAACACCCTCGTACTGAAACGCGGAGCAAAGTACGTCTTCCCGCGGACTCTTCTCGAACTGAAGGAACAAGGAAGTTAAAAAAAAAAATCCGATTTAATCAAATTCTTCTGAAAAAGAGTTTATGTCCACTCGGAATCTGCTCTCACCATGCTACCGAGATAATAGAATGTATAGATCAAAGAATTAGACTGGGAAAGTTGAAACCTTTAAGGAAAAGCTTTTGGTTTCTCTGTTGCTCTTCTTTTGGAATTCCAGGATCCGTACCACAATGGTCACACCTGTCTCCATTTTGGTTATAATTAACGCTGATCCCAGGAAAGGGCTCCGAGCCTTTGATCAAACATAAACAAAACAAAAACAAAACGCTAAATGAACTAATTCAGGATTAAAATTTTTTGTTCATGTCCTTTTTAAAAATTTCCCTTTCAGTTCCCCCATTCCCCCTCTTTAACGTCAGAGGTTAAAATGTCTGTGTAGGCTGTTGGCATCTACTCATTGCCAGGCCCTCTGCCACACTCATCTTGGCTGGAGGTTAATGGGGAAAGCTAACTAATAAAAGAAAAAGAGAAACTTAGTTTGTGATTTCCAGTCCATCCTTGGTAACAGGTGCTTGTTTTATTAGTCAATGCTCTCTGTTTTCCTGTCTTTTAGAAAAATGACTGCGATGGTAGAAATTCCTGCCCATGCATGACAGGCCAGGTAGTATCGTGAAAAGGTATTTTGGAAAGAGGACCTTCTGATGTCAGTCAACTAATACAACAAAAAAGGTGGTGTAGGAGGTGTGAGAAAACCTGGGTCAGATCTGCCTGATTTGATGTCTGATTTGGGCTGGTTACTGCTAAGTCACAACTCACTAAAGTTTTTTAGAGAAGAATTATTCTAAGCACTGTACATATTTAAACTCACTAATTCTTTACACAAACTAAGGAAGTAGTACTATTACTATAGTCTCCTTGAGAACTTTGAAGAGCAGGGAAGTTAAGTATTTGCTCAAAGTCAAGCATAGATAAACAGTGGAGCCAGGATTCTAACATTTTACAATGCTTGCTCCTATTTTAAATTACCTTCCTATTTTAAGCCTACTTCCTCTTCTTTCCTTTTCATTTGCTTAACCAGTAATTACTGAGTGTGTGTTAAATGTTAGCCACTATTCTGGGTGATAGGGACATCTGGGAGAACAGGCCAAACTGCATACCCTTTTGAGTTTTCATTGTATATAATAACATACACCAAATCCTCTGTCCAAAAGTAGGAAATAACAAATTAACTTTAATATACATGAAAATCACCTGCAGATTGGTGCTCTATCCCACTTTCAGATTCTGTTCTTATAGGTTTGGGATAGGGCTTAGAATATGTATTTTTTAGCAAGACCTTTCTTCAGTAATTCTGATGCTAGTGGTCCATGGATAATATTATGAGAAACATCATCAACAATCTGCACAGATAAACTAGGCCTTTTTGCTGCTTTCAAGCGGCAATAAGAACACTGTATTTTCCTTCCTTGCAGGAATATTTGGGAAATTCCAATGACGATGTCTGTATTTTGAGGGAAGCCTAATGTAAACCACAAGATTTATTGCTTTCAATATTTCAGTATTTAGAAATGGGAAAAACATATTTGATGCAAAATGAGACAGACTCACCCATTTTATAGCACCTGAGTTTCTAGATGTCAAGGTTGTGTCTAGGTTGTGTATAAATATATAAAAAAAAAATTAAGAGGAAATGTTAAATAAATTAAACTTTAAAGAGATAAAATCTAAAATTGAAAATATAAACCAGAGAAGGAGGTAGTTTGCCCCCAGGATAGCAATGTCTGCTGTGTTTTAATATTTCTAAGTACCTAAAACGTTGATAAAGGGTACTAAAGTGAACCTGTTTGCTTCCCGTCTAAATTGCCTGTTATAGTTGCAAATATGAAGGCTAGTGAAGAGAAGGAAAACACTTTATATCCCTGGGACCTAAAAAGTGATGGGAAACACGGTACCCTGGTAGAGTCAAAAGAAGCCTGTCATTGATAGCCCAGTCACCCAAGGTCCAGACTCTTACTTTGCCCATTAGATTCAGAAGTTAATTTTTTAAAATTTTATATTAGTTTCAGATATACAGTACAATAATTAGATATTTATATAATTTATGAAATGATCTCTCAATTACTCTAGCACCCATCTGACCACACAGCCTGTACAATAATGTTAACTGTAGTCCCTATGCTGTATTCTACATCCCTGTGACTGTTTTGTAACTACTAATTTGTACTACTTCGTCTTTTTCACCCAGTTCCTCAACCCACCTCCCCTCTGGCAATCACCAATTTGTTCTCTGTATTCGTGAGTCTGTTTTCATTTAGTTTGTTGGTTTCTTTTGTTCCTTAGATTCTGTGTATAAGTGAAATTATTTGGTATTTATCTTTCTCTGTCTGACTATTTCACTCAGCATAATACCTTCCAGGTTTATCCATGCCATTGCAAATGGTAAGATTTTTTTTTATAGCTCAGTTATGTTCCATCGTATATATGTACCATAGCTTCTTTATTCAATCATCTATAGATGGACAATTAGGTTTTTTCTATATCTTTGCTACTGTGAATAGTGCTGCTATAAACATAGGGGTGCATAGATTTTACAGACTAGTGTATTGGTTTTCTTTGGATAAATTCCCAGAAGTGCAATTGCTGGTTCAACAGGTAATTCTATTTTTAATTTTTTGAAGAAAATCCAAACTGTTTTCCATATCGACTGTAACAATTTGCAATCCCACCAACAATGTAAGAGGGTTCCTTTTTCTCCATATCCTCACCAACATTTGTTGTTTATTTGATTTATTGTTTTTTGATTTTTTGATTTATATAGCTAATCTGACAGGTGTGAGGTGATAGTTCATTGTAGTTTTGCATTTCTCTGACAATTAGTGACATAGAGCATCTTTTCATACGGCCATCTGAATATCCTCTTTGGAGAAATACCTATGTGGATCATCTGCTCATTTTTTAATTGGGTTTGGGTTGTTTGTTTTTTTGTTGTTGTTGAGTTGTATGAGTTCTTTATAAATTTTGGATATTAACCACTTGTCACATGTATCACTGGCAAATATCTTCTCCCATTCAAAAGGTTGTCTTTTTGTTTTGTTGATGGTTTCCTTTGCTGTGCAAAAACTTTTTAGTTTGATGTAGTCCCATTTGTTTATTATTTCTTTTATTTCTCTTGCCCAAGGAGATATATCAGAAAAAAAAAATTACTAATAGTTGACTGCCTATGTTTTCTTCTAGAAGTTTTATGGTTTTGGGTCTTACATTTAAGTCTTTATTTTGAGTTTATTCTTGTATATGGTGTGAGAAGGTGGTCCAGTCTCATTTTTTTGCATGTGTTTATCTAGTTTTTCCAATACCATTTGTTGAAGAGACTGTCTTTACCCCATTGTATAGTCTTGCTTTCTTTGTCATAGATTAAATGACCATATAGGCATAGATTTATTTCTGGGCTCTCTATTCTGTTCCATTGATCAATGTGTGTTTTATGCCAGTACCATGCTGTCTTGATTATTGTAGCCTTGCAGTATAGGTATCACACTACCTGATTCTTCCTACCCATCCATGAACACAGTATTTATTTATTTGTATCTTCTTCCATTTCTTTTTTTAATGACTTATAATTTTCTGAGAATAGGTCTTTTACCTCCTTGGTTAATTTGATTTCTAGGTATATTATTGTTTTTGATGGAATTGTAAATGGAATTGTTTTCTTAATTTCTCTTTTCGATAATTTATCATTGACATATAAAAGTGTAACTGACTTCTGAATATTAATTTTGTATCTTGCTACTTTACCGAATTCATTAATCAATTCTAACAGTTTTTTTTGGTGGAATCTTTAAGGTTCTCTGTATATAGTATCATGTCATCTGCAAATAATGATAATTTTACTTCTTCCTTTCTAATTTGGATATTTTATTTCTCTTTCTTGTCTGATTGCTATAGCTAGGACTTCCAATACTATGTTGAATAGCAGTGGTGAAAGCGGGCATCCTTGTCCTGTGCCTGATTTTAAGGAAAATGCCTTTAGCCTTTCCTCTTTGAGTATGATGTTAGCTGTAGGTTTCTCATAAATGATTCTTATTATGTTGAGGTATGTTCCCTCTATTCTCACTTAGCTGCGTTTTTATCATAAATTTTGCTAGATTTTCTTGAACGCTTTTTCTGCTCCTAAATTATTTAAAATTTTTATACTATACTATCATTGTCAGTTATTCTAATAAGTTTGCCTTTAGAAGGTACCTTCCACTTACAGGCCTCTGGCTTTGTTTTATATTCACAGTAATACTTTATAGCTTTCTTCTCCTATCAGATCTAAAAGTCTCAATTTAAAAAACTGGTGTAGTAAACAGTTTTTTACTTGAAGAAAAGTAAAAACAGAAACAAAAAAAACCCCAGCCCCATTGGCGGCCAGGCTATGTTGGTACCAACTGAACATTAATTAACACTCAAAGAATACAAACTTTGTCCACGTTAAGGACACTTTGTGACCAGAGACAAGGCCATTACAAAGCTATAAAAAGATTAACCATTAGCACAAATGACTAAGGCTGCCTTGCCAATGATACCTCTAATCTACACCTGCTTTAATTCTCTCATTTCCTAAATAAAATTATGAAGGCACCCTTCCTTTGAGTTACCCCAGTTCTTGATAACATCTAATCAAGCACTAGCTCCTGCTTCATCAGAATCTTCTAGCTTAAGTCTAAATCCTATGAGAAGTCCCTCCCAACTCCACTAAAGAAATGTTTCATAATTTCTCCAGAGTGTATTTTTACTTGCTGAAGCAAGATAAAGAAACCTAACTTAATTTTTAGCGCAGATGTGTTCCTTCTGGTCTTTGGCTGCTGGGATTTAAACTTTGTCAATTTGGAAAGCATATAGTGCCATGCCCCCAAATGAAACAGGAATACATGTTGGGGTAGGGGAAGAGTCAGGTGAAGAGTGAATGGGTGAAGTGTGGCCAGAATGGACTTGTAGTTGTTAGGCTACAAACAACTCGAGGTGGCTCTGCATGAGGAAATGAATCAATATATCTACTGAATCAACACATTGATCAATCAGAGTAATACATTAGGTTTCACTTTTAAAACTTAGGAGATGTAGAGAGTTGTGGAAAATGGAGTGATAAAGAAGAATTTTTCTATTTTAGCATATTGGCTACAATTTGCATTTTTATATCTGGTTCTAAAATTATCATGATACTATTCTATGGGGATCCTTGGTGCACTGGCAGATTAAAAACCTGTTGGTGAGTTTGGCAACAGAATGAACGATTCTGTCGGTAGTCTTTCAGCAAAGACTCAGGCTTACTTACTCTTATTGGCTCTGTTGATAAATAAATTTGTTCAAATAATGCTTTTCATTTTTTATAAATAAATGAGTCTGTCATATTATGACAGGTTGTGCTCACATGCACATCAGTTTTATCAGAAAATAGGTTAGTGGTGGTTCTCAGTGATGGCTGTTCATGAAGCTCAGGCCTCTCCTACTAATAATAAATCTGACTACGGAGCAGGGGAGGTATAGGCAAGGGTATTTTTTTAAGCTACTTGTTAGGAATGATTAATGGAGCACTAGATAATGCAGCTTATATTGTTTACCAACTATTCATCCATCATGAATAACTATGTTATTCTTAATAAGTGCCTGCAGGAATTTCTGTTTCTAGGGATTTATAATCAAGTTAGGGGGATAAATCTAAGACATGAAACAACCAAATTTTCCACTTAAATGAGTTTGAACTACCTCATTACTTTTCAAACTTGATTGCACATTGGAATCCCCTGGGGAGTGTTACAGAAAATAGCAATATCTGTCCCATCCTAAAAAATTTGATTCAATTAGCATGGGGGGCAGCTTGGGGCACTGGCAAAGTTAGAATAACTTCCCAATGATTCTAACATGCCATCAGATAAGAGAACCACTGACTTAGGTTACCTTTAAGGCTATGACATTAAGGAAAGAAAAATTAAGAATAAGATATATACTAGGCACCACAATTAGTAAAAAGAATTTAAAGTAAAGGAATCTAGTAAAGGGAAGAAAATGTGTGAGAGCTAGAGTAGTTTAGGCTTTATGGAATAAGTGGAATTCTATCTGTATTCATTTGGATACTTGAATTGGAAGCTGTAGATACCAACTTCAATGGACTGAATTGTGTCATCTTCAAAATTCATACATTGAATTCCTAACTTCCAATATGATTGTATCAGGAGATAGTGTCTTTAGGAGGTAATTAAGATTATATGAAGTCATAGAGGTGAGGCCCTAATCAGACAGGACTATGGCTTTATTCCAAGAAGAAGAGAGAAAGATCTTTCCTCTCTGCAATATGAGGGCATAGTGAGAAGGCAGCCATCTGCAAGTCAGGAAGTGAACTCTAGCTAGACCCCAACCATGCGGGCTCCCCCATCTCAGACTTCCATACTCCAGAACTGTGAGAAAATAAATTTCCGTTATTAAAGCCTTTCGGCATATGGTATTTTGTTATGGCAGCCTACACTGATTAATATACCAGCTCTAACTAATTTAAGGGAAACAGGCTTTATTGTAAGGATATCAGGAGTGCACAGACTTGCTGGGAAAGCAGAAGTACCAGACTTTATTTTATTTTAATTTTTTGTCAAGGGAACCCTTGGTTGACCTCAAGATTGCAAGAACCTTGTCAGTTTACAATCCCTTACTTTTTTATTTTTTATGCCCACAGCACCTGGTCTTCCTAGGTGGTCTCCTATCCAAGTACTAACCAGGCCCGACCCTGCTTAGCTTCCGAGATCAGACGGGATGGGGTTTGTTCAGGGTAACATGGCTGTAGATGAGTACCAGCCTTTAAAATGGGTAGAAATCAAAGCTGCTGCAGAGCAATAGGAAGCTGGTATTATAGGATCTGATTCTACTGCTGGGTTCAATGAACTCTAACTCTCTCATTTTTCCTTGTGTCATTTAAGAGTCAAATTCTCACTCAGAAATATCCAACTGGTTGAGTTTATGCAACTCATTTACTCCTTGACAACAGGATGGTAAAAGGAAAGAGATAGTAAAAAAATGTCTTCGGTGACTCCCTTGCCTACCGTGACAGAAAAGCAAACAGTTGGAGTTACCACCTACCCAAACTATACAATATAGAGAGGAAATATTCCCAAAAAGAAGTCAAGGTGTTGTTAAGAAGATGTTTTTGAAAATTACACTACTATCTACCACATTATTATAAACAGAATTTGGATATGGGAGTGAAAAGAAGGGTATTCTGGATAAGGCAACATTATGAGCAATGGTGCAATGGAGGCATGTAGAGAATTGTTTTAGACTTAATGTTTCTCTTCTCACAAATCTAAAATACTTTCTGTGCTTTTGTACATTCCCATGGGTTCTAAGGCAAGCATGATGATTCTCAAATTTCTGTCTCTAATATAGACCATGATGCTTACTTCCAGGCTTGTGGTAGATTTGTACTATCGTCTCAAATTATTCACTTCTTCTTCTTGAAAGTGGATCATACTTCCTGGATTGTTTACCATGTGACTTGCAATGGTCTCTCTGTGGGAAGCACTTTCCTATCCACTGCTATTGACCTTGGCCATGTGACTAGCTTCAGCTTGTAGGATGTAAATAGATGTGACATTGGATACAGCTGAGCAGAAACTTAAAAAGTCTTTGCAAGGCTGACTCTGGATATGCCCTAAATAAAGGCTGCTATTTTGGCCATGATCCAAGAATGTAGACAACACATGAAACAGATGAGTAGAATCCAGCAGAATTGCAGCAACTGATTTGTATTCTAAGCAAGAAATAAACTTTGATTATTGTACACCAATAATATTTGGGGGGTTATTTCTCACTACAGTCTAACCTAGTGGAAAATGTTTGTTCAGTTTTCTGTTGGACACCTCTTCTGAATATTTCACTGTCACTTTAAACCCAAAATGCCTAAAATTGAACTCATTATTTATTCTCTTAAATCTGCCCCTCCTTCTGTGTTCCTTATCTCAAAGATTAGCATGACTGGTAATTCTATTATCTTTCTTTTCCCTCAGCAGCTACCTCCAACTCACATATCTAATATTTAACCAAGTGTTGTAGATGCCACTCCTTTAGTGTACGTATTTTCTCCTTTCTGTCTCTTCTTCTCCAATCTCTGTAGCTTCAAGAATAAAGTCAGACTCTTAGCCATGGCATAAAAGATCTTTATAATCATACCCCAGTATGTCACTGTATATAGTTGAATGAATAAATAAAAGAAGGAACAAACAAGCTCCTTAAATGAATGCAAAGCACAGGTTGAGACTAGTGTGAGGTTAGTTTATATAAATAAAATTGAGCCTGATTATAGAGGGATCTTGGAAACTACAAGCCTTTGAAAAGAAATTTTAATCACATTTCTTTGACAGCTAAGGTTCTCATGATCTGGAGAACTCAGACGGTGCAAAGAAAATCAACACTGAATCAAGTCAGAAGATTTTGATAGGCCATTTTATTTTGAGCATCTGCCATTGTCTCCAAACCTACATTCTTCTCTGCATGAAATAATTAATACCTATCCTGCTTGCTTCCCAGCATTCTTCTGGAGATCAAATAAAAACACTACTGGTAATACTTTGAAAACTATGAAGCCTGAAAAAAAATATTCTTTTAATTTAATTGTTTAAAGTTTATTGTTTTTTTAGAACTGGGAACCCAAATCATAGTTTTTAATGAGACCCTGAGGGAAAGGTGCAGAAGTTGAGGGCTAGAGCTAGGAAATGAGAACCAGACTCATAATCTTGAGATAGAGGAGCAAATGTTGGTATTTATAAATTGTGGGGCAGTCGGGGGACTGGGAGGTGAGAAATAGGAAGAGTGGGAGTGTGGCAATTTTGTGAGTATCAAACAGCTTAGTCCAGTGGTCTGATATAAAATGGAACCTGAGGAAAATTTTATAAAATGAGATCTTTGTCTTAAATTTTGAATGGCCAATTTGTGTGTTTTGGGGAGAGGAAAAAAGAGGCTTAAGTTTACTTAATATGTAGCCCTGATGCTAATTGTTTTTTAATGAAACATTTAAACACGTTGTCCTTGAGTATTTACCACAAAGACTTGAAAATTCATATCCATAAAGAAATTAGCACACTGATATTCGTAGCAGCATTATTCACAGTGGCCAGGACATGGAAGCAACCAAAGTGTCCTATGATAGATTATTGGCTAAAGAAGCTGTGGCACATATATACAATGGGATATTACTCAGCCATAAGAAGAGATGAAATACTGCCATTTGCAACAACATGGATGGACCTCAAGATAGTCTTGCTAAGTGAAATAAGCCAGACAGAAAAAGTTGAAAATCACATAAAATCACTTATATGTGTGATATAAACCTAAAAGCAACAAATGAACGGGACAAACAGAGACTCATGGACATAGACAATGGACTAGTGGTTACCAGAGGGTAGGGGACGGGGGAGGAGGAAGGAGGTAGACAGGGTAAAGAGGGTCAAATATAGGGGAGTAGAAGGAGGGTAAAGTGGTTAAAGGGGATCAAATATGGTAGCTGAAGGAAGCTGGACTTTGGGTGGTAAACACAATAGAATATACAGATGTCAAATGATAATGTATACCTGAAAATTATATAATCGCATTAACCAGTGTAACCCCAATAAACTTAATTTAAAAAAATAAAAAAGATAAACATGCTGCCTTTTCACTCCATAGAGAGGTGGCAACTCCTAAATGATATTGGTTGGGCACTTTGAAATTTGGGGTGAAAAGACAAAGAATTCTAGGTTTGCTAATTAACTGTGAGAGAGGACAGAGGTTATCACCCCAAAATATGCCTTTTGGGACATTGATTAATTTAAAGTGGTTATTTTTAAGAAGCAAAAGACTCAGAAAGAAACTTTGACTCTTCCCTTTACCTGTCTAAAGAAATACCTTCTTAAAGGAAGAGACCTATTCACCCTATCTATTCATGTTAACATATTCAACTTAGCATATATGAATATATGTGGTAGACAGGGAGAAATCTAGCAAAGCCTATTTGTTGGACTCCCCCCTGTGTCCCATTGTTTCTGGGTGGCCTAGCAAAAATTTATCTACTACACATTTGCTCTTTCTCATCTACCTGTGACTTGTTTACTTCCCCTTTGAAATCCTAGGCCCCTGCCTCCCTCTCCTTAGTCTATAATGGCATATATATAAGCCTCAACTACCCAATGCGTCCTGGAGTCTCCTATTCTTACTGTACCCCATTATGTACATATGTGATATGTTTGGACATGTTCTCCTATTAATTTGTCTCATGTTAATTTTATTATTATGCCAGTCAGAAGAACTTAGAAAAGATGAGAGAAAAAATATTTTTTCTGTCCTCACGACTGCAAGCAATGACTCATATAGCACTCTGAGTAATAGCTGCTTAAATGAGATTTTAACATTATAATTCATTGTGAACTGCCTGCATCATCCAAAGTTTTAAAGTATATTTATCATCATCCTCTCCTGTCAGAGATCTAGACATAAGACTGGGTTCTCTCATTGAATATGAATAAGCAACTTATTAAACAGGAAATTGCATCATTAGTGATTGAGTCAGCATTTAATGATGATAATAACCAATGTTCTTTACCCTATGCCCATCTTGAGCATAAACAGAAGTTCAATATCTTTTGACATAGGAAAGAGGTATGAGAACCACACAAAGTAACTAAATATTAAACCAGGTTGTATTCAGAGCCTGTTACATGCTGCTAGACGAGGAAACTGGCTGATCAGCATATAGCCAGGAGGAGCTAGGAACATATAGAAAGATTCCTGCCAAGATTACTAACTGCTTCCTCATATCTTTAATGCTGCATACTCACACCCAGAAAGGAAAAACAGATATAAAACTAAATTCTTCAGAACACCCAGGGCTCATTTCTCTGGATTTGAGTGGAGTTTATGCTCTGTCCTTCTCTAATAAACTTTCTGTCTCTAACTCTGTCTCGCACTTGAATTCTTTCCTGTGGGGAGTCAAGGACCCTCTCTCTGTGTGGGACTTGAGTCACCACCACTGGGGGGATTCACCTTGTCTTGCATCACTTTGACTCAACATGAATTAATATTTATTAAATATGCTAAATAAAATAATCACTTGGATTAGTAAAATAAAGGTCATATCTTAATCTTCAATGTCAATTAGGTTATAATAAAAATTTTTTTAAGAGCAAGGCACTTTTTCTTCCTATTATATTATTGTATTAATCAATGTACATGGGATTAGGTTAGGGGTATGACAGCTGTAAAAATCCTCAATAACATTTTACTTCAGAGAGACTTTATTCCTAAAGTATTGAGCTGTTACAATGTCCTACGTTATATCAAGAAAGCAAAGAGTGGGTGGAAAATACTGAGTCTCTTGTTTAGCAAGTTTGCAAACAAGTTGATCTGGAATGTACATGAACTCAAAGAAACTGTTAGTAATGATCCCTCTTTATCTCTTACACATACTTCATAATTCACCCCTCAAGGGCAAGGCTTGGCCAAATGATACAGTAGGTTGAGTTAGTCAGTAGTAACCCCACCACCTATCTCTACCTCCCTCTCTTTCTCAACTTTTATATGAAGGACAATCTTATGTTATGTTCTTATTTTCAATACCATAATATCATTAAGAAATTTATGGAATTCATCTCTCTTTCAGTTTAACATTCCTGATAGCTATCTTTTCCTCTGACCACACTTGGTGTTTTTTACGTTCTGTCTGCACTTTCTTCTCTTCCTCCTTCTTTTTTTCTTTTATTTAGTTCCTTTCTTACTTTCTAATGTAATATACTGCAGAATTTAAAAGTGTGAGTGGAAGAGCCAAACCCCTTGGATTTAATTTCTACTCCTGCAATATATTAGCTGCACAACTTTGGGCAGCATACTTTCCTCTTTTTTTGCCTTAGTTTACTCATCTGAAAACTGAGGATAAAATAGTACCAATATCATAAGGTTTAAGATGGAGTTAAAATATGTAAAGTCTCTAGAACAGTGTCTGCCACATAATGAATGAATGAATGAATGAAGTCATGGATTTTGTTTATTTTGTTCACTGCAATGTAACTATCACTGCTATATCCCCAATACGTGGAACAGTGCCTGACACTGTTATTGAAGCAATAGTCTGTCTATACTACATTTATCTTTCAGTTTTTTTTTTTTAACCTTTGGATTCCTGGTTCCTCTTTCTTTCCTCCTTGAGACCTTTTCATTTCAACTTCTGCATTTTTTGATGCTCAGGTTTCCATCAATTGCTGACCTAAATTGTCTCCTATGTCTAGGTTTAAAGTTTTTTGAGTAGAGTAAAACATAGCACTTTAAGATTTATTAATAATTATTAGTTTTGAGGTTACTAATAAAAAGATAAAGAAGAAATCCTTAGTCAAAGAAAAGTGAAAATTAATATTTAAAATATTATATTTTACATTAAATTTGTACTGACTTATATTTGTCATTTGCACACAGTTTAGGCTGCCTGTAAATCTGTGACTTTTTATTTTAGTTTTGATTCAAATAAAAATAGTTTTAAAAAATAGTTTAACAAAATTAAAATATTAAAAATAGTATAATAAACAGCTGCTGTACCCTTCACCTAGATTCACTAATATTAATATTTTATTATATTTGATCTATCTCTCTACACACACACACACACACACACACACACACACACACACACCACTGTAATATATACATCTCTTCACTAGGAACCCTAAAATAGTCCCCACAAGGTATATTTTAGGTTTTATTCCCCAATCCAGGATTCAATAAATGTTCATGAGTTTCAGTTAAGTCTCATTTGTTTCTTATAATCTAGAATGAAGCACTCATATCTTTTCTTTTTTTCCCACGACATTGACTTTTTTAAAGAGTTCAGGCTAATTGTCTGACAGAATGTTCCAAATTTGGATTTTTCTGATTGTTTCCTTATGATTAGATTCAGGTTAAATAGTTCGGGTAAGAATTTTACATGGGTGATATATTGTACTTCTTACTGTATTATATCAGAAGGCACATAGCCATGGGTTGTTTCACTATTGCTCATGCTAAGTTTGATCACTTGGTTAAGATGGTGACCACTAGACATCTCCGTTATAAAGGTATAGTTTACCCTTTACAATTAATAAGCAAACTGTGGGGTGAAAATTTGATATATATTATTATCCTGTTTCCCAATAGCCATTTATTCATTGCTTTTATCATCCATTGATAATACTTGCCTGAACAATTATTAAATTGGATATTGCAAAATAGCAATTTTCTCATTCCTTCTGCATTCCTTCTGCATTCCTTAGTAGTTATTCTTCTGTAAAAAAGGACTTTTACTTGCCACACTATGCTCTTCCCACCCCATTTTCATATCATTGTGAACTCGAGAATTTTTTAAAATCTATATGTTATAATCCACAAGCATTATTGTTATTTTTGATGCTGTTATAATTGATACAAAATTTGGAAAGAAGGAGATTTGTTACCAAGTTTCGTTTCCTTTCGACATAACCACATTTTTTATTTTTTTCCCCAGGATGTTCTATCCCTTCCACAGACCTGGAATCAACCTTTTCTCCAAGATTCATATTTTCCTTGAAAGGTATTTAGAAATGAAGATCTGAATATCATAAATGTTCATTGGGTGTTGTTACTTGTAGGCCTTTTGGTCAACAGAGATAAGAAAAAAATATTTTTTAAATCCTAGGTTCATACATTGTTCAAAAGTCAACACTATATAAATGAGATATATTCAGAGAAGCTTTATCCCCATCCTTATTTTCACTACTTATAGGTCACTTAAAAAAATTGGTTTCTTCTTGGCTATTGTAAATAATGTTAAACTAAACATAAAGGTACATATATCTTTTCGAATTAGTGTTTTGAATTTTTTTGGCTAAATACCCAGAAATGGAATTGCTGAGTCTATTTTTAATTTTTTGAAGAACCTCCATACTGTTTTCAATAGTGACTGCTCCTATTTACAATCCCACCAATAGCCAAGATATAGAAACAACCTAAGTGTCCAGCAGTAGACAAAGGAATAAGGAATTGCCCATACAATGCACAATTTCTCAGCCATAGAAAAGAACAAAATCTTGCCATTTGCCACAATATGGGTAGACCTAGATGATATTATGCTAAGTGGAATAAGTCAGACAGAGAAAGACAAATACTATATGATTTCACTTATATATGGAATCTAAAAAACAAAATAAACCAAAAAGACAGAATAGACACAAACATAGATACAGAGAACAAACTCACGGTTGCCAGATGACAGATGGGTTGGGAGGCTGGGTAAAAAAGGTGAAAGGGTTAAGAAGTACAAATTTCCAGTTATAAAAACAGTCACAAGAATGTAAAGAAGAACATAGGAAATGTAGTCAATAATATTGTAATAACTATGTATGTTGTCAGATGGGTACTAGATTTATTGAGATGATTACTTTGTAAGCTATATAAATGTCTCATCACTCTGCGTACATCAGAAATTAATATATTATTATACATCAACTGTAATTAAACTTTTTTAAATTAGAAAAATTAATTTCTGGTTTAACTTTCTTGTGTTTCTGTTTGCAGACATAAGCAGAGGTCTATATTAATAGGTAATACTTTTCTCATTCTTTCTTACAATCTCTTATTTTCTAGCTTCTTTTTTTATTTAAAAATATATTATGGAAATTACTCCAATTTATATCTGAGAACTTCTTTACTACTATAAATATTTCATTGTGTAGATGTATTATAATTCATTCAACTAGACACTTAAGGTTGGGAATTTGAGTTGTTTCCCAATGTTTGTTATTACAAATAATATCAGAATGAATAACTCTGTGCAAACATTTGTTTTATATTTATGGAGGAATATTCAGGATAAATTCCTAAAAGTATAATTGCTTAAATAAATGCATATGTATTTTATTAGATATTCTCTTCCCTGGAGTTGTAACATATTCAGCTCCCAGTATCAATGTATGAGTATGCCTGTTCTCTACAGCTTCATCAACCTTGTATTTTGAATAATTTTGTTTGCTAACCTGATAGGTGAGAATTGGTATCACATAATAGTTTAATGACATTTTTCTTTTGAATGAAGTTAAGCATCTTTTCAAATGTTTAAGGGTCATTTTGTTTTTCTGTGAACTAATCACATCTTTTGCCCATTTTTCCATTTGCCATTGAATACGATTACATACATGCCTGTATACATTTCTATATTTAATTTATTAAAATTATTTTTTTTCTTTTATTACTTCTAAATTTGGATTTTCTGAATTTGGAAAAGTATTTCTCACATCCAGGTTTTAGAGGAACTAGGCTATGTTTTCTTCTAGTATTTGTATGATTTCCTTTTCTTGCTTTTTAAAAGTATGTATGTATGAATATCTTGGATCTGTTTGGAGTTTCTTCTGGTATAAGGTGTGAGGTCTGCATCCTATTTTATTTTTCTTTTTTCATATTGTTATGCAGTTGTCTTAGTGCCATTTATTTGAAATTCTACCTTTACTCCAGAAATTTGAAATGACGCTTTGATGATATTTTAAACTTTCCTAGGTACCTGTTATTTCTGGACTTTTTTTCTCCTGTCTCATTGCTCTTTGTAAACATGTACCATTACTATGTTTTAAATTATACAATTCTTTTTAAATATTTATTTATTTAAATTAATTTCAAGTATACAGTACATTGGTTAGACATATATATATATAGTTCATAAAATGATCTCCCCAATTACTCCCTCCTTCCCCTGGCCCTCCACCTAACCATCATATAAAGTATGTAATTCTTATAGTATGTTTTAATGTTGATGGGGTTAATCTCTCCCTTTATTCTGTTTTTTTTTTTCATAATTTGTATTGCTAGTCATATATTTTTTTCCTTTTAAACCCTGGAATAAACTTGTCTAGCCCAGGAATCTGCTGAAAGGAAATAGTGCAAAATGTAGCAAAAATTCTAATGAGAGACAATTCAAGAGCTCTTTGGGAAATAATCTAGAACTAAAATCTGACATCTAGTGTTCACTGCAGTAACTGCATGGTACTAACTAAACGTCTTAGAGTCTTATTACATTGTAAGTGATACCTTTTAACAGTGTTTAAAACCTAGAGCATATTTTGTCTTGGAAAGACATAGATCTGTTAGCTGAAGAAAAAGCTGCACATAAATTAGGAATACTCAGATGTTAGCTCTTCTTATTCATAATTATTTAAATCATAAGGGTGGAAATAAGGGGAAGTGAAAAAAGTTTCTGCAAGAAAAAATAAATTCTCTCATAAGTGAACAAAACTGTAACATGGTTGGGAACATACATGACACCAGCACTGCTGAGGCAGGAGGGGATAAAGAAAAGAAGAGAAGCTGGGAGTAGCTACCTTTGCTCTTCTGTCTTGGTCTTCAGGTATAGTAAGTGTCAAGATCAGAAAAAGCAAAGGGCTATATCAATTGATTTTTATAGTTGGAGCTAAGATTTCTATCAGAGATTGAGTTGGGCTTTTAGAAATTTTGGAAAAGGGAACTAGGCTGTTAATTTTAGCTATACTGATATGGGAAAACCCCTCCATTTCTATTTTATACTTCTGCTACTTTCATTATCTCCATTGAAATAATTTTAATGCAACTTCCCAGTCTGGAAGGAGAGATCAGCTTTGTAGCTATTGCTATGCTATTCCATCTTCTGTGTTTTACTTTCAGTTTTATTTTTTCCTGCACCTAGTATTTATTGAGATGAGAGAAAATGGATACAAAACTTTAGGTATTGTCAGGGACGACTTAAGAAAATTTAATTCATAGTTATTTCATGCTCTTTCTCAAAATTCAAATCATCAAACACAAATTTGTGATTAGTTTTGCAAAATGAAGAGACTCAAAACTTGTAATATTAGATGAGATTCTGCTGTAAAGGATATGTAAATGTTCTCTCAAATTGCACTGCTTTTATTGCTCACAAAGTTTGAGCAGAGGAAATGATTGAATGATTAAATTCTCAATCGTTCCTCTACGTTTCCTTTTAGTGGGTCTAAAGCAGAGTGAATACTCATTCTTACTAAAATCCACACTCTTGAAAACCTATCAACATCCACCCAGAGCTGAGCATGTTACCTGTATTGACTCTTTTCATCATCATATCCAGCCATGGCCACACCCTAAAATACTTGCTATCTCTTACCAAAGGCTCCTGTCTTCCCAGTAAAAGCCATTAGCCTTTCAGAATTATTTACCTCTCTGTTTACTCTACCCTTACCTTCACAGCTGAATTTTAAATAGATGATATATAACTTTTCTGTAATTGCTTTGCATTGCTTTTTATTTAGTACTGTCATATAAATATTTTCTGTATCAGTTATCACAATTTTCTAGTGTCCCTATAATGTAGGGAGGAGGCAAGAGAACTAAAGCATTAAATCAAGCTATATCCACAGACTGCGATATGCTGATCAGCTCTGCAGCCAGGCCAGAAGGACACCTGCAGAACAAAGGGAGATATCTGCTGGGATTGCTAGCAACCCGTTTCCCACACCTGTGAAGGGGAAACAGGAAAAACAGTCTTTAAGTGGGCCTTACACAAAATAAAACCATTCCACTCTCTATGGCTAAAACCATAGAGAACTTATGGACTAAAAGGTTAAGAACTGCCAGCAGGCCTTTCACACTACATATTCTTCTCCCATCCCCTTCCTCACTATATGTCCATATCAAAGAAAATGGATAAACAGTGTATTTAAACTGTAACTCACGGGAACTAAAGAATGGTATATAAACTGAATTCCCTGAACACTAAGGGTCCCTTTCAGATGTTTTTACTCTGTTCCTCTCAGTGCCTCTACTCTGTCTCTTACTGTCCTCGTTTCTCTCTATTGTCTCTGTCGCTGAGTCTCTCTCAAGCTCTCATAATCTGCCTCTGAGAGAAGACTATGCTCTGTCTATAGTGTTATCTCTTCTCTAATAAACTTTCCTTTTGACTCTAACTTTGGCATTTGTGTTGAATTCTTTCTACCCTCTCTGCCAAGAATCCTTTTCTTCTCTCAATGCAGGGCTTGGTCTCCCCCAACTCAGGGAAATTTGTCCTGTTCTGCATCACCTAGAATTCCATTGAATGGCTGTATTATATTTAATCAGTGAGTGATTTAAAATATTTAGTTCATTTTTTTAATCTTTACAAACAACACTGTAATGAACACGCTTTTATATAAATAGTTGCATACTTGCTATTATACCAGTAGGATAAATTTTGAGAAGTAAAATTGTCGAGTTAAAATAATATGTCTCCCTCCCACCCCAGATTCCAGGCCCGTTTTCTGTTAATGGATTCCGTTTCCCATTGCAGTGTAACATACATCTGGAAAAGTGCATAAATCATAATGGTATAGCTAGATGAGCTTTCACAAAGTGAACACACCTGTATAACCCACCCAGGTCAAGGATCAGGATATTACCAGAAATTAGAAGCCACTTTTCACGCTCTCTTCTAGTTATTGTCCTTTGGAAGAGTAACTACTTCCTGACTTCTAAGGATATAGATTAGCTTTGCCTGGTTTTGAACTTTATATAAATGAAATCATACAGTGTGTATTCTTGTTTCTGGCTTCTTTTTGGTACATGTTTATAAAATATTTGATAGTGCAATGGAAAATTTTCATTCCTTATGTATTCATATTCTTGGCCTCAGTGTAACTGGACACCACCTACTGTCCCAGTCTTCTTTTCTCCTTTCTTTTCTGTGACAGTTATCTGCTTTTTCTCCTATCTTCTGGTTCCTCCTACTCCTATTCTAGAGCCTTCCCCTCACTCAACCTTTAATCTTTGATGTACTCAAGGTCTAGTGGTAGGCAGTCTCAGTCACACATATACATTCTGCTACCATCTATATGTGACCCGTCTCTGAGACTGAAATATCCAAATCGATCTCATTACTGCTATGTTTCAAAAAACTTGACATTTTCAAACTGAACAAACAATTTCCTCTGCTCCAATTGCCCCAGATCTGGTGCTGGGCAAAAATCTCTTCCAAATATAGAGTTCATTGTTGGGGTGGGGGTGGAGGTGAAAAATACAAAAAAAACAAAGGAATAATTGCCCCCAAAGAGCTCCAAGCTGCTTAAGGGACCAATTAGCATAATGACTGACAGTGCAGGCTTCAGAATCTGACAAATCAAGTTTTTAATCATGACTAGCCACTTAAAACCTGCATAACTTTTGGTGAGTTATAATACCTCTGAGCCAGAATTCCCACAATAAGATAATAATACCTTCTCCTTCACAAGGATTAAGTAATATATTTCTACTATTTGACACAACACATAGTTAAACTTTAAACAAATGGCAGGCATATTATTACTAGAAAAAAAATAAGGTATTATATTACTGCCATATACTATGCAGGAGTAACCCATGCTTAATTAATGCAAAAGATAATGAGCATCCCTAGGGCAGAAACCAGACCATATTCTCCCAAGGGTTTTGTGGACTCTGGGTACTTGGTGCTCATCCTTCTCGCACCTTGGAGAAGTTTCCAGGTAACCTGTGGCTCAGGATGACCTAAGCGTATATTCACTTCCAAGGAGTCTTGTTTTCTTATTAAAATGATGCTCTCCTTCAGCTAATTAGTTTACTTTTCTCAGAATAAACACCTAAAATTTGGATTTCCCTTTATCTTTGTGGGTGGGATTTTGTGAAACTCTATAGCATAATAAGTTAATATTTTCTATATCTCTAAGTCAACTTTATCCAGACTAGACAAATCTAACCATTGTGTTTGTGCCTGATTTTATTGCCGATGGAATAACACAGCTTGTGGATGTTTATCTTTTCCTTTACTGTCCTTGAAAGACACACGCACACACACACAACAGTTGAAAGACAAATTTAAAAAAAAAAAGTACTGACAAGGATAAAAGACTAATGAATGTATTGATTTAATTATTTAAACCTTTTTAATTTCATTTACAAAACGGATATATGATTTAGTGAAAAAATAGATTGAAATCAAAATGACATCCTGGCTTAGCCTTCAGCACTGATTATCTGTGTAATCTTGAAGTCATTTATTCTCTTTGGTTCTCAAATTCTTCATATGTGATAAGAGAATTAAAGTTTAATATCTTATCAAAATTCTATGAGTTTACATACATATAGACTATATGAAAGGAAAGTATACGTATGTGTGTATATATATGTATATGTGCATCTGCATATCACATGTATATTAGTTTCTTATGAGAAAGCAAATTATAAACAAAGAGCCTGGAATAGGTGATAAGTAAGATTCTAAGCTGACATCATCTGTTGCTAGCATTTAAAACAGAAGTATCTTCATCCCTCCATTCGAGGCAACTGAGTAGTGGGAATTTGTTAGAAATGCAAATTCTCAGGCCCTCCCCCAGACTTATTGAACAGAGGTCTGTAGGGGAGAGGCTCAGCCATCAGTGTTGCAATCTGCCTTTCATGTGATTCTGAAGTGTACCAAAATGTGAGAACAACTTCATTTGAACATTCCCAGGGAAAAACTATAGGCTGAATTCATAGGCAGAAGTGAAGAGCCAGTAATTAAAGGTGGGGGAGGAGGACAAGGCAGGATAGTCTACAGAGAACTGGATCAGAGGTGGTAGAAATTGAGTTTGGGGAGAACAGTTTGGGGAGAACTGTGTGGGAACAGTGGGGAATGTTATTTATAATAGTGGGGCACTGGTGTGGTTGTGAGAATACACAGCAGAAGCCCAAGAAGCAATAATAGAGTGGTAGCCACAGGCTCCTGTGCTCAATCATTTGTTCTCACGGAGTCATTTCTGCTAAGGTTTTAGAATCTTTTTCCTGAAGTAGATCTCAAAAGAGGATACTTACCCTCTTTCTCAGCTGCAGTGATCTCTGACTCCTACAGTTATTTACTGCAGAAACCTAAGACATGGAGAGTTAAGGCTTCTCAGGTCGATCTTGCATGTGTTCTTCCAGGCACTTTTCAACAACTCAAGATTCTCCTGATTCATTTGAATTTTTTTTCCTTGCTGGCAGCTAAGAAGTATGTGTATGTTCAGGGAAAGACAGAAAATTCCTGAAGTTTCACTGAGCTAGAGGGGAACTTCTCTAGAGAAAGCTGCAGGGGTGAGAATAAGCCTATGAAAACGACAAGGCAAGAACTCTGCATGCACACTCTTCAGGAGGCTTATCGATGCCATGTTGTCATCAAGGACATTGCCCTGACTGGGGAATCCCCGGCTTTGTAACTTCCTGGCCAGCGTGAGGGACACCAGCCGGCTATAACCTTTTCTGCGATGCTCTGGCAGGGTGTACCCGTGGCACATGGTGGCAAACTGGTCTGTGATAGACCAAGAGACTGGGTTTCCCTTGTCATCGCGGACACACACACTGGGGAAGCAGGAGATGAGGTTGGCGATGTACCGGAGACACTGTTCATTGCCACCCCGCGACCAAGTTCGGTTGAGCAGGTCAGCATCAGCAACACTCAGGTAGGTTAGTCGTGGGGAAGAACTCATTCTAGAAGAAAATGATATGAGAAGAAACATAAACTCAGGATCACGTGCATACAAACTACTCTTTTTACACTGATTCAAACTGAAAAACTATTTCAGAGATAGTGCCTAACAAATACCAAGACATTTTCAATAAATTAGAATGCATCTCTTCCCACTTACAAATAAATATCTTTCAGGATTTCATTTCTGATAGGACAAAATACTAATTATTTCTAATTTAAGTCTTTCCTTCTAATTTTATGACCATTGTTATTGTCCTCAGTATAAATTAAGGAAAGTAAAGCAATTCTTAGACTTCATATTAAGTCCTAAGTCTGTTGACACCCTCTGAGCCCTTGAAAAAGTCCATATTTTGGGGTCCCTTTTTCCTTGGTTAAAAAAAATAAGTTTTAGAATAGAACATCTATCTTTATGCATTCATGGCCAGAAAATAAATATAAATTGTATAACATTCTAGGCATATGCAGATGTTCAAAAAATGTTAGTTCTTTTACACCTTCCCCTAAGAGGTTTGGGAAAAGGTCTAAAAGACCATGGCATTAAGATAAAGATAGGAACTGGTCCAACTTCTAAGAACTGAGATGGATTACTTGGTTGAAAGCCTGTGGGGCTGGTTATGCTTCAGAATTTGCTTTTGTTCTTGAAGTTATCAATGTGGTAAAACCATTCCCAGGGATTGTTAATGTCATTCTAGCTATGAAGTTCTTTACAAAGCACAAGTTTATGTTTTCATTAATGATTCTGCAGGATTAACTTACATTCCAGGCATACCTTTGGCTCTGACACTGGGACAATCACTTAACCACTAAGCAGGAGTAAAATATAAACAAATACAATCAATAACTGGCTGATAGAATTTTTAATTTTTCAAAATGAACTTCAATACAAAGGCAAATAAACCTCAGGCAGAAATGACAGTGCAAATAAAAACATTGCTAAGGCAAGCATTTCAGGAGCAGTTGTACTAGAGACTTTAACCTTGTATCTGAAAGGCCAGGTATCCAAAATAGTGTGCAAAACTGGATAATGACTTTGTTAAAGACAAATCGTTTAACTTCTATGAAAAAGGAAGCAATTTAAGTCAAAAACTGATTTTAAAAGGCCCAACTTGGGATAGAGGAAAATTTTAAATAACATCTCAGGAATGTGACAGTAAATAGACTGTGGGAAACTCTAAAACTCTAAAGGACAAACAGCCTGTTTTTTGTTTGACTGTTTGTTTGTTTGTTTGTTTGTTTAAAAAAACAAGTAATGTAGATATATAAAGGATGAAAAGGGAACCTGTATGTCAAAGGAATCTTAAGAGATATTAATCAACTGCAATGTGTAAGCTTCATTAGGTCCTTATTCAAAACAAATAAACTGCCAAAAATATTATGATAATTTTGGAAATGTAACTACTAACTGATTACTGTATTTTAAGGAAATAAAGTATAAAGCGTGGTGCAGAAGAGTTTACACTGCAGGCTTGAGGTCACTATCTATCAAAAAGTTTGTTTGCCATGTTGACCCTTGGCTGGTATCTGGCAATTTGAATTTCTGGAGGGTTTCTGCCATTCCGAGAACTAATATGAGTAGTTCCCTGTTCCTGTTTGTACAACCAATGCAGTTTATGGTAAACATCTGCTTTCCTTCTGGAAGTCTCAGACATCGGTATGTGCTAGGTAGAGAGTGCTCCCAATTAAAAATCCTAACACATGTTGTCACAACTCATTGCTAGGAAAATTAAGTATGTCTTGTGTGACTTCACTGGCAGAGGACTCTCGGAAGCTTGTGCCTGGTTTCCTCTGGATTTTGTCAATGTAGCTTTCTCTTTGTTGGTTTTGGTTTTGATTTATATCCTTTATTGTAATAAATCATAGTCGTGATTGTATGTTAAGGCCTCTGCGTCTAACTAGCCAATCACTGAGCCTGTGAGTCATCTCAGGGACCTCTGTCACAGACGTAATGTTAGTATTTTTTTTTTTTTTTAAGAATCCTTATCTTTTGGAGAGAAATATATTAAAATGTTTAAGAATGGGATAATGTCTGGTATATTTCCTTCAGAATAACCCAGAGGATGGAAAGAGAGGGATATAAATGAAACAAGATAACCCATATATTGATGGGAGGTTCATTATACCAGTCTCTCAATCTTTGTGTGTGTTTGAAAATTTTCGTAACTGAAAAGAAATAAAAATAAAGTTCAGTTTCTTCATGTAAATTGAAGTGTCCATTCTTCTTTAGGTTTAGTCTTGTTTTGCTCAATAATTCCTTTGACGTATTCCATAGAAGTGAAGCAAACTAACATTCACCAGAGTGGTTAATTTTCAGGTTATCATGTTTCATTTGCTTATGAAAAATATGTAAGAAAGACATAGATGAATTTTAGAGGAGAATAAATTGATCGAGGCTCAGAAAGATTAGGCAGAAGGGAAAGTAGCCAGTAAATGACAAAGCATGGGCTCCAAAGTAAAAAAAGGAGAATGCAGATGTGAACCAACAAATGTTTTGAAGGACTGGATTCTGTAATCAGATTCTTGGGATTTATTTCCTGGCTCTATAATTTACTCTTGTGTATTACTCTAACTATATTCAAAAAAAGCAATGATAATATTACTACTTTACAGGGTTGTGGAAAGGATTCAAAAGGAAATGTATTTAAAACATTTAGTGCCTGGCAGCTGGATACTCTCGTCCCTGAAACAACAACAACAACAACAACAACAACAACAAAAGATTAAAAAACAACAACAACAATAAAATCAACCTTTGGCTCAAACAACAGAGGTTGTTTAGAATTATTTAGGGAAGGATGATGCCAGGAATGATTTTTCTGTGTATACTGTGAAAAAACAGGACTTCTGAGTTCATTTACTACTATGGACAAAGACACTGATTCGATTTTGTAAAAAATTGTGAGCAGTCAAGCATGGCAGAAAGGAAAAGAGTAAACATACACACAGACACACAAACACATACATATAGACGTAAATTTAGACTCAATGACCCAAATTCAAGGCACCTAAATATTTCTTAATGATATTAAGTACTCCAAGTACTGCTCTTTGTACTTCTACAGCAGTTAAGTCCTAACCCAAATGCAGAAATTTGATTTGCATACATGGAACTGGTGTCTGGCAGGGTTGAAAGAGGAGAAAACCAAACAGCCTTGAAGGAGGTTAGCTTTACATCCAACTGCTTTGAGGTGGCAACAGCTTTGGACACAGTGTATAACTCACTCTGCAGCCCTGTATATAGTAAGACATAATGAAAAATGTGGACATTTCATTTGAATATACAAAAAGGAAATTTGTGGCAGTATTTTTATGCTACATATCATTAATACAGATTTTTTTCTCTCCTAAGTTAGACTGAACCAATTCTTTCTAAAAGTCAGATTAACATTTCTTTAAAAAATTTTTAAGATTATAAAATGTAACAGATATAGAAAACTGCATAAACAAATGTATAGCTTTAACTATGTACCACTAAAGCCACGCAAAATAGAGATTTATTGGCCACCTTCTATCTACCAGTCTCCCAAACACAATTCCCTCTCTCTCCTCTAAAAATAACCACTATCATCATTTTTATAATAATCACTTCCTTTTTTTTTATAGCTTTATTATCCAAGTGTGCATCCTTAAACATCATAGTTTGATTTTACCCATTTTTGTCTTGTAAGCCTTTTATCTGCAGGTTTTCTTTTAATCCCCACCTCCCCTTTTAAAAATTTTTTCAATTTATTTGTTAAAGAACCCAGTTGTTTGCTAAATAGAGTTTCTATAGTCTGGATTTTGCTGATTATCTTTCCACAGTGTTGCTGACCATGTTCTTCTACCCATTGAATAGGTTACCACTTGTAACAAATGATTTTCTCCTTTCTCACAGAAGAAAAAAAACTCCCCATATCGCTCTGTCTTTGTCCACCCTACCTCCTTAGAAAGGAAGAACTAGCCAAAGAGAAAAGCAGATTCAGGACATTTATTGGACCATAGTTACCAATGGACAGGCTTCTAAAATATTTACATTAGTACTCACATAGATAAGCTCTCCTCTCATCCGTGTAACCAATAGTGAGTGAAAGAGCCTGAGCTGTCTCGGTAGCCACATACCTTTTCATTCCTTGCCCTCACAAGGCAGACACAAGGATTGCCTCCTCTGAGTAGGTTAGTGGGTTAACCCTGATTCCATATTGTTTGCATATGGCTCTCAGATTAAAAATGGCAAAGGCATCACTGTGCAGCGTGTGCTGTTGCTCTGAACACCCAACGCTGAAGTAGCTCCACTGTCTAATGCTTGGCTTATCCAGGAGGCCCCACTAGCAGCCCTGACTAGAGCCTGTGCTGTGGCAAAAGATAAAAGACTGAACATTTATATGGCAGTAGGTAGGATTTGTTCATGACTTGGGGATGTTATAGAAACAGCCCCCTTTTAGGTGCTGTGATTAAGAACAATAAAGATACTGGTGACCTCTTAGAAGCTATTCAGTATTCCAAGGAGATTACAGTTATTGCCACAGGAGCCTGTAGTCAGACCACTTCAGAAGCCACAAGTAATTAATGCCTGAACTGACTTACATGCTAAATGAGGGGCCTTTACCGCTCCAGCTATGTTAGGTGCTACTAATTCACATCAGTCTAAATGACTATAACTGACTCATGGCTACCAGTTCAGCCTTCTGAAAAAAATACTGGCAATTATGGGGATGGTCTTTCCCCATAATTTCAAATTCAGGTGATTTGAAGACAGTAGGCCTATAGCACCAATATCCATCCAACTACTGCTGTGATTTTTCATATCAAGGAAGAGATATACCCATTTCTACATTAAAGTAATACTGGAGAGATAACTTTTCTAAATTGGCTAAGCAAAAAGTAGAACCACATCTCATTTCTGACTAGCATAATGAGTAAATCTGTAAAGGTGAGAGATAGTTTAGAATTTCTTCTCTAAGGTCTCTTTGAGCACTTGTGAATGGATTTTATACAACATCCTGAATCTTTAGATTATGAATATGCATTATTTATTGTCTGAAGATGGACAGAAACTTTTCCTTGTGAGAGGACTTCAGCTATTTGTGGCTGAAAAAAATGACCAGATTTTATATTTCTAACATGGGAATCTCTGCCTTCTTGTCAAATGATCAAGGGGCTCACTTCACTATGACAATTATAAACAGTGATTTCATTACCTGTATTAACCTCTAATCATTATGAAAGACTGAAAGAGTAAGTGATACACTGAAGCTGAAACTGTCCATCCAAACTATCAGAAACTCTTAATGGGCTTCTATCTTGGCCTACAGTTCTTCCACTAGCATTCATGACCATGCAGTTATCTTCTAGGAGCTCTTTCCTTATAAAATCATTTCAGAATATACTATGCAGATCAGTTCATTATCTCTTTCCAGAATTATTTGCTCTAGAAAGAAGAAAAGCTCACCTACTGGCTTGGACTTAAATTAGAGTTATTTAAAAAGATTGTAATAGCAAAGTGTTAAGAATAATAAGGAAAAATATTCTGTGATACTCACTGATATCCATATTATAATAACAGTAGAAAAAAAGTGACTTAAAAGTAGCCCCATTTAAATGGCCTCTGTCTACCCCAAAGGCCAATCCTCATTAGGAGTAAAAAAATAAGTGTTCTTACAAAACCATAATGTATAAATTGTAAATATATAAAATGTATTCATATATATTTGCGCATCTACGTGTATGCACATCATATATGCAAAATATGTCATATCTATCTGATATATATGACAAAAAGGATTTAATGATTACTTTGTGTCTTGCACTTGACCTCACCTTGTATTTGAAAAACTTGGTCCCAGTTGATAACATCACATTCTTCCAACAGCCCTCGGTAAGCCCTGATATCCTTGTAGAAGACAGCATAGGCATTAGTATAATGGTCCAGGTTATCTGTCTCAGCCTAGGACAGAAGATACAATTATAAAACCAGAAATATATCTTCTAGATAATTCAAATCCTAGATAGATTAGATACTATTAGCTGTGCATCTAGATAATTGGCTAATGGTAGCAAAATTAGCCACCTATATACAATGGTTGAGTGGGAATATGGCAATATACTGTTGTGAAGGAAAGAAGAGACATTTGGAGCTTTTGCTTGATTATTTCTTCTAGTATTAGGGAGGTTTAAAGGCCTTTATTTCACATATTTGTAATAAGCTAATGGTAAAATATGTAGCTTGTCAAGCTACAGTATATGGCTATGATGGTTACAATATCCCCTTTACCAATCTTTTCTTTCAAGTTGATGCCAGCTCTTATCTTCTTGCCTTTTAAATCTGTACCTCTTTCTGCCGCCGAGTGATAACAACTTTGAAGTCTGGCCATGAATCCAATATCACTTCTTTTTGAAAGGGATTCCCACGATTTATGTTCATTATTGCTCCATAAACCTGAATCAGAGAACCCGGAAAGACAAACCAATCTCATTACCAGCTGTTTCAATTGTATATTACCCTATCACTTGTTCTAATGTAGAATTATGGCCACAGGAGGGGAAGTTATAAATATATACACAACATACACACATACAAACTTCTCTCTTATTTTATTAGTGCACATGAAAACTGGTAAAAAGTCTATGAAAGCCTAAGAAAACTCTCCCTAAACTTAGTTTCTTTTATCCCTAAACTTAGTTTCTTTTATAGTATAACAATGGGAGGTACTAAACCAATATGTTTACTGGATAGTTGCTTTGCTCATAGGTCAGCAATAAATATTCACTCAATCAGAATCTCTTGTATGGATTTAGACCCCACACGCTTTTTTATAAATTCCACATATAATTTTGATGCTTACCTGCTTTTGAAGTTTATTATGCTATCTGAAAATAACCTGTGAAATGCAACTACTCCTTTAATACTGAATTACAGTTAAACATCACTTGATGTTTGGCCCTCAAAAAAGGCCCCCCAAAAAGGTCAAAAACACCTCCCTGAATTTTGGCATTTCAGATTTGATGGAGCAAGGCTCCATACATATTCCTCGAGGATTGTAATTATGTCTCATTCACTATGATATCCATAGAGCCTGACAAAGCTGATCAAATGCTTTTTGGCTAAACAATACTGAAGTAATATTAGAATTCTGTTCTGTAGCCCTTCATATTTTTTTCTACTCTAAGAATCAAAAATGTCCTAAAAAACAACTGTCACATGTTATGTATGTGCTTCTAGAGAAGAGAAAGTTGTGGTGGTAATGAGCTCCAGCCAACATTCACAGCTGCATTTTCATAATAGATAAAAACTGGAAACAATCTAAATGTCTATCGAAGGTGGAAAAAATAGGCAAATTGTAGAGTATTCATATTCTGGATTACAAAACAGCAACACAATGTTGAGCAAAAGAAGCTACATACAAAAAGATATTTATTGTGTGATCTAGTTAATATTATATTCAAGAACACATAAAACTAAATTATAGCTTTAGAAGTCAAGATAGTGGTTACTTTTGGGGAGCAGGGAAAGGTATTGATTGGTGGTGGTGTGGGGATGAGTAGCCTCTGAAGTAATGTTCTTTTTTAATTGGAGTGGAGGTTACACAGATATTTACTTTGTGAAAATTCATTAAGCTGTGTAAGTATGTCATGTGCACTTTCTAGTATGTGTTAAACTTCAATGAAAAAACTTTATGAGAACATTGGAACATGCATTTTACCTCCTTTATCACTATCTTAATTCAAATCAATTCATCTCAATGCCTAGTACTTTTTCTAGCTCTCTTCTATTTTACCCAATCTGGGACCTCACTCAAATACTCTCATAGAGCGTATCTTTCCCAGTTTAGTCTGGCTGATAACAATGTGTAACATGGACTACACTTAGTGAAAATTCAAGAACGAAAGTAAACTGTAAGAGTCATGGCTTGTTCTGCTGGTAGTCGTTTAATCTGACTTGTTCTGTTAATCATTAAATTCTGAGGCTGCTTATCTTACATTTACTATGGAGTAATAAATAACTGGTTTCACATCAGGAAACCACACATCCTTATTAAAATATGGAGCTTAAATATGATTGGTATGTTTAGAAGGAAAAAACTCTTTCCAATATTCAGATTCTGAAAGAAAAAAAAAGAAACATAACTTGTTTGTCAAAGATTTGGAACCAACCAAAAGATTTGGCATTGGCTGAAAACAAACATTTCCAATAGTTGTCCGTTCAAAGGGCGAATGTTGAGAGGAGATGGGAAGTAGCTAGGGGAAATTAAAGAGGCTAGAGGAATGAGCAGTTAGAGTTTGTGAAGGAAATTTGGAGATATTTAATTACTTTAACCCTAAAGTGAGATTATAAAATGCATAGCCATAACTCCAAAGAATGGAAGAATGGTGAACAATAAAACTATATTTTCTTTATCTTTTTTTACTCTAAAGGACATGGTATAACCAAAAGGGTATTTTCAAAGTATGGTCAAAGAACTAAAGCCAGGCATTACATAACAATGCAATAACCGAAGAAGGATAAACGGAGATAAAGAGACTCAGTGTATGGAAAATGAGAAATTGGGAGTACCAAGCTAAGCAGCTATTAAAGAGATAATTATATAAGGAAGACCTCAATTTGTGCCTACATGTCTCATTTTTAAGTTCTTACTTCAAATGGTGCTATGAGAGGCAAATATTTCAAAAGAACAGTCAATTTGGAATCTGATAATCTGGATTTAAATTTGAACTCTAGCATTTAGAGATGGAGAATTGACTTAGTAACATCATCTGTAAAAGTATAATACAAATATCTGTCTATTCAAAGGTACTGATGTTACAGCGATATTAATATTAGTTTTGATGACTCCCAAATGAGATAGTATGAAAATTTAAAAAAAAATCTGTACATTCTATTCGGATCTGGTCAACTAATCTGAATTCAGAAGCTTTTAAAAATAAGATTTAAACAGATAAGAAATAAGTAATTATTGTATAAAGCTCCCAGTGACCAATCAACAACAGTTTATTGAGAATTATCATGGGCAAAGCCCAGTGCCAAGCACTGTAAGAGGAGTAAAAAAAAAGAAACAAAGTTCAGCATTTATACCTACCCATCTGGCAGCTAGGTTGCTGTGGGAAAAGAAATAAATATGAAATCAAAGGAAATGAGATTTGACTCTGCATCTTTATTTGCTGTACTACCTTCTTTGAACATCAATTTATTCATTTATAAAATGAGTTAATAAACATCTTACAAAGTTGTTGGAAGTACAAAATATTTAAATTCTCTGTATGCTAAGTACAGTGTAAATATAATAACTTAAGGCCCCATCATTTGTCTTGATAATTATAACATCTTTCATGACCCTGAGAAGGTCACCAAACCTTTTTTGTTCTCTCTGGCAAAAGAGTTAGTTAAACATGTCAAAAAAATATAGCTGATCATCTCATTCTATTTATTGTTATTTTTCAGTGTATAAAACTTTTTAATTAAAGTATAATTGACATACAAAATTGCATTAGCTTCAGGTGTATAAAATGGTGATTTGACATTTATATATCTTATAAAATAATCACGAGAAGTCTAGTAACCATCTGTCGCTGTACAAAGTTATTGCAGTATTGACTTATTCCACTTATTTACCTCAGTGTCAGCATTCAAAATAGGAAAATTTGGGTCAGATTGTCCATTTGATACTTTTTTAGCTGTATAATCCCAAATTAATACTCCAATTTTCCCCACCACATATAGTTTAAGTACAATCAGTAAAGCAAGATGACTAGATTTGATAAGCCCAGTACAATGTACTAGGACATTCTCTAGGTCAATTTTGGTCAATTTCAGTGTAAATAAGGATTATTATCCAAGATGTTTGTTAAAAATACAGGTCCCTGGTCTCTATCTTCAGAAACTATGATTTCAATATATATATTCTAGGTAATTAGCATGCTTCTCACATTTGAAAACCATTGTTGTTGGGCTATCTCTTTGCTCAAGAAACTCAGCCCTCAAATATAATTTTCTTGCATTCTGTACTTTTTCTTCTCCAAGTGCTTAAAATATTTCTGATCTTATTTTTAGTTATAATCTTTGGTTAATGTCATCTTCCACAGCAACTCTGAGTTATTCACAAGCGCTCTTGGACTTCTAGAAGACTTCAACAGATATAAGCTTGATAATCAACAAAGCCATTGAAATAATTTCAAAAAAAAAAGATTTTGCAAAAACATAGAAAAAATTTATAACAAACCTTAAAATTTCAGTTTCATTGTGTTCCTAGTTTTTTTGTTTGTTTGTTTGTTTGTTTGTTTGTTTTACCATCAATGCCACCTTTCTACCATTTAAAAAAAAATTAGAACTAAAATTTACCCTAGAAATAATCTAGACCAGTATTATCCAAATTTTCCTAGGAGTCATGTAGAGTGATTGTCAGAAGTATAATTATCTGAGCCATATCCACAGTCTGCTGAATCAGTCTGCAGCAGGTAGGGACTGGGAAGCTGTGCGTTTAACAAGTATTCCGAGAGAGTCTTATCATCAGAAAATATTTGGGTAACAGCCACATTATTTCACAAATCAATAAAATAAAAAAATAAAACTCTTTACCTTGAGTGATTCAGGAAAGTGACTCTTCAACAGTTTTTCCAGTGTCAGCAATTTGGAAAAACAGTTTAGCACCAACATCTTCTTCGTAATTCTATACCTAATTAAAAAATTGAAGTTATATTATTACCTTTTGCCTGTTAATACCTGAATCTACCTAGGAACATCACTGAAGTCTTATTTTCACTGGGTACAATTCTGAATGCCATTGCTCCCTCTGAAGAGGGAAGAAGAAGGAAGACAGGGAGGCATTGGGATAGGTAAATAAGAACACACAGAAAAAGAGTGTTAGCAACCTAATCCTAGAAAGATGTGAGTATCTATACTGGATTACATCTTCCTATTATACACATTCATTGTACTTTAAACTCTTCCTTCAGGACATGATAGCAGTTGTAATTTTACATTTATTTGTGTTCTCTTTGATTTATGTCTGTCTTAACTAGACTGTGAGCTGCATAAAGGAAGGGCCCATGTCTGCCTTGTGCTCGACTATATCTGCAGCACCTACCACAGGGAATGGCACATAGGAAAGGGCATACTAAGTAGTTGTTGAATGGATGATATGAAACTCACAGTAAGAGTCTTAGGGTTAAGTAGGGAAACTTTTTCACAATCTAGGACAACGATGAGAGAAAGACTTGAGTGGGTCAGGTGTTGGGTGGTTATGAGGAACAACTTGGGGAGAAACACCTAGATTGAAGACAAATCAGATGTGAGCAAAGGCCAAGGCTCATTTCAGTCAGATAAAATTAAGGAACAAAAAAAAAAGGCCTAAATATAACTTATGCAACTTCATCCATTCTGATGCAATTATATTTTCTAGATTTTGGGGCTCTATCTCCCCTGCTTTTTGTTCCCAAGAAAATTTTTTTCCCAGCAGTCCAGTCATGTGTTGACTAAATTAAAGAAAAAAATATATATAATTCCATATTCAATGTAGTAGAGCTTATCTACCTACTCTTTGAAGCCAGGTACTAGATGGCAAAGATAACTCAACTAGACATGAGATCCTAGTGCTTCCGGGATTGTGGTGGATTATTCCTTTACAACACATTTTCCAGATAGAGAAAGCTACTTGAATTCCTTATGTGGCATCCCTGTAGCTATAAGATACTCAAAGTGTTCGATTGTGATTTACTTAAAATCCACTTTAAACCCTTATCATAAAGTTTACATGAGTTTGAACTTCTAAGAGGCATGTTTCTTATGATCAGGCGGTATGGGTTCTGGTTCACTGCGTGGCACACCTAAGGTGTTTGTATTCTCTGTAGGAGTCAGAAGAGAACTAAGGGCCACAGTGACATCAGAAAATCAGGCTTCTTGACCTTTGAACTCACAGTCTGGGCCACGTTAGAAACTTTGAAAAGATCAAGTTTCCATAGTTCAGGTTGACAAAGAAAGAAGTGTAGCCATCGACTCTTCATCCTTGAATCTGCTTGACTTTTCACTCACTCACGTTATCTCTAAATAAAATTTTAACTTCTTAGGAGATTCTCACGTTAAACACATTCATTTATTCAAATTCAGTCTTTTGTGAGTGTTGGGAGCCCTTTGTAAGGAAATATCAGTTCCTGAAACCCCGAAGGGAGGATGAGCATCAGTTCCTGAAATTCCAAGGGAGGAGTTTTTCTCTTGGCCTTATGTTAATTCATGTTAATCTCAGCTATTGTTTCTGGATACTTGTGGTTTTGTTTTGAGCAGTTTGTTACTTTGTTACGAGCAGTTTGCCACATACTCAAGCTGTATAAGTATACGGTGCTAAATGCTAAATAAACTCGAGGCTGCAGCTTTGACTGTATGCCCTCCCGAGATCTTTCTCTCTTCTCTGTCTTTTTTTCCTAACCCTCGCTCCCCCACTCAGGACTGTTCGATTCCGTCCGGCTGGCTCCAGCAGAAGTGGCACCCGAACAGGGACCTGAGAACGGTGGGGTAAAGTGAAGGGCGTCGCACGGTAACAGGAGTACCCAGATCAAGGTAAGGTGGTGCGGCAAGCGGGAGTAAGATGGGCAACGGTAATAGCTGTGAGCTCTTTGTACATATGCTTAAGAATAGG
>CM053502.1:97092316-97250999 GCA_028627145.1 Eidolon dupreanum | reverse complement strand
GATCATTGGATTGTGTGGCAAAAGACATGCTTATTTTTATAAGAAACCTCCAAACTGTCTTCCAAAGTGGCTGTATCATTTTAACCTGTTCCTTAGCCCTAATTTCCTATTAATTGGTTGTTAGATTTAGAGACTGCCGTCGAATACAATGTAAACCACATGTATTAACTTCCATGCGTGCCATAACAAATTACCACAACTTTGGTGGCTTAAAACAACAGAAATTTATCCTCTTACAGTTCTGGGAAGCACATGTCCAAAGTCAAAGTATTAGTAGGGCAGTGTTCCCTCTGAAGGCTCTAGGGGAGAATCCTTTCTTGCATATTCCAGCTTCTGACAGCTGTCAGCATTCCTTGTAGCTCCATTACTCCAATTTCTGCATTTGTTTTCATGTGGCCTTTTCTTTCATGTCACTGTGTCTCTTATAAGGATACTTCTAGCTCTTGAGGACACTTGTCATTGGATTTAGGGCCCACCAAAGGTAATCCAGGATGATTTTATCTGGATATCCTGAAGTTAAATTTAACCTGGGAAGATTCTCTTTCCCAATAAGGTCATACTCACAGATTCCAGGGTTTGGGATTTAGACATATCTTTTTAAGGTCCACCATTCAACCTATATAGAAGGGAATGAGTAACTGCACTGAATGAAGAGTTAATATAATGACTAAATTTTTTCATTATTAACTTTTAAAAATTAAATTTCTTCCACTGCTTTGGTTATTTTCTTTGGGTATTCCTACCATATTCATGTTGTATCTTCTTTGCCAAACTTTTGTATTTGTGACTTTTTCTGGATACTTAAAAAAAAAAACTTTTTGATTTTTAAAATTTTCTTATTTTACTATTTATTGTAAGCATTGTCTCTTGTGTTTGCTTTAGTACTCCTAATTTAGTCTAAATATATGAAAGGCTTTTTATTGCTAATTCTTTCCTGAATTTTGTAACTTCATTTTTTAGTATAGCAGGTCCTTGAATAATATTAGTTCATTAAATGTCATTTCGTTATAGCATTGATGAAAAAAAAATATCGATTCCTACTGGGGCTACCTCCTGTGTAGTTTGCATCTTCTCCCCATGTCTGTGTGAATCTTCTGAGTACTCCAATTTTCTCCTACATCCCAAAGATGTATATGGAAGGTTATCTGTGTCTACATTGTCCCAGACTAAGTGTGGATGGGTGTGACTGCACCCAGTGATGGAAGGGTGCCCTGTCTAGGGTCCTGCCTTTTGCTCTGAGCTTCTGGGATAGGCTCAAGCCACCTGCGACTCTGAACAGAAATACGTAAGTTGGAAAATAATTATCTTATCTGTTTTTATAAATCATGCTTTAACATGTATATATGTACAGTTCACATTTATTTTAATGACTTAGAATTGTTTTGGGTCTTTATTTGGAATTTTGGTGATATTTTTGTGATCAGAAATATGCCGTAGGAACTTAACTCTTGTTTATATCAATTAGCCCACGGTAAAATGGCTTTGTTATATATCATTTTGCTTAAAGTCACAGTTTCCAAGAATTTATTGACACTGTATTTCTCAGAATTTGAGGACTAAGGTATTTCTAATACTGATTTATGATATTTTCTATACCATCCATTGTTTTCTGAAATTTTTTCAGTTCACTTGAGAAATCAGGTTAGTGTTCATCTGTTTTGTGAATACATATTTTTGGCATGCTTTTGTTGTCTATAGGAATGTTATTTTCTGTTTCTTTTCTTATATTCCTTATTTTAACTCTGTGAAATTCTATGGTTCTGTTTTCATGATGCGATCCAGAGAGATAAAAAAACTGTGTCTCATGGGTTCCTATACCATCTTTTCAGAATCTCTCAGAGACTGTTCACCACTGCCTTTTCTCTAGCACCCACCATCACTGAGTGAGAGCTCTATAAACATGTTGTTGTTGAACACAGCTTCTGATAGCTGACACAAATTGTGGAAAGTGACCACCAGTAATAACTAGGCTGCAGTAGGAAAAAGCAGTGGTTCTAAATATGGCATGTAGGAGAAAACTAATGGATACAGACAAATTCTACAAACTCCTAGTTCAAAGACTCTGTTATAGAAATGAACTACTATGCCCAAGATGTCAAGAGTACTTCCATTGAGCATCTGACTATCAAGCAAATCATAGATTGTTGTGAGATAAATATATGTTTGTTTTTCATTCCGTTCCAGGCACAGAGCTTCTGAAATCCTTCTAACTTCCTGAGTGATGGAGGGAATAAGAGCATATTTTATTATATTTTTGTTCTAGTTCCTTTCACAGAGTTTCTAAAACCCTTGTAATTTTCTGAGTGATTTGGGTAAGAGGAGCATCTTTTGTTATTCATAAGTCCCTTTCAACTATACCTGACCTTATGATAATGAATGGCTCTGGGATGAAAGCTGGTTGCCAGAGCAAATCATGATGAGGGGTTTGGAAATTTCAGTCCTACTCTTTGATCTCTGAGAAGGGGAGAGAGGCTGGAAATTTAGTTAACAATCAATTATGCCTGTGTGATGAAGCTTCCATAAAAACTCTCAACAACAGGGTTTGGAGATCTTCCAGGTTGGTGATTACATTAAGGTGCTGAAAGGATGTTACACTAGAAGAGGCATGGAAACTCTGAACCCCTTCCCATATACCTTGCCCTATACATCTCTTCCTTTTGGCTGTTCCTGAGTTGAGTCTTTTATAATAAACAGAAAATAGTAAAGTGCTTTCCTAAGTTCTGTGAGCTGTTCTAGCAAATTATTGAACCTCGGAGGGGGTCACAGGAACCCCTGATTTATACTTGGTCGGTGAGATGTAGGGGAGGCTCAGACTTGCAACTAGGATCTGAAGTGGGAGGCAGTCTTATGGGACTCAACCTCTAAGCTGTGGGGTCTGTGCTAACTCCAGATAGTTAGTGTCATATTTGAATTAAATTGTAGAACACCTAGCTGGTGTGGAAAACCCACACATTTGGTGTCATAAGTGTTGAGTATAGAAAAAATGTTTTCCATTTAACTGTTAATTAAGCTTTTGGCACATGGAGGTCCAATTATAGCTGTAAAATAGAAATGTCTCCCAGTATTACAAAACATACTATCATTTATTATCTCTGAGAGCTTTTAAGTGATTTGTGGAAATATTAAATGTTAAGATAACATTTACCATTATTATACTTTAAAACCTTTAAAAATAACCTTAAAAAAGGTTGAACTCATAGAAACAGAGTAGGAAAGTGATTGTCAGGAGCTGGGAGGGGGGGGGAATAGGAAGAGGATGTCAAAAGGGTACAAACTTTCAGCTATAAGATGGTAAGGTCTGACAATCTAATGTAAAACATGGATATTATAACTGATAACACTGTATTGTGTAATTGACATTTGCTAAAAAAGGACTTAAATGATCTTACCCTCCTTCTCAAAAAAAAAAGATATACAATGTGAGGTGTTGGATATATTAATTAACTACAAGGGAAAATTTTTTCACGATACATACATATTATCAAATCACCATGATGTACACTTTAAATATCTTACAATTTTGTCAATTATACTTCAATAAACTGATATTTAAAAAAAAACAGATTAATGTCATTTAACTGTTCACTAAGTATTAGAACTAATGCCAGTACTAAATATATCCTTGAAAAGTAGTAACATTGGGATGAAAAAGTAAACATAATTTCACATTATGAAGTGAGGCAAACTAAAAAATATCATCCTATTAATATACAGTATACATAGATTTACTGCTCAGATCCTTCCATTGTTATCTCATTAATATGGAAAAACTGAAATAAATTATTTGCGAATTTAGAATTATTAGAATTACTTGGGGATACATTCCTTGCATAAACTACTGCCACCTTGTATTTACTGAATTGCTAACAAAGACCTAAGCACCATATCATATCTACAAAGAACTTTGAAATGGCTAAGGGATATATAGTCCCATCTGTTTGAATTATTTCATAAGCCCCTAAGGTCGCTTTCTTGATCGTTCAAGTGTCCATTAATTAAAAAGATAAAGTTAATCATGATAGCTAATGATATCTCTCATTAGCTTCTATTGGATAATAATTAAGAATTATGTTCTGATGTCGGATGCACTAGGTTCATATTATAACTTTAAGCAGTTTGTCTAAGGTTCAGCTAAAACTTTCCATATGTCTCTTTCTCACATTTGTAAAATGAGGATAATACAGTACAGACCTCTTTAAGCTGTGAGGATTAAGGGATATAACTGTAAGTGCTGAGAACAGTGCCTAGAACAAAGAAAGCCCTCATGGTATAAATGTTAGGTATAACAATAACAATAATGACAATGACTGTGTTCCTGACAATAACGTATGGAAAAACTAATGTTTTGAAATTCTATAGCATTTAATGATGAGTTTCTCCAATATGATAACCAAAAATACTAAGATGGTTAAGTTGCATAGTCTGATAAAAAAATAAAATTGCTACTTAATCATTAATATACTAGAAATACTTTTAATTTTAGAGGCCCAAAGTTTAGGCAGTTTTTGCCTTGATTTAAAAAAAAAAAAAAAGAAAAAGATTTTAATGAAAAACCTGGTTCAAGATCTAGTATTTATTATCATAATATCACGATAATGTAGAAAACTTTTTGGTTTCTTCCCCTTCCCCTAATTATGGACTCCCTGTTCAAATTTCATACCTGCAATAATGTTAGACCTTCTTCATTAGCTCTGTGCTTTGCCCTTTCCGTTTTCAGTAGACTTGACACACTAGTTAAATCTTTCAGCTTTTTGGGAGGGACTTTTAGGGTTTCACACAGTTGTAGCAATCTTAAGGAAAGAATAAAAACATAATTATTTGCTTATTTTTTGATTACCACTAGTCTTTTGTTTTGTTTTGAAATACTGTTGTCATCTTTATTTTGCCCTCATAGTCCCAAAGGCTATAATATTCTTTCATTAACAGTAGCTAACCTTAACAGTAAGTCTCCCCAGAAAAGCTCTGACAAATCATAATTTAACCTTTCATAAGGTTTACCTTAAACAATGGGGAACTTAAGCTGATTCATAAAAGAAAAAATTTCTATTTTACACATTTAACCATTATTTATATACATTTTAAAATCAAAATTTCACTGCATCTTCTAAATGTGTTAAGTAGACTATTACAGCACATAAGGCTATCATTTATCCTGAATTATTGGGTTTTGGAGTACTACTAGAGTATCACTCTCTAGAGAGAGAATACTACTCTGTCAGTCTTAACTATGAACTTGGACTCTAAATCTCTGTTGTTTTAAAGAATGCAACCAATAAAAGAGAAGGTCTACATCAGTTACTCTAACTTAATGATTTTAAAGAAAACTGAGTCCTGTTGACTTTAAGGCAAATAAAACACTAAGATTAAAGTGCTTTATTCTAAAGTACTATCAAAATGAATATTCAATATTAAAGTTAAAAAAATCTTCCTTCAACTTGGGTTGATTAGCTCACCAACAGACACTGAACTATTGCTACCCTCACTTCTAGCAGAAAGCAATATAGCTTTCCTAGATTTGATTCTTGAATTCCATATGAAGAATCAAGGAGGAAAATCTAAATTTGGTTGCTTTTATCTAATAGAATTTTTAGGTTCTAAAAAGTCTTACTACTTAATTTGAACAATAGTAGAACCCAAGACTTTTCTTCCTGGGCTCTTATTTAAAATACTAATTTTTATAAAGAAAAAAGTAGGCAGTATAAACACCAATCATAACTTTCATTAATCTGTTGGGACAAACTTCAGTTATCCAGAAAATCATCATTAGGGCACCACATTTAAGCATAAAAACCTGTCTGTATAAGTCCTCCCAAGAGGGATAAGTTTTTGATTTCCCAACTTAAAGTTTCCATTTATGAATTTTCTTCCAAAAGTGTATTAGGTCAATTTGTATAATCATCCACTGTTATAAATGTTCTAAATAATGGTTAGATTTCCAGGATTCTTGCAAAATCTAATTAAACTAAAAGTGTAACATGAATGTATCTTACTCTATCAATAACACCTAATCATTATAACCCTGTTTCTATGGGACGACTTTCCCAAAGTATGTTCCCCTAGAAACTGTAGTAGCTAATCATTTTGTCTGATTAGCAACTCTGTTTGTCTGACCATGGGGGTAGGCATATGACCCAGTCTATATCAATCATAACAGCTCTTGGTACGAAATCAGTCCAAAGATAGGTGCATCACCTAAGCTGGGGCAATCAAGAGTCCATCTCCCAGGATTTTCTGAATGAAGCTAAGAGGATAAGCATTTTCTTTCTCCTCTTTCTTCATAAGGCTAAAAAGATAAATAAGGAGCTTGCCTATGTCTACAGTTCTAATCTAGTCAGGACAACATCCCAAAGAATAAAGCCAAAATGCAGACTGAAGCAGAGATAAAACTAATATATAAAACAGAGTTCCTGTGGTAAACTCCAATTTAGGAGATGCTAGGTTTATCAAAATGAAATAGATTTATTTACTGCAGGACTTTCAATACGCTAATGTACCCAAACATAATTCACTATTATATCACTTTTATTCAGAGTATATTTAAAAATAAGTGTTCTGAATATACTTTGAGAAATATTGCTACAAAAAAATTTCTTAATAGATTCAATGAGAATCATTTTGCTAAGCCTGCACTCTGCTATATTATTAAAAGGGATAGTAAAGTATCTTGAGTATTGTTACTTTGGGAATGAAAGAGAGTGAGTGGTAAAAGCAAAAATGAAGAGACAATAGGCAGTCTTTGAGATATGTCTCCATAGTTACTACATGATGAAGAGACAGCTTATATGTTGAACAGAATATAATATTTTCTGATGACTCAGGGTGATAAATAGCCTCGTTTACACACCAAACATGTCCTATATTAAGACCATACACAGCTATACTTTTATTACATGTTATCGTATTTATTAGCTTTTTAGTGCACTCCAATATTAGGCTGTCATTCCTATAAATCATTTAAAGGTCTCCTAGCAATCTTTTCTTTAATCTCTTCAATCTCTCTCCACAAACTGTCACTCCCACCCAACCTTTTCTATTTTGCAAATTATACTCAAAGTAAGCAGAATTTGTTTTCAGCCTTCCCAATAACGTCATAGGTGACAAACATTTCCAGGCAAACCTGTAACTAAGATGCAGAACATTCTTCTATGAAAAGAAAAAGCTGCATAAACACTAGAAAAAAGTAGTCATTAAAAATTACTGGCAGTGGTATGACTTTTAAGAACACATGAAAATAAACCTCCATTTGTGACTTACCACAAAGTGAAGAGAAGTACTATCCTGGAAAATTATACTTCTTGCTTGTTCAAATAATGTAATACAATATGAAGTGAAGAAAAAACACAGCAATAGGATAAATATCAGATAAGGGTGGCAAACTCTTAGCTTTATATTGTTCAAAATGACGTTGAACGGAGTTAAAGTTGACAAAATATCTTTCAAATCCCAATACAGAAAAGTAAATTGTGGATAAGTAGGTGTTTTGTCATTTTCAGATTCTTTTTTATAAATTCTCTTGAACTTAATTCAGAATCACATGCAGCAGCAGTTTAGGGTAGAATACATATTCCCAAATTGTTCCTCTTCTTAGAACAAACACAACAAAAAACCAAAATGAAAAACTTTTATATTCCATAAATATCTGTTCTGGCACTACAGGATCAGCTTAGACTTTTACTAAATATGTTTTAACCATACTGTACTGCATAACTATATTACCTTTTCTTTAGGCAGTTAAGTTGATATTGAATTTGTTCATTTTCTCTACCACTGTTACTCAAAATTGCTCTAGAAAAGAAACAAGGATGGAATCAATATTAGTATGTAATACAACTAATATAATCTATTTACTTTTTCTGATTTTTCTCAAGTGCCTCTCTTTACTAACCAGGTAGAATCAATCACTTTTTCTTTGATATTAAATGCATTTTAAGCAGAAGTATAATCAAAGTTCTTTTTATATTATATTGTTGTAATTAATATATATGCCTGACTCTTCTGATGCATTTCAGTTCCTTCATATGAAGGAATCATGTCTTATTTTCTTTGTATCCCCTCTAGCATGGTAACTTCCACATACAGTGTCCATCTGAACTCAACTTCTTCCTAAAGTGTCCCTATTGACAGAATAGGTTAAAAGTTTTAGGTAGAAAATCAGGCCACATATACTTTTTTGCTAAAGCTAATGTCATTAAAAGACAGTATATATATCTTCTTCTGAAAGAGAAAAACACCCTATCACCATAAAATAGATAATAGCTTTTAAAAGAATACTGTCTATAGACACACATAAGTAGAAATAAAAAAAATGAAAGAGAAAAATTTCATACTCACATTATTACTGTTTCCATCATAGTTTGCAAATACTCTCTGCTACTCTTTGAAAGAGGCTGCCAGGTTTTTCTCTTGCTGGATGCTATCTTAACCTGTTTTAGACTAGTATCCTTTGTTTGTCCTGTCCCTGGTGAAAGAGGAGAATCTGGTCAATCTAGCAGTTTGTATGTTTTTACTTAAAAAGTGATTGAAGCATAAATTTATCTAAAAAAACTACTGGAATTATGAGATCCAAAAATATTATAAAGCTAAATAAACTTTAATATCTTTTTTATTGCACAGCCATAACATGCCAGGTGTTAAGTATAAATATACTATGTATGGTTAACTAAAATCATATTAACTGATATTGCAGATACAAACTCAAGACAATTTTAAATGAAAGACCAAACAACAATTATTAGGATTCAACATAAAAGTCTGGTTCTCAGAAATGACCTGAATTAAAAAGCTTCATAAGACTAGAAAACTCTTTTTACCAAATGTTGCATAGAAACCGGAACAAAAGAGATTAACCAAAACAGAAATAGATTGTCAGTGTTTAGTAGGTTTGTTAATTGTTCTACTAACAAGGGATAAACAAAGGAGATATATATGCTATTGGTTGGCATAAAGATTTGTTTTGGAGAGAAAGGAAATTAAATAATTTTAATTACAAAAATGCAAAGAATTACAAAAACAAAAGTAGTGTGTACCACGGATGTATAAAGCCAGGGAATGTAATCTGGTCTTGGGTTAGAGGCTGGGAATTCTTCCAAGAAGTAATGTTTAAGTAAAAATGAATATTTCAAACTAATTTAAATAAAATTAGGTAGTGGTTCAAAACTAATCTATACAGTGGTGGCAAAACAGAAGAATATTTGTTTTGAAGAGAAATCAGTTGACGTGTCTATATATCACAGATCAATAATAATTTAGACTGTGGGACACTTTGATATTCTCCGGTTTCTATCAATTTAGAACCTGACACAGTATTTTGCTAACGGTTTTAAGTAAAATTTCAGTTGACCAAAATAACTGACTAAACAGTACTACTTATTCTTGAAAAAATGAGACTGTGGCTGTTTATTATTATCTTTGGCTTTTGCAGAACTCATAAACAAGATGCTGATACTTTCTTCATAAATACAGGAAGCTTGTGAAAGAGACATTAAACAAGATACAGAAAAGAAATACCTTCAGAAGACAGACACTTTAGTTGATTATTTTTTTTTGCTGCGTTTCTAACCTAGAGAGAAAAACACATGCACATACACAGAGAATTAAACATCAATAAAAAAATATATTGCTTCTGCAATAGGTCTGTCATGTATGTAGATGAGTAGTCATATACCTTTCTGGTTAGATACTAAAGTATATTGCCACTTGTACAGAAAAAGGGTGTGTATTTATCACAGGCAAAGGATACACTAAAATAATTCCTGAACAGCTATGATAATGTATAATTGAATTTCACATGGTATCAAACAATATCTTAAATCATTACTCATATTGCCAGTGAAATAGTGTTACATATTTTACCTGCAAAACAAGAGTAAAACATAGAAAAAAACTTTTGGTTATTTCATTTGTTCTTTTATAAGAGATGGGCAAAATCATATAAGAAGTTAATTCCTACCAAACTAATTTTTCTCTATGTTAATAAAAATCTCCTCTACCAACTGACAGATTCTCTTATCTTTTAACATATGAATGCCATAGAATTTGTACACTTTATTCCTATTCTTTCCATTTAAAAACCTTTGCAGTGCCCTATGACCCACTCTTCTGATCAATATCTTCAGAGCTGAAGTAAATAATTTTTACTTCATGTTGCAACAGCTCCCACATAACAATATGAATTACTATAACCTGCAGTAAAACTGACCTTTAGTCTTCACATAGCCCTGTATATAGAACAGACAATATTTGTAATAAAGAGTTCTGGATGATAAACTAGATGTTTTCATTACAACTTTTTCTGATACCTCCACTTCCTCATGATTGATTTTTCTTTTTCGATTTCTTTTTAACTGTTGAGACGTTTTCTTGGTAGCTTTTGCTTTGCTAGACATCTTGATCTAAACAGAACAATTTTAGCAGTGCTTCAAAAAAAATCTGTAAAGGTAAAAAGGACACAGAAAAATGCTTAATGCTTGCATAATATTTTGGTAAAAAGATTACCTATAAATGTTCCAAAGTAGCTTCTTAAACCATTTAAAAATTGTTATATAACAAATAACAATGGTTCTCATATAACAGTAAGGATATCCAATTTCATTCCTAGAAATTTCTTCCATTTGTATTGCTGTAAAAAATCATTTTCAAAATGCTTTTACACTTTATACTCTCCCATACAATTACATTATCTCTATGTTTAAATCCAAGAAAATGTAAATATAAAGTGTTGAATTGTCCTACTCTGATCACAGATTAACTATGACATCCGTTATCTCACAGACATTACTCAGGTCTTCTTGTTGGAAGCCAAATGGATTTATCATTCAACTTATGACAAAGAAAGAAGGAAATAATTTTTAGGATTATACCATGAATCTATGTTGTGCAAATTCATGTGGAAAATTCATTCATAAGGATTTGAGCCATAACTCTCTGTGGGCTATGTGTATCTTAACAAGAGCACAAAGTATATAGATTCCTCTGTCCTCTCAACCAACTACAATAGGCACAGGAGTGCAGATGGGGATATCAATGACAAAATTCAGAATAACTCCTTTTCTCTAATAGTCCTTTACACCAAACTCATTCCTGCTAAAAGGAAGCACTGTTTTTCTTTGATATCTACTTGAAGCAATAAACCATTATGCAAAAAGTTTCTCAATCTCATCACTATTAACATTTGGGTTGGGATAATTCTTTGTTGTAGGAGCTGTCCTGTGTACTATAGGATGTTTAGCAGCATTCCTGGCCTCTACCCACTAGATATCAGTAGTACCTTTTCCAGTTGTGACATGCAGAACTGTCTCCAGACATTATCAATGTTTCCTGCTGTACAACTGCCGGGGTTGAGAACCACTGCTAAGAGTGAGCCAGGGGAGAAGATAAACTGTCCAGGTTCCAAATCCTGGCCCTGCCATTTATTTAGCTATATAGCCTTGGACACATAATTTGCTCACTTTCCCCAATGGTAAAATGGGTTGTTAAAAATATCAATATTGAAGACTTTTGTAAAGCTAAAATTTTGTACAGAATACATAAAGTACCTAAAACAATATTTGGGACAAAGTAAGAACACTAAATAAAAGCCATAATTTTCTACCACAATTGGTCTAGTTGTAGTGCATACAAAAAGGAATAAATTTTGCCTTGTTTTATATCCACAGGAAATCACAGTCTAATAGTAGTGGGTAAACAGATATAAAAACGATTACTACATACGATTATACACAATATAACAAATGTTAGACAAATGAATGAATGACTATCCAATGGTGTGTGTGTGTAGGGGGGGCGGAATATACAATATTCAGAGAAAAAAATATTTGAATTACATTTTGAAACACTGAGCCAGATTGGGGGAAGGGATGAAGTATTCTCGAGAAAACAGCAAAAACCTGATGGCAGGGTAGGCAGCTTGAAAGTAAGTGGTGTGTTTAGGGACAGGAAAAGTTCGGCGAGACTTTTAACGTGTATGGCAGGAATGGACGGAAATGATTGGAGGGGTGGTTTGCTGCCTGGCTATATACTGCAGTAAAGAATATATTCTTTACCGTGTAAGAAACAGGGAGGCATTCTATGTCGTCTTGTTTTCCTCACTAGCTTACTGAAACTCGTGGAAACCTCAAACTAGACCTCTACATGGGCACAAGAGGTGAGCACAAACACACAATGATTACCTCTTGACAAGTGACGTCTCCGGAAAGACGCTGCCGACCGCAGCAACCTCAAAGCCAAAGACACTAATCTCTAAGGCTGCACTTCGCCCCACGACTGTCTTCTGGAGAGCTACGACAAGGACAAGGATGATTCGGAGAAAGGAGGGACGAACCGAGCGTGACTTCACTCCCTCCTCGCAAATTAAATATTTTAATATGTGGCTCCACCAAAGACAGACCTGTTCGGATTTCCCTCCCTTCTGAATGCAAAATGCATTCATGCGCCTCCAATGCAAACCGCCGCAGTTGCCACAAACGCGTTGGCCACAAACCTCGTTCCCCAACCTAGACCCACTGGCAGGTTAAGTGTTTTCACTACTCACCAACCACTCTTCTTGAACTCAGGGAGCCGCGCTCACAGCGATTCGCGCCAAAACAATCGAAGCGGAGGAGATCTGGAAGTGGCTGATAGAAACCGGAAACGCGAGAGGCGGGCAGCCATTCACCCCTAACGTCATCAGAGGTGCGCCCACGAGAGCGAGATGTGATTGGCTGAAGGGAGGGTGTTGTCGGCCTACGCCCCCGCCCCCTCCCCCTCCCCCTCCCGCCGACTCTCTGGCAGGCTTTATACTTGCTGCGGAGTGGTCCCAGCTATGTGGACCTCTAGCTGGTAGGGGCTGAAACCCCGAAATTTAGCCACGCTCTCCCAAAATCGAGGTCCAAGACAGGCCGGCCAGTGAGTAGGATAGTGCACCTTGGAACACGTCTGCCTTTCAAATCCTCTATTCTTCTGGCTCCTCTCTCCCGCTTGCCTCTGTCCTCTGAGCCTCTGTTCCTTCCATCCTCCCAACTTCCTTCTTCTTTACCTTCCTATTGTGACAGGATTACGCTCTCCTCTACCTTATCCTTAGGTATTGATTCTCCACCGACGAGTGAGGTCCTCGGGAGTTAGGAGGTACTGTGGGATAGAAGGTGCTTTTAACGCCTCAGGGTTCATGTTGCCATTTTCTCTGGTCACCTAAGCTCCCTGAAATTCCTTTAGGCAGGGATCTTACACTTCTTGTAAGATTCCAGACGGGTGCGTTTATTCCACATGTTTGTGTGAGGATTTTTTTGGTAAGAGGCGATGATACTTCAGTATACTGGAGGAGGTAAGAGTGAGAGGTGGAGTAAGACAGGTCTAAATTGACATAAAATTGTAAATTACTAGTTCTCAGTTTTATTTAGAGAGCAGTCATTCAGAAGCTTGAAACCATGGATAGTGTGTATAAAGTTTTAATTCATTTGATGATTTTCTCCTAGTATGTTTCCCGACTTATTCATGCTAATATTAAATTAATTTGCATGCTCTATGTTGTCATCTTCAACCCAGATTGAACGTTGGAGGTGGCTAGTTCTTGAATCTTAATGTGAGCTACATGTAAACAGTCAAAACTTCAAGTTATTTGCTTTGCATGATGCTTCTTTGGATGCTTGAAGCCTCTCGATGGATCTTTTGAGAAAGTTTAAAAGTCTTGTTGCCATCAATAGTTGTGTTATCTAAAAACGATGTTTATTTCCATCCTTTTCCAATTTGCCATATGTTTTTCAGAAAATCACCTACGTAGAGCTCTTTCTAATCATTTATTCAGGACTAAGAATGCCTCATGAGTATTTAATGAGAAATAAATGTGATATTTTCTGTCTATAATATTGTCTCAGGCAGTTTTCAAATTACCTTTTATATCATTATTACCCTAATGGTTCATTTATAATTCAATTGTTTTTCTTACCCACCTTTTAAACTAGTACATGTAGTGTATGACTTGAAAGAGGATAGATGACGAGGACCCTGTCATCAATAAAAATCATAATAGCTTTAAAAAATAATGGGAATTGTTTTTGTTGTATTTCCATTTAGACTTTACTCTATGTACTTTTTACCTAGTCGAACATTTTGTATTTACAATTTTTTCTCCTGATTCTTTCTCTTAATGTTTTTTGAACCTGTCTCCCTTTTTTTTAAAGAAAGTATACATGACATTTAAATTTTGACTTAAGTATAATATACTTACAAATAAATGCAGAGATCATGCTTATACAGTTTGACAAATTTCCACAAACTGAATACTTCTACATAATCAGCATTCAGATCAAGATCATCACCTGAAAAGCTCCTCTCTTGCTCCCTTTCTGTATTAGTGACCATAAGTAACCATTCTTCTGACTTCTAACATCAGATTAGTTTTGCCTATTTTTAAAAAACATTTTAATAGCTACATAAAATTCTATCATTTGTATATACTAAATTTACTTAGTCATCTTACATTGTTGATGATGTTTCTAAGTTTTATTTCTTAGAAGTAAACTATAGGGAATGTTTATTTTATGTAGTAACTTTCTCAGGAGTGATGTTCCTCATTGGAATCGCACAATTGTTTCTGAGACTTTTTGTACATATTGCCAATTTGTTTTCTGAAGTGCTTAAACCAGTTACTCCCACCAGTGGTTTATGTCTTTTCACAACCTGCTAACAAAAGTTGGGTATTCTTATTTTCTTTTAAGCTTTACTAAATTGAAATGGTATTGAAAATACAACTTTAAGCTCACATTACTTGTTGACTTATCCACTATAAAACAATATGGCATGATAAATATATTAATAAAATTTACATCTCAAATCTTTTAAAATACTAGATTCTAACAAATAGTAATTCAGCTGAACAGTTTATTGCTTTACTGTGTGGCATTTTAATAAAGCTACTTTATTTCTTTATTTCTCTGTTAATTTCTACATATGTAAAATGATGAAATCAGAAATAATCAGACTTATACACCTAGTATAGGACTCCATGCTAGTTATAGGGAATATACAGCTCTAATGTTAGAGCAGTGTATAGACTAGCATAGAAGATATATTTAATATATAGAGAGATGTATATGTGATGTTATATACATGTATTTTATATAAATACTAAATATATCTTAAATGTATTTTATATAAGCATGAAAAAGTGTTCTAATATGTTGTCATGTGAGAGATTATAGATGTATAAACAGGGAAACTGAACACTGTAGATTATTGAGGCCATTCAGCCCAGCTTGTGGATTCAGGGAGAGGCTGTGAGTATGTATATTAGTTAAATGCAAGGATTTTGAAACGGGACTGCCTATGTCTAGATATTGGCTCTCTTGTATCTCAGTTTCCTAGACTATAAATGGGGATAATAAGTGTACCTTTTTCTTGGTTTTGTTGTGAAAATTAAAATTGTTACTCTCTATATAAAGTCCTTAGAGCAGTGCCTGGCCCATAGAAAGCCCTGCATATTGAAGATGATGCCTTAGCTGAATTAACCAAAGACATTCTAGGCAGGTGGAAGAGCAAGAGCAGGTCACAGAATTTTGACATTTGCAGGGAACTGCAGGTAATTTAGTATTTCTAGAATACAAAATATGTAGAGGACAAAGACAAAGATCAGTCTAAGAAATAAGCAGGGATCAGGTCATAGAGGGCTTGAATGTCTTGTTTACCACTTTTTTCTCCAGGACCCAACCTGATGCCTTTCATAAAGTAAGTTTTAAATGAAAACTTTTTGAACGGAAAAAAATTAATTAGGAGTCTATATATTATATCCTCTACATGATGCAGAGCCTTTGAAAAATCTTAAGAGAAGTGTGACATCAGAGTTGTATTGGTGTCAGTTTGTGGAATAGATTAGAGGGGAGTAAGAATGACCAACTAAGAGGCTATTGAGGGAGAAGAATAGAATAATAGTAGTAGTGGAGAACAGGGGCCAAAGTTATAAAATATCAGGTACAGGAAGCAGGAAGGGAGAAGAGATGAAATCATAATATTATACCCTCTTCCTTCTCTTTTCTCTCCAATAGTTCCCACTTTGCCTCTCTCTTGTAAATGAATATAAACTGCGCTTCTTTTTCTAGGTCAGGTTTTGTTTCTGTTGGATGTTTTCCATGCTCCATCATGTTGAGGGTTAAGACTCGGCTTTTTTTGCTTTCACCTCATCACTTGAAGCAACTAAAAGAGTCATCAGCCTCCGGGGTTTTATTTCAGCGACTTCAACACCAGCAACAACCCCTTCACCCAGAATGGGCTACCCTCGCTAAAAAGCAACTGAAAGGCAAAAATCCAGAAGACCTAATATGGCGTACCCCAGAAGGAATCTCCATAAAGCCCTTATATTCCAGCAGGGATACCAAGGGTATACCTGAAGAACTTCCAGGAGTGAAGCCATTCACACGTGGACCATATCCCACCATGTACACCTTTAGGCCCTGGACCATCCGCCAATATGCTGGCTTTAGTACTGTGGAAGAGAGCAATAGGTTCTATAAGGACAATATTAAAGGTGAGATTTTAATATGAGATATAATATTTATAATCAAACACCCTTTCTAATTTTGGCTTTTTCAGAGGGAAGGCTGGTTAATCTCTATATAGGTAATAGTCATTTTATAATTTTGTAGTTTGGATTATACTCTGAATAAAAGGAATGTTTTTCAACTTTCATGGTCAAAAGATAGGTGAGCCAGAATAACGTACTGAATTCTTGAAAGCAAATACTTGCGTATACATTCTGTAAAAGAAATTAGGTAAAGTGAAGTTGTATGAAGAAAAGAGACATCGGCTTAGCCTTTGAGAAACTTTTAACATTATTAGAATAGGAATCAGAGGAGAAAATGGTTTCAATGATGCCCAAATAAAGTAATAAATAATAATATGGTACAGATATGTTCAGGTAATCTGGCATTCATTCTCTGAAAATCATACTTTCTTTCTGATCTATAATAAAATCATAATGGTTGAATGCTAAACTTGAGGTTCTTTAAGTTTGTATTGGCCATGGTGGATTGAACTTATATTTAGTGTAGAATATTTTAGTTTTTCACATGATTTTTATAGTTGTTAGAATATTTGAATAGCCAAGACATCCTCTAATAACTATTAAATAAAAGAACAAAAGTAAGTATACAAGCATATAAGTACTAAAATATGTTAACTATGTATAAACGGCTGGATCTTTACACAACTCTTAAAAATATTTCTATCAAAAACTGGTAAAGATTAAAAAAAATTCTCAGATGGACTTGAGATAAGTGGGATGTTTGGTTTTGTTCCTTTCATCCTTATAGCGAGTTCTGGAATTCAGTTTGTATACTTTAGCATATGGGAAACAACTGACTCTCAGGAAATAAAGCAGTTAAATTTGTTTTGACATGTATGAGCATAAAAATATTTTTGTTATAAAAGTATACTATGATTAGATGCATCAATACTTTTACTAGTGATAGATAAATAAGTTTATTTATCTGCCATTCTCTTTAATCCTACATTATTTTTTCTTTATATGTTTAGCTGGTCAACAGGGATTATCAGTTGCCTTTGATCTAGCAACACATCGTGGCTATGATTCAGACAACCCTCGAGTTCGTGGTGATGTTGGAATGGCCGGAGTTGCTATTGACACTGTGGAAGATACCAAAATTCTTTTTGATGGAATTCCTTTAGAAAAAATGTCAGTTTCCATGACCATGAATGGAGCAGTTATTCCAGTTCTTGCAAACTTTATAGTGACTGGAGAAGAGCAAGGTGTACCTAAAGAGAAACTTACGGGTACAATTCAAAATGATATTCTAAAGGAGTTTATGGTCAGAAATACTTATATTTTTCCTCCAGAACCATCCATGAAAATTATTGCTGACATCTTCCAATATACAGCAGAGGTATACTTTGTCGTTATTATAAGTTTTTCTGTAGGTATTTGAATGTAGGGAATTTTGTAAAATCACATAACCTAATTTGAATTTGGTAACTGAGTCATAACAGCTATAGTATAAAGTCAGCGTGTGGATTTTTTTGTTTTGTTTTTGTGTGTGTATAGTTTTAGTTTTTAGTTTTTGATCTTTAATATACAAATTTTATGGTCTGTCATTACCTGTAGAATCTGGACACTAGACATTTACTGTTTTTTCTTTATCATTAAAATGTTTATTCTCTGATAATTGTTATAATCAGGCTCATAATTTATACTTTATTTTTCTTTCAAGTTCAGATTCAGTTGTGAATAGACACTGGTATAGAAAGGTGGAAATCAAAATACTAGCTTTATTTTTGCTAAAAACTGGATTAGAAGATATCACTTATATCTACAACCACAACGAGCTCCGTAATAGTTCACCCCTGAATTAGGTTCATCTTCCCTAATCAGAGTCATGGGAAAATAAGGGTCTTATTGTGTTCTTACATTAACAGCAGTCCCTCTGCAGGGAAATTTAGAGCTTTATTTTCTTCTGAGTAATTTATGTGTATTTCCCCAGCCATTCACACTTTGCTTCTTGCTGGAAATGCTCTCTCCTTTTTACTAACTCTAAAGTTAGACCATTATTACATAGTAAAGGGCAGATCTCTCCTCCACCATCAGACCTTTGTCTCTTTCACCTTTTATAATTGCTATTATCTTAGAACTCTTGCAAGCATTGCCTACTCTCCTCATTTGATAGTTAGCCTTTACACTTTGAAATTTTATTTTCAGAGATTTCATCTGTCCATATGAATTGTATAGAAGTGTATATTTCTATCACCTTTTCGATTTCAAGAACATATGTACAGGAGAAATGCATTGAGCAGCATATGACAAACACAGATACACAAATAGCAGTAGCTTAAACTAAATAGGTGGCAGTTCTCTTACATTTAAAAGAAGTTGTAAGGTGGGCTGTCAGGGACTTGGTTCTATGGAACCACCACAGTCATCGGAGTTCCAGTATTCTTTCATTTTGCCTTTTCTCTCTTGTTAGTGTGCCAGCTCATGGTTAAAGAAGTTGGTGGGCCAGGTGTGTTTGTGTGAGGAAAGGGACCCAGCTCCTCTGATAAAAGGTGCATTTCTAGAAGGAACAACCCAAATTTCTACTTTATATCTCAATGGACATACACAGTGGTGAGAGAAGTAGGTTTTGCCCATTGGCACTCTGAATTTATGGTTCAGGTGTTACATGAGGAGAATGGAAATGGTTACTGAATAGATAGTAGCAGTTTGTGCTGTTATGTACTTGGAGATTTCACCTTGTAAAAGATCTTAATGTCATCTACAAGTTCAAAATTGCTTTATATAGTCTTTCGTATAAGTGATAAAAGTGGCAGTTTCAGATATTGAGTAAATGTTATATTGAAGTACTTTGTAAACTGTAAACTTTTATATTATTTTTTTAAACATTTTTAATCATGGCAAAATATGCACAACATAAAAGTTACGATCTTCATCGTTTTTAAATGTACAGTTCAGCAGCATTGAGTATATTCACATCGTTGTGAAGTCATCGCCACCATCCATCTCCAGAGGTCTTTTAATCTTGCAAAACTGAAACTCTGTACCTATTAAATAATAACTATCCATTCTTCCCTTCTTCTGCCTCACTTCCCGCATAACCACCATTCTAATTTCTGTCTATGACTTCGACTACTCTATGTACCTCATATAAGTGGAATCATGCAGTATTTGTCTCTTTGTGACTTATTTCACTTAGCATTAAGTCCTCAAGATTCATCCATGTTGTAGAATGTATCAGAATTTCCTTCCTTTTTAAAGCTGAAGGATATTTCAGTATTCCAGTATTTCTGTTATTCTTAAAGAACTTTACTACAAGTTTGATAGAGAAGCACCTGTTGGTTTCCTTGCTTTTTATTTGTAAACTCCGAATATACTCAAGTAATATCTCAGTTCCGTGTAACTCACTCCTCATATAACTTTTGTGACAAACATTTTTAAAGAGCTTTTGGTTAGTTATAAGTAAAATATTTGCAAAGTAAAATACAGATAATCGTACCATATGCTATGAAACAACAGTTGTTTTTTTGTTGTTTTTTTGTTTTTGACTGTGTATTGGCATAATACTAAGTGATTTAGATGAATTGTTTCATTAATCCTATAACTCCATGAGGAAGGTACCATTATTATCTGTATTTTATACTTTAGGAAACCTAGTGATAACAAGGTTAAGAAACTTGTCTATAGTCTCATAGCTAGTTAACTTGACAGCTAGAATTTGAGCACACTGATTCCAGAGCCCATGTTCTTAACCACTGTGTTGAGTCATTTATTTTTTATTATTTATGTGTGGTTAATTTTGGGGAAGGATAATAATTCTTTGGCTCTGCAGAATATTTGTGATATATGCTTTACCTAACATGAAATTTTAGGGGAATAACGGAAATGCTACTTTTTAGTGTTTATGGTAGAAAACCTGTCTGAAATATGTTTAGCATTAAATATCATAATAAATCCAACTGAATTCTTTGATTTTTAAGCCACGTGTTTTATCCTGTTTTCTTTCAATATACAGTACTAAGAATTGAATCATTTTCCTTTTTTCCCTCACTGTATACTTATTCATGTTTAATGACTTCATTCGAATAGATAATAACTAAATTAAATTTATAATTAAATTCATACATCTTCAGCATATTATCCCAAAGTTATGAGGCCTTAGAACCTCTCATGAGGTCAAAGTCATCGATTTTGAATTAAAGATGTCTTCATTCATTTCTCAGGATAAAGATTTCATTCCTGACCTCAGCCAGCTAATTTCAAAGTAAACTTTTCATGCTAAAGAATGGTTGGTACAAATTCCTTCATCTAGAAAAATAAAACAGGTTCAGTCCTTATGATGGTTCATTGAATCAGTCATTTAAATTGGAAAGTGAATTAAATATAATAAAGTAAGCATTAAATATTTTCACTTAATATTATAAGCTATTTAGTATATCTGAGTTGAATATCATTTAAAAATAATACTGTCTTTTAGAAAATAGGCTTAATAGAATCTTTTTGTATTTTTATTCACTGTGTTTTTTTGTTGTTGTTATTTTATATAGCACATGCCAAAATTTAATTCGATTTCGATTAGTGGATATCACATGCAGGAAGCAGGAGCCGATGCCATTCTGGAACTGGCCTATACTATAGCAGATGGACTGGAGTACTGTAGAACTGGGCTCCAAGCTGGCCTGACAATTGATGAATTTGCACCAAGGTAAGTAAATTAAACTCAAATATTGTCTCAACATTAAGAAAAGGCATAGGACCATTTTATGAGTGTATAGCAAAATATATTGATAAAATGAATTTGTATAAATGTTATACAAGATTCTATTATGTTTTATTTGAGTGATGAGGGAATAAACCACTACTATTTATAATTAAAAATCAGAAATAAATTTGACCATAGTTCTTGGTAAATAAGAGGAATCATGTCTCCTGCTAAAAGTTGTCTCAGAGAACACAATTAACTGGCACATTTTGGCAAATAATATTAAAATGTAAACATAATGTTTAAGACAAATTTGCTTTTATTTTAATTTGTTCATTTTAAATACAGAAGTCATCTATTACATTTTATTATTTTTTTCTTACTCCACTTAAAAGTGCTTTAGAATACAAGTGCTGTTAAAAACATTTTTGTTTCAAAACAGCCTGTTGATAAAGTTGTATGAAAAACCTGAAAAAAACTTTAGAAATTTTAGTAATTTCTTTAATTTTTTGTTTTGGAAAAGTATTATTTTTCATAAAAATATTCTGTTAACATGTAGATTTATTGTTATTTCTAAATGAATTAATATATAAAATATTAGTAGATATTATCCAAAGGAAAAATTTTTCTTTGGTAATTTTTAAGATTTAAAGACATCCTAAAACCAAAATATTTTAGAACTGTTGCATTAAGAACTTCTACCAATTGTATATCAAGAATTTTTATTAAGTTTTAGTTTCTTTACTTAAGGCTCACCTTGTTTTATATAGGGATTCACAACCTTTGTGATTTAGACTCAGGCAAGTAACCTAAATGTATATAGGATATAAGGATAAAAGGGAGTAATGTGTGGGCAACAATTAGAAAAATATATGTCTACACCAAATAAAGTCATCCTTTTTTTAAAAAAAAGCTTTATTGCTATCCAAACAAAGCAAGTTTATGGTTTTAATCCCTTCGTAGATGACCTCTGCCTTTGGGTATTTTCAAAATTATATTTTATGTGTATACACACACACACACACACACACACACACACACACCACACATGCACATATATAATATATCTATTAAAATATATATATAATATATATTAGAACATATATATGTACACATATATATATGTTTTTAGAAAGTGAACACTTCTTTAAGGACACAAGAGAAGCTTCTTTCCTGAAGAAAATCAATTGTAAAGTGAATAACTCTTAACTGAAGCAAATAATCACAACTATTTTCTTCTATATGCATAAAACTATACTTTTATATGTTAAGTTTAAAGTTACTGAAGTATATATGCTTGATTTTAATTAATGAGACTGACACGCTGCCTACTGTGCTAAGGAGGCGCTTGATTTTAATTTAAGTTTTTTGAAATTAATATCTGACATTGTTTTTAATGTGGGATACAATTAGTTTTATTTTACATTTTATATTAAGTATAATCAAATTCTGGACTTAACATTACTTTTTTAGGTTGTCTTTCTTCTGGGGAATTGGGATGAACTTCTATATGGAAATAGCAAAAATGAGAGCTGGGAGAAGACTCTGGGCTCACTTAGTAGAGAAAATCTTTCAGCCTAAAAACCCTAAATCCCTTCTTCTAAGAGCACATTGTCAGACTTCAGGATGGTCACTTACTGAGCAGGTTTGTATATAATTTAAAGTGAAGAATTTTAATGAAGCCATATATTTTTTTCTAAGCAACATGGCAAAATCGGGAAATAAATTTAAGAACCTATCTGCTAATATTTGAAAATCATAATTATTCTGAAGCATAATTCATATTTGTTTTTACACATAACAAATGAATAAAATTGGTTCCCTCTAGTGGTTAACAATATAAAACCATTTAAGTCAGCTAACATGTAGTGCTGTTTTGCTTTTTTAAAAGTGAAAAAGAATGTGATGAGGAAGAAGTACAAATCATAATTTAATAAATATTGTCTTAAATAATTTTAAGAGTTAAAATTCATAACATAAAGTTGCCTAATTAAATTTGATTTTATACATACATTTTTAAATATAGTTATATGTTTAAATAAGCATGACTGTAAACAGACCATTAAAAAACTGTCATTACTTGGGTAACTTGTTTTAATTTCATTCTATTAAAAATGGTATAATGATCCTTTTTAACATGCATTTTCTTTATATATTAAATTATTTTGATACATTTAAAAATAATTTATGACTTTAAAGTTAGATTGTTTTATACATTTAAAGGTGAGTAAAAACTGATGTACTCCATATTAAATATATCTGTCTTCTTATAAATGGAGAAGTATAGATTTTAGGATTGGAAGCAACTTTAATAATTGTTTTTGTCTTAACCTCCTCATTTTTACAGCTAAGGAAATTGATGTTCAGAAAGGTCCAATGACTTGCCCAAATCACAATTAGGAACACAGTAAACTAGAACCCAGATTTCTTATCTCAGTCCATTGTTCACCTGTTTTATTAATAATTTATTGATAAATCATTTATTGAGTGCCTGTTTTGTGTACTTCTTTATGATGGGCACCTCAAGGTATACAAAATAATTAGGAGAGAGTTAATTATGAAATGGATGTTATGATCTAGGTAAACAAGGTATACAATCATGATATACTTAGAGAACAGTATTTAAGCGATACAAAAGTAAAAACAATAAATGTTTCATATTTCAGGGATTAAAGAAATGATATTTTAGTGCCTAAGCATAGATTAGACACTTTGACTCAATTCTAAGCTGGTTCATTTACTCATTTGTCTAAATTTAATTGATATTCTGAAGCCTAATACAGACATTAGCAAAGAAAGTACGCAGTAGCCACTATTTAATCGTAGCTTTATAGCTATTATATATATTAACTGCTGCCTTTTTTCCCCATCAAATACTTTAGGATCCTTACAATAACATTATTCGTACCACAATAGAAGCGATGGCAGCAGTATTTGGAGGGACTCAGTCATTGCACACAAATTCTTTTGACGAAGCCTTGGGTTTGCCAACTGTAAAAAGTGCTCGAATTGCCAGGAACACACAAATCATCATTCAAGAAGAATCTGGGATTCCTAAAGTGGCTGATCCTTGGGGAGGTTCATATATGATGGAATCTCTCACAAATGATGTTTATGATGCTGCCTTGAAGGTCAGTTTCTTCTCTTTGAAACTTTGCTTTCAAGATTTACAGGTTTATAAAGATTTATAGATATTTTGATTTATATATCAAATTATTTATAGGTTTATAAATTAAATTATTTATAGATTAATAAAATGAGAGAAAAGGAATTTTAGATTTGACTTTCTAGTATTTGATACTGAGACTTAATTTAAAATACATGTGCATTTTCTTTATTTTGTTTAGAGTTAAAAAGACAATCAGTATTAAAAGACTTAAAAAACAGCAGTCCTCCGTGCTCCACTTACTTTTTTCCAGCTTCCTTGAGTTAGCTACATCTTTTGTTTTTATCTCCACATTTTAGAATTACAGTTGACCCTTAAACAACACGGGTTTGAACTGCACAAGAACACTTATATGTGGATTTTTTCAATAAATATTCAGTTGGCTTTCCACATCCCTGGGTTTTGCATCCCCAGCTGGAAATCTGAGGATGTAGAGGGCCGACTGCATGTATTGTTCTAGGCCATTTTAGATAAGGAACTTAAATATCAGTGGATTTTAGTATCTGTGGGGGGTCCAGGAATGATACCCCACCCTACACGGATACTGAAGCATGGCTGTAGATAAGTTTTGGGAGAATCAAAAGTTATACATGGATTTTCATCTGTACGGGGTTGGCATCCCTAACTTCTGCGTCGTTCAGTGATCAACTGAAATGTATATACTGGTTTAACTTTATCAATTTTAGACATTATCTATTGTTTTGCTAGTCTGGTAGTTTAGTATTTTAGCTGATTCATATCCCCTTTCCCCTCCTCCCATACTACCAATATAATTATATCTCAATACCAGTTTTTATTGAAGTCCACTGATGTTCTCATTTGATTTAGAATGGTTTCTCTCTAGACCATTACTGCATTACTGTCTTTTCACTTCCCTTTGCTGTTATCCTGGGAATTCCTTTTACCCTCTGCTATGTTAAATCTGTATCCTGAATACTGACTATCTCTGTTGATTTATCCCTTCTTATTAAATCACATCTCATAGGAACTTCCTAAACATGGTGCATGAGAGAGTAATTATTTGAAACTTTAGATGTTTGAAAATGTCTTTGTTCTACTCTTGTATTTGACCGATGGTCTGAGTTTGAAATTATTTTCATTTGGAAGTTATAAGCACATTTCTAAGCATTGATCTATTTTTCATTCTAGCTTTTTATTCTAGCTTCCAATATTTCTGTTCAGAAATCTAATGCCATTCTCACTCAGAATCTGTCTTCCTGGAGGTTTCAGGATCTCTTATTTTTGTGTTGATGTACCTTTTTGTGTGTATAGTTCCTCCATTGTACTGGACCTTTGGTGGACCTTTTTCATCTTTCCCCTTTTCATGTTCTTATAGCACTGGGAAATTGTCTTGTATTATCTTGGAGAGTTGCCAATTTAAAATTTAAGTTAAATATAAAATTCAAAAATTTAAAACAATTTTAAATACTTTAAAATTCATATACCATATTTTTAATTCCCAAGAGCTTATTTTCATTTTCTAATTTTCCTCTTGTATGTCATACTACTTTGTTTCATTAATATAGACTCTCTTCTTATTTTTCTGAGGATATTTTACTTTTCAAGCTTTTTTTTACATTCCGTATTATCTGTTTACTCTGTGTGCCTTTTGTCTTTAGTTTTATTATTTGGAATGCAGGTTTTTTTTTCAGTAAGACATCTTACCATTGCCCTCTCCGTACGTGGTGTTTGGTAGTGCATTGCCTCTCTAGTTCATTTTCTACAGATAGTAAATTTTGCTTCTCCTGACAGAATCGGAGAGTTGGTAGTTGCAAATTCTTAAGTAGTCCCCCTCTTTTTAGCTTCCTATCTTACCTTTGACTTCTTTGAATCCAATACAGATTCTTCTTTCTTAAATTCTTCAGGGGAAAGCAAGTTTGACATTGCTTCTTTCTACTAAGTCATGTACTATTCCACCATCTATTTTCCACCAATTCATTTATATAGAAGGCTGTTATTGAAAGTTTAGATGGTTCCTGCTGCTCAAATCAAAAGTAAAATTACATTTTGAAATCTATTTTTTAAAGAATTCATTTATGTAACTATGAAAATTTTATTTATATAACTAAAAATAAAGATTAGAGAATTGATGTTATCTTTAGTTTTCTCCCAAGACATGCATAAGAGGTTTTGTTTTCCAGAATATACTTGTTAGTTTTTCCGTTGTCTTTTCAAACAACTTTAAACATAGAATTTCTTTATTTTTTTAAAATTGAGATATAATTGACATAACATTGTATTCATTTTAGGTGTACAACATAATGATTTGATAAATGTATATGTTATGAAATAGTTCTAGAATAAATTTAGTTAACATCCATCACCACACATAGTTAAAAAATTTTTGTGTAAGAACTTTTAAGATCTCCTTAGCAACTTTCAAATATATAATACAGTATTATTAACTACAGAATTTTTAATTAATGCTCTTGATGTTAATTTTTTTACGAATCTTTAAGTACACCACTAAAATAATTTAATATTGGTAATTAGGTAACATAACAAAGTTGAATAGTTTATAAAAATATATTCATATTCACTTCTCATTTTATTAATCTGTTTTTTTTATTAGCTCATTAATGAAATTGAAGAAATGGGTGGAATGGCCAAAGCTGTAGCAGAGGGAATACCTAAACTTCGAATTGAAGAATGTGCTGCCCGAAGACAAGCTAGAATAGATTCTGGTAAGACAGAGTTGAAAAGTTTACATATGAATTCCAGTATTTAAAATAAATATTAATTTCTGTTTGATGATAACATGCATAGTTAAAAAAAAAAAAACAGAAATAATGGAAAAATGAAACTGGGTAAAATATTTCTCATCTAAATCTATCTATTTTTCTATCTATCCATCTCTGTGTTTGAATATTTTTATATACATGGATGCACATGGGCAAGCACATGTACAAAGAATACAAAGTTTGTATGGAAGTATGCCCATTGTGTATATGCACCTGTGTGTGGGTGGGTATCTTCATCATTTTGAAGAAGACATGAGTATTGGTCATTGTACTCTGCATTGGAGTATTTATTCATTTGATTGGTAAATATTTTTTTAGTCTTAGGAATTTGAGACACTATACTGTGACTGGGCATATAACTGTAAATAAGACAAGCATGGTTTCTCCACCCATAGAGCTTACATTTTAGTAAGAGAGACAGGAAATGAATAAGTAAAAAGTGAATAAAAATGATTATAGATTGTGATAAGTTTTTTGAAGGAAGTAAGAAGGCATATAATCTGGGGTAGGGGTGGTAGAATGTCTTTTGATAGACTAATAATCTAGAAGTTTGAGGCAAAATATATTCTTTATCATGTTAAGGAAATGTCATTGTAATTTTGGTTTATCATATATAGATTTTAAAATATTTTTTGTTTAAAAGCTACAGAAAATTCAAGAAAATATTAGAAAACCTATTAGGTATTAATTCGCTACCTTATAAATCTTAGATGGGAGCTGCTATTAGTGTTTCAATTTTGTACAAGTGTTAGAATAAAGTTCATCAAAAACTCTGGGAAAGCATATTGTTTAGAAGAATAATAAAAATATGCCCTTAGAGATTCTGATATATACCTGTTCTTTCTCCCCTCATCCCCATCCTATACTGGGATTTGCTGATCCATACTGAAGTTTTATTAAGAGTTAAGAATACTACTTAAAAATATTAAACTTACAAGGAAAATACATGATGATCAGATTATTACTATTAGGCAATTGTTTGTGAATTGAATCTACATATTATTTTCCTCTGGGAAATTAACAGGTTCTGAAGTAATTGTTGGAGTAAATAAGTACCAGTTGGAACAAGAAGAACCTGTGGATGTTATGATGATTGATAATACTTCAGTGCGTAACAAGCAGATTGAAAAACTTAAGAAGGTAATAATAGCTATCATTCTATATTCCTAGTACTGGCTAAGCCCTTATATTGTCCTGCTTAATCCTTAACAATAGCCTCATGAGGTGGGTATGTATTATTTCCCTACATTTTAAAGATAAGGAAACTAAAGATAAGGGAGATTGAGAAACTTGGATAAATTGAATAGCCAAGACTCAAATCTAGGTCTGTTGACATCAAAAATTCATGTTTTAAATCATGATATCTACCTTTGGGAAACTTCTATGTTATTAAAAACCACACCATAATAATACCTCCCATAATTTACAGATTAGAACTGAGGCTTAGATGATTATGTAACTTACTGAAAGTTAAAAACAAAATAAAGTTCAGAGTCAGTATTTGAACCCAGGGCTTCTCATGGCAACTTATTGCCACTAGACCATGGTTTCTGATACAACTATGAATCATTTGCCTTCTGTTTTGTTTTTTTATTTAATTAAAATATATTTCGTAGTGCTTTAGTAAGCTACGGTCTATAATGAACTATATTTATTTTGATGGAAACTAAAATGCTGTCTTTCCTTTTTATTTCCACTTTTTCACTGAGGTGATCTAAAGTATATGAAATAACTAAACTAGATGAAACATTAATTCATACTCTTGTAACCTGTACATTTCTATTTTATGAAACTACCTTGGTCTCTTAATCTCTGGCTTTTGTAATTACTGCTATTTCTAAGGCAGGAAACTTGAAATTCTTTAATGGCTTTTCTCTGTTTACTTTCCCTGTGATTGTTTAAGATAGGAAATACCCCCCACCCCACCCAGTTCAAATGTTTTTTAAAAATCTCATAGACTTTGTCTAGTTATATTGGTTGTATAACTATTGTCCTTTTTTTCTGTTAGAGTTATGTCAGATGTTTACTGATATTTTCTCTTTCACCTTCACAAAAGCCTCAATATTTATTATATTTGGAAAACCCTTTTCTCTTTTATACTTAAGGCTTTTATTAACTCTATACCCTCAAGCTTGAGGAGTTCCATTTACAATAAATGATAATAGACCATATTTCAGGCAAGAGAGAGAAATTTAGTAATGGAGTTGGGTTTTTCCTTGCTCTTCATATAAAGTTTTTGGTCCACCTCTGCTTATAGATGCTATATAATTCTAGTGACATCTTGAGCAGTATATTTGAACTTTTACAGGTGGTGAAAACTTGTAAAAAAAAATGGATTTTAGATAACTTTGTTTACATAGGTTATTGGCAGAGCAGAGAAGAGCTAGGACCTGAGGGTAAAAGTTTTTGACATGCTTTTCATTGTCTTTCTTTTTGGCAATATTTCTCATGGTCTTTTCTCTCTGTCTGTTTCTCCACCTAACCCCCCCACCCCAGGATTATCTTTAAATACAACAAATAACAATATGCATACATAGTATTACTAAAAGGTTGTTAATTAGCTAAGGGAAACTTAAAATGTAACTAAACTATTCTCTAAATTGTAATCTTTTATCTTCTTCTTTGTCACTGTAATCTTTAGTGTGCCTTTTAAGTTCTTTATATAAAAGAGCCACTTGTTTTCAATGCTTTGCTACATTAGAAAAGCATTATTATCATTGTCTTGTTCATTTTTGATTTATCAGGGTCATACAAAATTTAGTGTTATTTTAGGAAGTCCTTAAATATATATGGAATGTGTTAGTGAGTAAATTAAAGAAATCTCAGAACTGATATATATATATTTTTTTCTTTTGTTTTTGAGGTTAGAATTATGGAACAATTTCTATATGACATATATCAGGGTCTAATCTCCTCATCTCTGTTTTATTCTCTATTCACTTAAATTGTCCCTTTCCTTGACTTTTCCCTAAGGTCAAATCTAGCAGGGACCAAGCTTTGGCTGAACGGTGCCTTGCTGCACTTACTGAATGTGCTGCCAGTGGAGATGGGAACATTCTGGCACTTGCAGTGGATGCAGCTCGTGCAAGGTGAGGATATGTAAGTCTGGAGATTTCCAGAGAGTAGAAGTTGACTAGTTTAGCTTTTCAGAGTGTATTAAAATAAAAGGTTGATCCTATAAACCATGTTATTCTAAAAGAAAATATTAGAAATGAAATGAAGTCTTGTTTTTCTTAAACATCTGTGCATTTCAAATATGCATATATTTTGAATGGAATATATTAATACTTGTTTGTTTTTCTGAGACTCAGGATATTTGACACTACTGTAATGAATCCATGTCACTGATTTGCAGGTTGAAGTTTGATGTGCTTTCAAGAATAGGGAGACATTATGTTGGACAGTAAGCAAACTTGCCCTTTGTCCAGAGGTAGATTATATGTCTATCTTTCAAGGCTATTCACTATATAGACATCTTCGAAGACATAGTCCAGAATAAAGGGCCATCACTGTTTTGCCTTGCAGAAAAGCGAGTGACCCACAGAAACTTTTTCCCTAATATATGATGATCTTGCTAAATAAATTATTTTTGCTTTTATTATTTATTGCTTAAGATAATGAACTTTTTGATATGTTTTTTAAAGTGTTTAATGGATAAATAGTAGTAAGTGCGTTGGTTTTTTTTCAGTTTTAATTTCTTCAGTACCGTGACTCATCTGCTTAAAATCCTCCAATGGTCTTCCATGCCTTTTAAATTAAAACCTAATCTTACCATGGCCTGCAAGTCCATGATAGATATGACTTGCCTACCTCTGACCTATTATGCTGTGTCCCCAATGTCTTTCTTTCTATTTTTAGAATACAAAACATATTTTACAACCTCTCAGAGCCTTTGCATTTAGTGGTTCCTTTTTCAAATACTCTTCCCCCTCATATTCTCCTTCTTATTATTTAAGTCTTAGTATAAAAGTCATATCTTCATATCTTTGGTATCCTTAAAATAGCTTTCCCAGCTACCCTTCTCCATTTTCTTATTTTAGTGTCTTCATAGTACTTATTGCCATATGAAATTATCTTATTAATTTGTTTGCTTATGTATTATTTATGGTTTGTATCCTCTGACTAGATGATAAGCTCTATAAGAGCAGGTACCTTTTTTTTTTCAGTTTTATATATCAGTGTATCTCACTCACCCTATATTAGGTACTCAGTACATGTTGATTGAATTAATCAAATAGATGGAATATGCTAAAATATTTGCTTTTTATCAAAAAATATCAGTGGAAATCTTGCTCTTTGCCCATTTATGTCGTTGTGCTGGATTATTAAGTAACCTTTAGATACTCATATAGTTTTTTTTCTTTGACAAATTTTGGAAAGCCATCTAAAATAATTTCTATAAATATTCCAAGGAAAGATGCTTTTGTGAATGCAGTAAAAACCACTTATTTAGATTTTTGACAGGCTACTTTTTACTTAAAATCTCTAATTAGATTGAATATTAATGTAAATAAATATTTTTATCTCAAATAATGATGTTAATAGAACTGCCATGTAATATTTTAGGTGTACAGTTGGAGAAATTACAGATGCCATGAAAAAGGTATTTGGTGAACACAAAGCTAATGATCGTATGGTGAGTGGAGCCTATCGCCAGGAATTTGGAGAAAGTAAAGAGATATCATTTGCCATCAAGAGGTGAGATTTCTTAATGTCATATCTTCTCTTACTATAATACCCATGTATCTACTGTGGGCTTAATTTTTTCACATACCTCTTGGAAAATATTTGAATTGACTTTCTTGTTAGCCTGCAGTTTTACTAAAATAATATTTAGAATTTTCACCATAATCCCCTTTAGGAGTTTCTCATTTCAAACAAATATTTGTTTAAATAACAACTCTGATATTGCTTCATCTCCTCCAGGTACTTAAATTTCATTCTTCTTACTCTAGTACATTTTCATATTTTCTTAAGTTTATTTACATTAATTGCTCACATAATTACAAAAATATTAATATTTCTATTTGAAAGTAAATATTTGGTTGCCATCTATATACATAAATTGAAATCAGTCTTCAATGATCTGACAATAATAACACTGTCAAACATGATTTGGAAATATAAATTAATATAAATTGACCATGCTTCTCAAGTGTAATAAGTAGCTTCCTGATGATTGGTTTTTTCAAACTGTGTAATAAATTTACCACTAATTTCATGTGAGGTATAAATTTATTGATTTAAGTATGCAAGTATTTTGATTATACATTGTTATAAGACACATTTCAGTTAGCTTGGGGGAGTTCACACCTGTAAAGGATAGGTGAGATATGGACAGTTCAAAACAGCTAATGAGAGGAAAAAATAGCATGAATGATAGATGCCATGTTCATCCCTCTGTCAACCAAATCAAAGTTGTGACAGAAACAAGGAGCAAAGAGCAAGGAAAAATCACCTGGGATCTAGAGGAACAGGCCATACAACTAGGAAGAAATCCAGGAAATCACCCTGCAATGGCAGAAGGTAGGATGGGGCGAGGACGCAGGATTGCCGGGTCTCCAGTGGCTGAGGCGGAGGCTGTGGCAGCAGCAGCAGCAGAGGCAGACGCCTCTTAAAGGGGCCACGTTAGTCAGTGGATTTTTGCGATGATGGACCTGCTCGCTCTGAGTACCAGTGCTGGTTGGGCTGTGCACCAGGGCACCAGGGACTGATGGGGAGACATTGTCGGAGTGAGGGCTAAGGCGAGACTTGCTCTGTACACAAGTGCTGGTAGTGTCCATTGTTCCCTGTTGAGCCCGTATAGCAGACACAGCACTGCCATAGCCCTGAGGTAATCAAACTGGATAACAGAGGTCGCTCTGACCAAAGGATTCCCTGAAACCTCGCCTCTCCCAACTCGCAGCCCCACCCAAGTCACATCCAGGTATATCCTCAGCAAGTCAGGTGCTCCTTGCTGAGCAGCGTCTAGACTCACACTGGAGGCAGCTGGCCTCAGTTTCTGGTGTGGCCTTTGGAGACAACTATAAGCATAGCATCTGTGAATTGCTTGTTGAATCTTAACAGGTGGCTCCGGAGGGGCACAGGCTTGGGCTAAACTTGGCCTGCAGCTGAACGCCTCAGGACTGTGCCACTGGACACCTACTTCACAAATCCACACTAATAAGACTGGGAGACTTAAGAGCTTTGCTTAGTACATAGAAACAGACACAGAAAGGCAGACAAAATGGGAAGACAATGAAGCAGAAATCATATGAGAGAACTGAACAGAGATCCAGAAATAATGGAGTCAAGTAATCTAACAGATGCGGAGTTCAAAACACTGGTTGTAAAGATGCTCAGTGAACTTTTGGGAAGTGTACATAAACTGAGTGAGAACTTCAACAAAGAGATAAACATAAAAATGGAAATGGAAATTATAAAAGGGAACCAGTCTGAAATGAAGAACACATTATCTGAGATGAGAAGTATATTAAATGGAATAAACAAAGTGAATAAAGAAGAGGATCAAATGGGACATGGTTTCATAGTGTAGCAGTTAGCACGTCTGCTTTACATGCAGAAGGTCCTGGGTTCGTGCCCCAGTAGAGCTGTGGTCCATGGTCTACGGCCATGCCACTCTGAACAAGCCCGACTTTGGAAGCTAAGCAGGGTCAGGCCTGGTTAGTACTTGGATGGGAGACCACCTAGGAAGACCAGGTGCTGTAGGCATAAATAATAATAAAAAAATATATAACAATAAAAAAAAGAGGATCAAATGACCCATCTAGAGGATGGGAAAGCCAAAGACACTCAAACAGAATGACAAGAAAAAAGATGCCAAGACTATAAAAATAATTTAAGGAGCATATGGGACACTATTAAAGGTCAAAATATCCATCTCATCAGCGTACCTGAAGGATAACAAGATATTGAACAGCTGTTTGAAGAAATAATGATGGAAAACTTTCCTAACCTGGTGAAGGAAATAGTCATACAACCCCAGGAAGCTCAGAGAATTCCAAAAATCAGGGTTCTAAAGATCCCCACACCAAGACATTGTAATTAAAATGCCAAAGGTTACATACAAAGAAAAACAAATCTTAAAAGCAGCAAGAGAAAAGCAAGTAGTTACCTACAAGGGAACATCCATAAGACTGGTAGCTGATTTCTCAACAGAAACTGCAAGACAGAAGGGCTTGGAACAAAATATTCAATGTGGTGAAGACCCAAGATCTATAGTCAATATTACTTTATCCAGGAAAGCTATCATTTGGAGTTGAAGAACAGATAAAGAGCTTCCCAGACAAAAATAAGCTAAAGGAATTTATCACCACCAAGCCAGCATTACAGGAAATGGAGGGCTTCTTTAAGAAGAAAAAACATGTATCAAAAACAGGAATAAAGAATGGTAACAACTATATTCCTATCAATAAGTACCTTAAATGGAAAAGAATTAAGTGCTCCAACCAAAAGATAGAGTGGCTGAAAGGATAAAAAAAACAAGACCCCTACATATGAAAAGGAAGGAGATGGAAAAAGATATTGCTTTGATGGATCTAGAAGGTATTTAAGTCAGACAAAATAAGATAAACACTATATGATTTCACTTATATGTGAATCTAAAGAATAAAAAGAACAAACCAATCAAAACCAGACTTACAAATATAGTGGACAGTATGGTGATGGACAGAGGATTGGGGGGCTGAGAGAATGGTGTAAAGGGTTAAACAAGTACAAATTAATAGTTGATTAATGGTCATGGGGATGGGGAGCATGGCAAAGGGAATGCAGTTAGCATTAATATGGTCAGGGGAGGGAGGGAGTAATTGGGGTATCGTTTTATGAACTGTATAGATGTCTAACCAATGTACTGTATACTTGAAACTAATTAAAATAAATTTAAAAAACTGCTAATGAGTCATATGTATAAATAACTATGAAAGGCACTTTTTCATTCATACTTAAATATTTATGTATATGGTACTCTGGAGACTGGCTTAAGAAGGTGAAAAGTTGTCATTTTATCATCTTTCTCCACTGTGATGTTCTCAGTGTTATGGGCTTATACACTGTGTCATCTTTCAGATTTTCCTCTAAGAGGGAGATGGTAAACATATTCAGGCTTTCATGGAGTTCACAATGTAAAATAGAGATGTTAAGAAAATTTGATTTAAAGATTTGGTCTTTTTAAATAAATCTGGAAGATTTTTTTCATACATGTGCTGCCAAAGCAGGCACTAAACAAAGGTAAGATATATAGTTTTTATATCTTACCTTTGGGCAATTAATATATAACTCTTGTTATATTTTAAATGTTGTTCAGGGTTCATAAATTCATGGAACGTGAAGGTCGCAGACCACGTCTTCTTGTGGCAAAAATGGGGCAAGATGGACATGACAGAGGAGCAAAAGTTATTGCTACAGGATTTGCTGATCTTGGTTTTGATGTGGACATAGGTCCTCTTTTTCAGGTAATGAGAATTGCTGGAGGTGATTTCAAAAGTATGTCATAAATCGCTTTCATTTAGGAAAAATCATAAAAAGATAATAGACCAATGATGATGTTTTAAAGTCGTAAAAGAAGAACTTGAATTCAAAAAAATTCCCCAATTTATTTTTGAATGCATGTAACCTAATTAATTAGGACAGAAATAAGAATAAACTGTAACTCATGTTAATGTACTTGTTACTCAGATTGTAAAAATCATTGTTAATTCTGAACTAAAATTTTTATTAGGCTCCTGAAGCTGTAAAGATTTATTTCAAAGATCTTATTGTACCACTTATTAAGATTTGACTAATATTTTGTGAGAAAGATAGCATACATCAAATTTCTGGAAAGTGTTTTGAAAAGGAAATCAAGCATCAGCGTGAGCTTGATTTATAATTAGATTTTCTCTTTTTTTACTCTCTAGTAGTATTTTATTTAACCACAGAGTATTAGACCTTGCAGGAAAATAATTTGTTGGAGGTAAATGAAGCTAAAATTCTCTATAGAGTATGGAGACATTAATCATCTACAACCCCCCCCCCCAAAAAAAAAAAAAATTGGCAGAAGAGTACCTTGTAATAACTTTTATATTAAAAAGTTACCCATTATATATTTAATGATAATCTACCAGATGCTAGGTGCTAAGTTGAATAAGATAGAATTTTTGTCTTTAGGGAGGTTAGAAGCTCCTTACAGAGATTTACTTACCAGTAATCACAGCATAATAATAATTACTATAATTAAAGTTGGGACAAAAGGTTTGTACAAGTATCCTGAGAACTTATGTTTCAACTATGCCTTTCAGTCACTGGGAGAACAAAGCAGAGAAGGGCATGCTAAGAAGAAGGGTTGGCTTGAGCAGAGGTGCAGGGGTACAGAGCTGTGAGATGACATGATGCCTTCAGGTAACTGCTAGAGGTTCGGTAAAATTAGAATACAGTGCTTAGGATGGTATGTACATTATAAAGAATAGGGTTATATGCAATTGTAAGGAGTTTGAACTTGATCTCAAATGTGTTTGGATAGAGTGACACAATCAAATTTATACTTTAGAAAACTCATTTTCTAGTAAAATCACTTTCTGAAGTGGATTGAGAGAAGCTGTGGCTAGGTGCAAGGAGTCCAGTTCAGTAATCAGAGTGAGAAACAACAAAGGCCTTAACTAAGGCAGTATGAGGGTATTCGCAGAAACAAGAAGTCAGCTAGGGTTTTGAAGAAAGTTTAATGAAGGGGATGTTTATAGATATACGGGCAGGCTTAAGAGAACGAACGAGCTTGTGGAACATTCAAATGCACATGACCATGCAAGTTAGATATACATGTGTAGAGCAAGGAGGAGCCTCAATTATAGACAAGATTTTAAGATTTATTAGTATATAAATGTTACTTAAAACCATGAAAATGGGTCTAATTTTCTATTAATAGTATATACAATTAGATAAGAACTTGAACATTAAAAGGAAAGAGAATAGAAGGAAGCAGCAAAGGAGCTAAAGGAAATGGGATGAGTAGTGGCATAAAAACTAAGGAAGAAGTCTCAAGGAGGGGGAGGTACTATTATTATATAATGCAGCGACACCAGCTAAGATAAAGACTAAAAGAGTATTCATTGCATTTTTACCAGTGAAGAAGTAAATCTTTCTGAAGAGGCCCAGCCTCTGTAGAATCTTCCATAAGAATTTTCTCTTTTTGAATTTTTGAGTATTACTCTAGAGAGTCTAGAAGGAATTGTTACTATAAAGTTAGCCCAAACTTCTGGAGATATGTCCTTGAACTATGTTGGTAGGTAAATTTATAAAATATGTTTAGAGTCTTATACATTTACGGTAGGTTTTATTCAGAACCTCAAATATATTTTGGATTAAATTAATATATGTATTTAGATTGCTTTCATTATTTAAGTTGAATAGTTTAATATTTTTTTACTTATGTTTACCATTTAAGGTTTTTTGTTTGTTTTAAATAGCGATCAAATATAATGCATTTCCAATATTTAGTAGTTACCTTTTGGGAAATATTTTTTCATAAAGTAAAAATAATTTTAAAAATTTGTTCTTGGCCATTGGCACCTAAAATAATTTTTTAAAAACTGAAAGTTCATTTCCTCATTACATTCCATGTATAAAAACATAATTTTCCTTTTAGTACCATAACTTTGTTAACATAATACCGTTATTTAAAAAAACTTATCTGTGTTTGAAGTTACAATCCTACAGTTCTCTGATGACTAATCAAAATTAGATTTGACGTTTTAAAATTTTCAACATAAAATACAGGTTGTATAAATATAAAGCATGGAACTGAATTGTTAAAATGGAGTTTTAACCTAATCAATTTTGGTAACATGGATGATATGAATGACAAATCATGCTTAAATCAACCAAATTTAAACTATCAATGGCAAGACTATGCACATTTTCTTTAAAGGTTTTAATTTTATGTTTGTATTTTTCATAGATTTGTGGTTTTACTTATATGTTATTGGACTTACCTAGAGAGAGATTTTTGAATGTGGTTTCATTACTGAAAGTGTAGAATCTTTTGTTTCCATACTAAAATTATGAGCCTAAAAATCTTGTCAAACTCAGAAAATTCACAGATTTTGATACTTTTTTGTACTTATAATTGTGCAGTGATTTCTGAGGTGGCCTTATCCTTCCCAAATTTCTCAATTTACATTTTCTTCACAATGAGAAACTTGAAGGCATCATTATATGAAATGATTTAAATACGTGTAACTTATCAAAGCAATGTTTCAAACTCATTGCAGAGAGTGGATATGATCTTGTTGGGTAACTCAAATTATAGGTGAATATTTGAAAATATCCTTTATGATTCTGTATCCCAAACTGGTTAAATCTAGTTAGTAAATGAGAAACACATCCTCTTTGGCACTGTCTCTTGTTCATACACTCATGTGGTTGCTGTAGTTCTTTAATTATTTTCTAGATTTCTCATAACATTATTTTGGTCCAGATATTTCTGTTAATTTGGTGTCTCCTTGGGAGAATGAGTCCTGGAGTTCTCTATCTGCCATCTTGTGGACATCACTCTTTCCCATTCTCTATTAATACCTAAGATTCGCTTTTTCACATTACATTTTATGTTTAGTCTTTGACATCTTCATAGATACTATAACATGTTGTCTGTACAACACAACAACTCAGAAAATGTTAACAATGAAGACATGTATTTTTAAAAAATTATACGCTTCTGGTCAGGATGGAGTAGGTAAACACTGTGCTTGTCTCCTCTCACAACCACATCAAAAGTATAATTAAACTATGGAACAGCATTGTTGGGAGTCACCTGAAATCTAGCTAAATTAAAGTCCTACAACTGGGGACATACTGAAGAGGCTACCTTGAGACTGATTGAGAGGATATAGAATCCATCACTGAAAGGGCTACTGGACAAAAAAAAAAAGAATCATGGATTCTAAGAATAGGTATACAACAAATGAACAGCAACTCTTCCATGGAACAGATGCTGACTCATTGTCACATGTCAATCAACATGCCTTTAACTGCAGTTATGCTGGAAAGAATGCTGTGGTCCATGGAAAGGTTACTATTTTGCCATTGATACCAATTATCCTGCCAATAATACATACTCCAAGACCAGATGTAAATGAGGCAAAGCACATGTATTAAGTGCGAGTACTTACTGGAGTCTACACACATGAATATCAGTCATTAGTTATGCCTCCTTAAAAAGAACCCTCAAAGTCCTACTGACTTAGACCTGTATGGCACTGTCACATATAACATGCAAAATCCAAATTTATTTGTGGTATTTTATGACTACCAGTCCTACCCAGAGTACCTCATTAGTTTTAAACAGTAACATTTTGGTATCCTTCATGGAAGAGGTTATTCATCTGAACCTATCTAGCTGTAAAACAAGTTTTAGATTGTTTTCTCAACAGCTTTTTTGAAAATAAAAGGATCTTAGAAAATCAGACTTTCTTCAGTTTCTCTTTCATAACTGGAATGAACCTATCCTGAAAACAATAAATTTGAGAATTTAAATTTAAAAAATTACAATGAGGAGATAGTATATTTTGCTTATATTCTTTATTGTGAAGATTTTTGGAGGGAACTATATTTTGTTGTAACTTAAATCTAATTGATAAATTCTAGTGCTAGAAGCAAATACAGTGCTGGTGTTTAGTATTTATGATTTGAGAATGATGAAATATTAAGTTATATTCACTTAAGGGTTTTTAATGAGGAAAATCTTGGAATGATTAAGTAGATAGCACTTAGTTTTTGGAATAAATGATGATTCATTTCTGTTTTCTACTTGTTTAGACTCCTCTAGAAGTGGCCCAGCAGGCTGTTGATGCAGATGTGCATGCTGTGGGTGTGAGCACACTTGCTGCTGGCCATAAGACCCTAGTTCCAGAGCTCATCAAACAGCTTAACTCCCTTGGACGGCCAGATATTCTCATAATGTGTGGAGGAGTGATACCACCACAGGTATTTTTCATCTCCTGTATTTTTTTAGTACTATGATAGGAATCCTGAGTAACAATAGCTTATATGTAGCTCTTTAATTTGCTGTACACTTTTACTTAAGGTACATTTTTTTTTCTAGATTTTGTGCCATATTATTTCCTGGTGATTTTACTAAGTAAATTCTACAAAATCCAAACATGGACAGTGTTATTTTCTGTTCAAGTTACATTATAATTCATTCCGAATAATTTAATTTAACAATTTCCAAAGCTTCTATGAGAGAATTGCCTCCTTGCTAACTAGAACCTAGATGGAGATTTACTTTCATCATATTCAATAAATAGTGATGATGAAGAAACAGGACAAAAGTAATAAAATCTAACAGCTGAAATAGAGAATGGTAAACACACTGTGCATATATCAGTCCCTAGACAGAGTATAATGAGCACTCCTTTTCCTTATAATAAAGTGAGTCCTTTAGTTAGCTAATCAGTAGCATTTGCTTCTGTATTTTAGAGTAGCTCCTCTGTCCCTTTCCTCTATGTTCCCATCCCTAAATGTTGCTCTAACTCAGAGCTATATCAGTTATATGGTCCAATAAAACCCCTTTTTATTAAACCTAATTTGATTGGGGTACAGCTTTCTTAGAGCCAAAAATATCCTAAATCAGTCATAAATGGAATTAGCCTGTCCTGCAAATTATTGTTATTGGCTGAGTGGGGAAGAGGTGGATTCTTGAATAAAACTTTGGATCCTTTTAGGAGAGGAGAAATGGATGCCAGGTAACAGTCAATTTACTAATGGGGTAGGGGACTCCTTCCATTTATTACCTTACCTGGCAGTTAAAATAATTAGTTAAGACTTAAATTAGATCTATTTCCAATCCCATTTTCAATTATATCATTTTCTTTTTTACTGAGAATGGAAAAACTATTGAATTAAAATGATTTATACCATCTATAAATCATTTATAACAGGAATCTATCAGTGAAATGTGATCTCGTGTCCAGATGTACAGTTTTTTCCCCCTCCATTACAACTCAGAATATACAATAATAACTTTATATACTCCTTACAAAATGAAAAAATATGTATGTATGAGGTTGTAAGACAGGTAATAATGTGGGCTGGCAAACAAACTATTATTTATTCTTTCTAACAACACAGTTCTTAAAGGTGGAATAGTCAACATAAAATTGTTTTTATTAACATACTTTTTTCCCCCATAAATATTGTTTACTATTAGGGAATATAAAGGGCTTTTATTTTTTACTGCTGTCTATCTATAGAATACTTTTATCTATATTGCAGTTTTAGAGTCTATAATATTGAAGCTCTTGGATATGATATTAAAATTTCAAAATCAAAATAGTTAGACAACACGAAATAGTGGAATTGAAATATGAGTTGAGAAAAAACTACAAGCCTTTTATGTAAGTAAACTGACATTTTCAAGAAATACATTTCATACAAGTTGTTTTAACCCTCTGAATATTTGAATTACTTGGCACATCTTTAGATGTTTGCCATACCTTTTTCCCCATGAGTTTAAAGACTTAGGATCATTTTCTGTAATGATACACTTGAGTGTTAATATGGGTATCCTTTAAATACAATTATAAAAGTCAACAGCCATGCATTTTTCTCATTATAGGTTTGTAGCACATATATAAAATGTTATTATTAGTTTGAAAGACACTTAGATTTTAAATTAGATAGCACTAATATATGGTGGTTAATCAAACAGATTTAGCCATTGCCATTGTGGAGTTTACATTTTCTGCAGCCCAAATAAATAAATGTGGTTTGTTCTTACCAGTATTTGTAACTGTCGTCAGGGTCTTCTACTCTTCTTAACAGCAGTGGCTTCCAGGTATTTTAGGAAAGGTTAGTAGCCTCATGATGCCTGCTTCCATCATGAAGCAGGCAATGTAATATTCCTGGCCCAGCTCAGTGGAGGATATTTTACAATAATAACTTTTCATGTAGAGATAATTTCAAACTAATAGATAAGGTACAAAATGAAAATAGTACAATCATCTGTATTCTGTTTACTCAGATTCACTTGTTTTTAACATTTTTTCTACTCTTTAAAATATATTTTACAAGGCTTATGTAGGGACTAGGTAAGTCAAGAACCCTTTCTCCAGTTGCAACAGTTCACAGTCCTCTCCCAGTTGAGTCTTCTATTTGAAATCCATAACTCAGAAGTCAGAAAAAAATATTGTGCAGCATTATTAGGAAAGTATAAAAAGATAGCCTATCAATTTGACCATCCTCAATTTTGAGATAATTGTAATTATACATTTCATCAAGCTTTCTTATGAACATTTGGATCTATAGCACCTGCTCAAGAACAGTGACATATTTTGAGTACCTTTATGTGTCAAGTGTTAAGGGTATAAAGATGATTAGACATAATCTCTGTCCTTAGAAGTTCATAGACTGGAAGAAGCGAAGTTCAATAAGATGTGTTAAGTGCCTTTGCAGAATTATAATATTACAAGAATAGTACAAGGAAATAATAGATACAGAAAAGAAGTTGTTGGGAGTTAATTAGCATGACCATGTAATTTATCCAAATGTGATCTCTTTTGAGATTGAAAATAAGTGCTATTAAAAAGAGTGCTGTAAAAACAACAACAACTTATTAAAAATGGGTGGAGGCACTGAATAGATAGTTTTTCAAAGAAAACATACAGATAGCCAACAGGTACATGAAAAGATGCTCAGCATCCCACATCACTAATCGTCAGCAAAATGCAAATCAAAACCACAATGAGATATCACCTAATATCTGTTAGAGGGCTGTTATCAAAAAAAAAACAAAACAAAACAAGAAATAACAAGTGTTGGCAAGGATGTGGAGAAAAGGGAACCCTTGTATACTGTTAGTGGGAATGTAAATTGATACAGGTACTATGGAAAACAGTATGGAAGTTCCTCAAAAATTAAAAATAGAACTTTTATATGATCCAGTAATTTTACTTCTGGGCATTTATCTGAAGAAAACAAAACCATGCACCTCCTTGTTCACTGCAGTATTATGAACACTAGCCAAGACATGGAAACAACTTAAGTGTCCATTGATGGATAAATAAATAAATAAAATGTGATACACACACACACACACACACACACACACACACACACACACACACACACTGGAATATTATTCAGCCGTAAAAAAGAATGAAATCTTGCTATTTGCAACAATATGGATGGACCTTGAGGGTGTTATGCTAAGTGAAATAAGTAAGACAAAGACAAATACCATATGATTTCACTTATATGTAGAAAAACAGCTTGATAGTTTCCAGATGTGGAGTGTGGGTGAAATGGGTGGAGGGAGTCAAAGAAAAACTTCCAGTTATAAATTTCCAGTTATAAATAAGTCATAGAGATGTAATACTATATTGCATATTTGAAAGTTATACTATATTGCATATTTGAAAGTTACTAAGAGAACAAATCTTTAAAGTTTCTAACAATTTTATAACTCTTTGTGATGGATGGATGTTAGCTGTACATACTGTGGTGATCATTTTGCAGTGTATACAAATATTTAACATAAATATGTAACATAATATCATGTTATACACCTAAAACTAATATAATGTTATATACCAGCTATACCTCAATCAAAAAAAAAAAAAAAAAAAGGCTAATGAGAAAAAATGAGTGCTGCAACAATAAGCACAAAGCAGAACGTCCTGGAATATATAATCACCCTAGTGGTTGAGGATCAGAGCTTTAAAGCATGTTCTACACTCAATATTATAGCTACAAATATTCCAGTGTCAAACAGCCTAAAGCCTGGAGTTGTATTTGTGTCCTGGGAATATTTTCACTCAAACTTTGACTGCATTTAAAATAAACTGACAAACAGCAGCATCAACAACAGAGAATTTTTTAAAAATGAGCTAATCTTCATTATAAAAAATTTAATTCCATCATGAAACCGTATTCAAAGTACCACCATTCACTAGCTACAGACAAAATACCTTGGAGAAAATGTCTTGTAAACTCAAAGCTATAATGTGATGCTAAATTTAACACAAATAATGACAAGTAGTGAAAATTTAAGTGATAGAAAATTATAGTTTAGGGCTCAGAAGTTCTCAAGCAGTAGCCCATACTGCTTTCACCACGAACAAAACACTGGGTTATTTGGAAAATGGGCAGAATGTGTTTTGTTCTTTTAATGACTTGGAGTATGAGGGTGATACTAATGGCTATTAGTAGCAGTCCCAATCAAGGAAGAATTTTTCAACTCCAAATGAGAATAGTGTACCAGTTCAGAAAATTTGCAGTATTCAGGACAAAGAAAAAAGAAAAGCATGTATTATCCTTTTGTTTCATTTCTTTGAAATTAGAAGTATTGTCATTTCTATTAATTTAAACAAATTCTTTCAACAGGATTATGAATTTCTGCTTGAAGTTGGTGTTTCCAATATATTTGGCCCTGGGACTCGAATTCCAAAGGCTGCTGTTCAAGTGCTTGATGATATTGAGAAGTGTTTGGAAAAGAAGCAGCAATCTATGTAACATGCTGTTTTTGTTTTAGATTTTTTCTCAAATTTTCTTTCAGTGATGATCAAAGAAGATATTCTCAGTTTAATTCAACACCTGATAAGGCTTTCCTGAAAGCTTTACATTAAAGTACTTGACTTATAATAATGTTGTCATGTTATAAGTGTGTAGGTGCAGTTTCACTTAAAAAATTATCCTTAAAAATTCTCTGTAACACATATTCAGTACTTTACCAGAAACTCTAGACAAAGATATTCTTTTTAAAAATCATGATATTTATTTGAAATATTACTTATAAATCTATTTCCTTTTTATTTTAAGGATTAAAATTTACCTTTAAAATCTGAGTAGTCTCATTTTCAATTTACCATTATATTGACGAGCAATATCCATTTTATTCATACCCATATATGAATAAAATAATTACATCTATCTTGGAAAAAAATAGTGCTAGAGTATTTATATAGGGAAATATATTGTGGTTGTGGTCCTTAGACAAACTCTATTAGAATTACCTCAGTTAGAATATTAAATAAGAACCAAAGGTTGGAACAGGAGGGAAACGGCAGAAAACTTCTTCAGGTCTGACTCACTTTCTTTCTGGGCACGAACATGTGACCTTGTTATTGCTAGGATTGGCTCAAGACCCCAGAGAGTAGGTGTTTATGACTTTTCTGTAAAATGAAAGTGCTTTGGTTGTTAAAATGGCTTCCTTCAGAATGATGATATAAGCTGGGAGTATAGAAGAGCTATGGTATATATATCTGGAAAATGCGGTGATATAATTCAGTCCAAGTCTGAAGACCTGAGAACCAGGGGAGCCCATGGTATAAATCTCAGCCCAATAGCTGGAGAAAATAATATGAGATATTCCAGCTCAATAAGACTAGAAAAAAGGGTTGAATTCCTCCTTCCTCTGTCTTTGTTCTATTCAGGCTCTCAACAGATTGGATGATGCTCACTCACATTGGGGAGGACAATATACTAAGTCCACTAATTCAAATGCTAATCTCATCCAGAAACATCCTAATAGACACATCCAGAAATAATATTTAATTTGGACACTCTGTGGCCAATCAGGTTGACATGTAAAATTATCTATCACAGGATCCTTACACGTGGCTGGAATACACTGCTGTATATAATGCTGCTACTGTGGAAAATGATATGACTTTTTAAAAAAACAATTACCAAATGGTCCAGAACTGTGTGTATTCAGAACAATTGAAAGCAGGATTCGAACAGATATTTGTGTACCCATATTCATAGCAGCATTATTCACAATAGCCAAAATGTAGAAGCAACCCAAGGTCCATTGACAGATGAATAGATAAATAAAATGTATATACTTAGAGTAGAATACTATTCAGCCTTAAAAAGGAGGAAAATTCTGACACAGGCAATACCATAGATGAACCTTGAAGACATTCCAACACCATAGATGAACCTTGAAGACATTCAAGTAAAATATTCCAGTCAAAAAAGAATAAACATGATTTCACTTGGAGGTAATAGAATAGTCAAATTTAGAAAGTAGAAAAGTGGTTGCCAGGTCCTGGGGATAGAAGGGAATGAGGGATCAGTGTTTAATGGGTATAGAGTTTCAACTGGGGAAGATGAAAAAGTTCCAGAGATGAATGGTGGCCATGGTGGCACAGCAATGTGACTATTCTTAAGGCCACAGAAATATATGCTTGAAAATGGTTTATTAGATAAATTTTGTTATGCAAATTTTACCACAATAAGAAAGTGCTTAGGACAGTCCTGACATGCAACGTGTTTTATAAACATTAATTGTTACTATTATTTTTACTGGAAAAGAATGAGAAGTAAGGCATGAAACTGGGAATGTAGATGGACCAGATTATATATGGAGGCTTGTACAGTTAAGAAATTTGGATTTTATCCTGAAGATAAAGATAGGGGATCGTATAAAGGTTTTAACTGAAGAAATAATCCGATAAAATTCATGTTTTAGCACAGCAGCTGTGTGGAAGATGCTTCTTAATGGGAGCAAGACTGAAAAATGTAATAGAGAAATTCTAAGTTATCGACAATCTGCTTAGGTGCTGCTCAGAGATGGCAACAATGGAGAGGATATCATATTTTAGAAGATTGAATTGACAGAATCTGGCTTTATCTTAAAAAAATAGGCTCTTGATTTGCTGTGTGGAATCTGCTATGTCCCCTCACCGATTTTGGTTGTTGTTTTGTGGACATTTTTTAACATACAGTGATTTAATGACTAGAGACACTGGAATAATGTTAAAAGTAAGAAAAGGTAAAATTACAGTATTTGTTTTCTAGTGACTTTTTTTTTTTTTTTTGGTCAACACTAGAGCTGCGGAAGCTTTTCTGGCTTTGGAAATATACTAGCATGATGTCTTTAGGGTATTCTGAAGACATCAAAATCCTTTCTGCGCAACCTAATGGAAATTTAAGTGTTATATAAATATAATAGTATTACAGGAAGTGAGGGAGAGGTTTGAAGAGGAATTCTTTCAGAGCAAAACCTGAATGGAAATAGGAGTGAGAAAGTAATCAAAAGAAAATAAATGAATTCTCCTTCCTTTGATTTCCATTTCAGGGAAGGGGGATTTTTGTAATGAAGAGGAGAGATAAGAGGGATTGTTAAAGACCTCTGGATCTTTGTATCCACAGACAATATTATGCCATTAGTCACCATCACCCTCCACTAGTATTTTTAAATTCCTATCCACTTCATACTAAAAACCTTTTTAAAAAATTGAAAAGGGACCTAATAAAGCCATTTATATTAAGATATAAATATGTAGGATCGTTCATTTTACCAGGGATACTTTATTTTAAATGAAGAAAAAACTTATAAAGTAATGAATGTCTAAGTATTCTTACTGCTATTTGGTAGCTAATAAAAATGATGATGATGATGATGATGATGATGATGATAACTAATGTTATTTCTACTAATAGTTAAATCCTGACCCATTTCCAAAGAATTATCGATCATCCTTTAGGCCATTAGACAAAGCTGATTTTCTAAGTAGCCTAAAGGTGAGAGAAAAAATTTTTAAAATCTATATATCCATATATATTTGTTTTTAACATATTGTCTAATATGTGTTTGTCTTTATGAAAAATGCTCTGAGCATTCAAAAACATTTTTAAAGAAACATCATTTTGATTTTTCTTATTAAACAATGATATTGCTTTTCTGATTCTCAGATTCTCATTTTATATTTTTCTATTGTACCTGTAGGTGTCTCCCTAAGTCCAGGATTCTTCTGTATCCTTGAAACAATATTTGAAATGATGCCCATCCTATAGACCTGTGGGTGCTATAAACACTCTCATGAAAAGCACATCTCTTTAATAATCTGCTTAGATGCATCTAATATCACCCTTTGTGATCTGTGGTCAGTAAAACTAAATATTGGTAATTGTTCACAAACTGCTGCATTTAAGTTAAAATGATTAATTCATTAGCAGTGAAGCTAGAATATGACCTTGGATATGAGATTATTATTGAATTTTATTTAGTAAATCCATCCCTAATTTACACTGACTCATTTTAAATGAGTCAAATAAGCATTGCTTATGTCTACAGAAGAAAGACATTTTGTTGTTCAATTCTTTCTGTGAATGGAAAGCTTAGGCTAGAGCTTGCTTAGAGGGGTAGAAGAGTAGAGTAACAGTGATGATTTTCTCTGGTTTTCTAGACTGTATTTACTTGATTTCAGTGTATCTCCTTGTCCCCTTTAGTTTTGTCATTATAATTAGACCATGTGGTCACCAAAGCAATGTTAATGACAATATTCTGTAATAAATGGTTCTCTAGACAGTAAATTTTGAAGGACATTAGGCAGATGGCCCTTTTTGCCTCTAACATGTTCTTTGGTTTAAAGCATCAAGACCTGTAAAATTGCAGATATATCTGCTAAAGGACTAATATTGAATCGAACATTGACTGAGAGGCCTATTGTTAATTGAGCACAGGTCGTACACTACCCAACTCCAGGGGGAGCTATTTACTTTGTTGTTATACACTGTCGTAGTTCTGCATACTTTGTGTTGCAATTTTTCATCTTAAAGGAGGGGTAATGAGAGAGCCCACGTAAAATGATTGTTTTAAAGATAAATGAAATAATGCATATAACCTGCTTTGAAACATGAAACATACAGTAAAAAATGAATAAATGTTTTTCTGGAGTAATTATTATGCTTTATGCTAGCCTCACTGCTAGCGCTTGGAAATAAAAATAATATATGCATATGACATGGTTCTTAAAGAGCTGGTAGCCTATTTGCAGAAGATGAACTCATAAGACTGACTACATATTGTAAAGAAGGTTTCCCTATAGTGCTGTGAGAACACAAAAGGAATTGCTAATTTTCTCCTGTGAGAGAAATGAAAACTACAAAGTGGAGGCAACAATTGGAGCCCAAAACAAGGAAAGAACTAAAGTTGGCAGAGGCATGAGTGTGTGTGTAACAGAGGTCTGAGGGAACAGAGCATCAGGGAAATGGGAGCAGTTGATGTGGCTGAAGCATGAAATTTATGATAAAGTTGAAATACAGTATATGTATTTTATTATTTAACATTGTGAATTCTTTCTTAAAAATCGATTTCCTTCAGATAGCTCTCTGATTTCAAGTAGAAGATATTTGTATATTGAAGTAGCCAAATAATTCTATACTTTTTTAAAATTTGAGGTATAAGACTATTTTTTCTCACATTCTTTCTATAACTAAGGCCTTTGTGATGGATAATAGCTTTCTCAAGTGCCATCGAAGCAGGCACAGGGAGACATTTTGCATTTCCTTTCTGCCTAGGGTTGGCCAAGGGGTATTAGATATTTCTCAAATTGTGGCTGATGACCCACTTGCTATAAAATCCTGTATGATTGCACATAAAAATGTACTTTAGCTCAGAATAGATCCCTTACTTTCAGTCTATTTTGTAAATCCCACACTCAAACCTAGGGTCATTGTACTAAATATGTGTTATTGGTCACCAAGGAATCTGTTAACTGGATCACTGGAAAATCATTCCATTGGTGAGAGAAAAACAAACTTTTTAGATATGTGCTTCATATGTGCTATGATGTCAAGACCTCACTTGGCATCAAAAAGTCCTTGGAAACTGAAACTTTAAACAAAGCAATGTCTAAAGAAACCAATTTTACCATGAGCTAATTGATATAAACAAGAGTTAAGTTTCTACGACATATTTCTGGTGACGAAAACATCACCAAACTTCTAAATAAATACTCTGAACACCTCTAATATGAAGCATTGGAATAAATGTGAAGTATACATACATTTAAGAAAGATTAATAAAAACAAGGTAATTATTTTCCAACCTGCTTATTCCAGTTCAGGGTTGTAGGTGGCTAGAGCCCATCCTGGCAGCTTGGTGCACAAGGCTGGACACCCTGGGCAGGATACCCATCTATCGCAGGGCCACTCACACTCACACACCCACACTCAGACTGGGACAATTTAGACACTGAGCCACCTAATGTGCACACCTGTGGAATGTGAGAGGAGACCGGAGTAACTGGAGAAAGACATGGGAAGAGTATGTAAACTCCCACAGACAGTGGCCCCAACAGGGAGTCGATTTTTTTTCCTCATCAATGTTCTAATGAAATAACACTGAAGGAAATGGATGATTTTATTTAAGGACCTACTGTACTTGAATCCGCAGCATCAGTCATATAACAAGATGGTGTCTGCAACAGGCCAAAAAATTAAGACAAGCTGTGTTCACTAGCTTTTGAGTGAGAGAATTCGATCACTTTCTATTTTGGCTTACACAAACGAAGAGACATTTCTCCCCCCAAACAAGGCTTTTTGACTGGAGGATTAGAGGATATATTTTAAACATCAAGCAAAAAAACAGGGGCAGAAAAGGATTTTTTTTTTGCTCAAGATTCAAAGTGACCTTTCTGTCCTCCAAAATGCCAGACCTTGTTGTAGATGACATTTGAGATAATTTTAGAATTCCGTTTGCCAAGAATACAGCTAACGGTTCTTTAAACATTTCATTGTTAGCCAATCGGTGAGTATGAATCATTCTGCAGTGAAGTTAAAATGGTTCTGTGAAATATCATTCCTCAATCTTTTTTTCTGAAGTTGTAGTCAATTGGAATTACCATGATTTACTTGATAGAAAATAGCACGTTATTCACTCATGTTCTGACTCATCACAGCCTCTATTCAGTTGGACAATAAATTTGTAGACCAAGAAGAGTAATAATCAATGAGTATGATGTCAAAGATGCTGCCCCAAAGTATACTTTCCTGCATGCTTAGTTGTGCTGGAAATTCCTTTAACAGTAGTCTGTATCTTTATTCCAGTTAGAAATGAGAGTAAACTGTAAATAACTCTGGGAGTGGTATTGGCTATGCTTATAGATTCTTTTACACATATACATTTTGATCTGGGAGACATTATAAAGGAGTTACGGGTATAGAAAGGGTATTTGTGTAATAGAACTGAGGGAAAAAGCAGAGCAGAAGGGAAGGAAGATTCAGGCACATTCTTGCAATGAGTTTTTCAGAACAGTGTGAAGTTGGCAGCAAAGTTTTTTTTAATCGCCTGTGTATAGTTAATACTTTCATTTGCCCTACTGTCCCACTCTTAATTCCCAATGAAAATATAGCTTTACTGAACCCAAATTTGGTTTGAAAACAAGGAGAGCACAACATATATATCATAGGACATTTCCTGAAGAAAATGTCGACAACTGTGCTCTCCATAGAAACCAAGAGCGGGAAGAAAATAGTGTGCTAAGGAATGCTGCATGTACATCTCCTCTGTATAGACACATTTCTGTTGTCAAATTCTTTATTTTCATTAAATAACTTGAGTATTTTTAACAGATGTGTATATGTGTATTTGTGTATGTACCTTATGTGTATGTGTGTGGGGGTGGATTAAAAGGAAACATTTTTACTTTATATCTTTGCTGAGAGTCCATAAAATGGTATTGAAGATGTGCAGATGATGTGGGAGTAACCTAATTGTGGGCGTGGATGGGTATAAGGTTTTCTATTCTAAGATTCAGATTCCAATTTGCAAATATATTTCTCTTTCCTGCTTTCTGCCCATTTGATCAAGTTTCCGTCTAGGCTTTTATGGTTGTGCACCTAGGACTTAGCACCTCATCTCAGTTTCAGTGAACATATTGAGCTGTGAAAAGAGAAAGAACTTGAACATAAGAGTAACCCAGGTTCTAGTTCTATTTCAGCCTCTTGCCAGATGTTGGATTCTGTGCAAGTTTTCTATTTGTCCTGCTGAGCCTCAGTTTCCTTAATACTTTAATATCTTCTTTGAATGTTTTTATATGAATGTGTGAGTCAGAGTAAACACTGAAGAATTTTAGTTTTAATTCCCTAAGGGAGAGAAAAAAATGTGTGGTTTATCCAATAAGACAATGAATAAAATTTTCCATTCAGTTAAGACTGGAAGGAAAAAAAAATCAGATTTTTTATTTTACCTTGACTATTAAAGATATCAGAGGACACTAGTACATAAAACATGTTATTTATTTAATTTTTCCAAGGTGTGAATTTGTGATATATAGAAATCTACAGCAGCACCTCCAAAGTAAGCTCTGCAAATGGATTTGATTTGAGTCACCTTGTCAGTTTAGAAACAATATCATAAATATAAATGACAAAGTCCCAAGGAAAGTCAACAGACATGCCACTTTGCTAGCTTTCACAAAAGCTAATTTTCCATGCACTCTCTAGTGCATTAAAAAAATGAAATGTAACATCAGTGTTGAAGGGTGTCTCCAGATGGCCTTTTATTAGCTACTGAGGAGGCTGTTTCTAGTCTGCATCAACTGCACACATCACAGCAACAATTTTCACCTTTATATGCAATCAGTTATCATTGTTGGGTAAGATACTAAATGATTCTTGGAGGATTGTTCCTTGAAGTGTTTTTTGAAATATCATGTGTATGGCATCATTCACATGACCACAAATCTGGATTTGTTCTTTTTACTTGAAGGTAAGACAATGTTGGTTTGAAAGCTTGAGAGCTTCACAGGTGAAATCTGGAATTGGCCCCATATGTGGAAGGCAAGGAGACATGGAAGAAAGAGGCAGATCAGTCCAGACTGGTAGGCGGCAGTTTTAATAAGCAAGAGAACTTACATATAAAGCTTGTCTTGGGCGGCTGCAGGACAAGTAGATCTTCATACCAGCCTGCTGGAATCTTAAGTTTATATAAACTTTATATGTGTTCAGTCATGTATACCAACTGGTCTCAACAACATCTTATTCTCCCAAGGCTGCGCCCTTGAAACGGCTCTGGCTGTGGGAACAGTGGGCAGAACATACATTCCACGGTTGGGAGGGGATGGGGAGCCTCTGATTGCCCAGATCTGGTTTGAGAGTCAACTTGTGGTCATGTCCCCTTAAAAACCTCCTCCAACAGAGGGATAATCCAGAAGATATAGGAACTGACTAAAACACAGTGAAGAAGGGCCAGGATACTCTGAATATATTTAGAATATAGGAAAATGTAGTTGTTTCTTCAGGGAGCTGTGAACTGGGTACTACAACAGCAGATGGGGCCAAGGAGCTGAAATGAACAAGCATAATTCCCTTGAATTCAATTTTACCAAGGCATGTGACATTTTCCCATAGTTGATTCATTCCCCTCTCCTTCTCTAACAGATAAGAAAACTGACACTCAGAAGGGTGAAGTAACTTCCTGAAAGTTTCACAGGCAAGTTGTGAAGCAATGAATGAGCCCTTAGCTGCCTCTATTAAGCTAATAATGTGAAGCAGGACAAATTGTAAACAGCCTCTGCATTGCAACCAGAAGTCACCTCAGTGTCTTTTGTTTATCTTAGGAAATTCTACCTATTTTCCTTCCATCCTCTCCCTAATCTTCCAGTTCAAACTCTCCTATCTGTGCTCAGACAAGCCAGACTCTGACTATGGCACTTCTGGATCGGTCCTGCCATGTCACCATTTATGTACAGATACAAACCTTGTCTCTCATGTAACACAAGTGACAGACACATTATATAAAATGCAAACAATATGAAAGTAGGTAGAGAAAATGTGAAAATCCTTCATCTCAGTCTCCAGGTATATTCACTATAAAATACATGTGTATAACTTATGTATGTTTTTACACTGTTTTTGTATAAATAGGAAAATTCTATATGTGTGGTTCTTTGAATTGCCTTTTGTAAAAATTTAATACGTCTTGTATCGGTGTGTATGGTACCCCATTCTTTTTAATTCTCCATGACATTTCAGAACTATGATTAAGAAACAACTCTTCTATTGATTAAAATTTGGGTTGCTTCAATGTGCACACCTATCTTAATACTAATTTCAAATTGACTCCCAGGATCGGTATTGTTGGTTTGATGCTTTTTAACATTAATACTCATTGTTCCATTAAAGAATAGAAGAAGTTCCCTCTCAGTGCTCTAAATTTGAAGAGAAAAGCTGTACTGCTATGGCAGCATGGTCATTCATCTTGGTCATAAAAGAAGGAGCGATGTGGCCTCGCTGCAGGTGAGCAGTAATCAGGTGATATGCTTGGAGCTTTCTCTCAGATGGCTTTATCTATGTCCACCTCTCTCCTAAGATAGGTAGTCTCTCCAAGTACTTTGAAATACAAGAGAAACCTCACTTATGGAGGCCTGAAAAACCAGCACAAGTAATATGATTATTCCTTAATTTTACCTTGAGTTGGAAACAAAAAGGGATTGTTTTGGTTATGCACTTTGGTCTCTTTGTCTTTTGGAGTTTTGCAACTTCCACTTCCTGCCTTATAGAGGCACTCAGTAAAGCAACAAGACTGACAAAAAGAAGGGAGTCTAGTGTTCCAGATATTTGATCACGAATTTCCCCAAACACCAAGATAATTTACTCATGATATTTTGAGCTTGTTCTGGAGTTTTTATTTCATAAGAGAGATCAGAGCTTTAAAATCAGAGGCATCTTTCAGAGGGTAAACACAAGGGGAGACGCTCATTGTTTAAGTAGATTGACAGAATCTTGCAGAGCAGAACTGACTGCAGCCCCACAGAGTCCAACCTTTTGGCATCAGCTCTCAGGGGCAACAGAGTCAGGTATATTTAAATATCCCATTTCTGTTTGGCCGTCTCTTTTGTATGTTTTGTTTCATGAAATTGCTCCTCTCAGCCAAAGGTCACTTAATTTCAAAAAAATTTATAATGATGTTTATGTTGACACATAGAAGATGCCATTCCCCATCTTCTCTCGATCATTAGTTCCTACCTATCCAAACATTCTACCTGTTCTCTTAGATTCCCATTTCTATTCTTTCATAAACTCCGGTCCCTCTTGTTATATTTCTTTGCAAATAAGTGTTGCCTTCACCTGGAGTACACTTTCTCTTAATCTCTATCCTTTTTTCAATGTTAAGCAAAGATCCTGCCTCCACTCTAAAAGTCTTCCTATAGTTTTCCATCACTCCCCATGTATTCATGGAATATTGAGCTTCATATTCTATTAGAGCATTTACTAATTGGTATTGTTTGACTCTGCTCTTAGAAAATAGACACTAAACATAATTCACATTGATTTTCTCCATAGTCTAAACAGAGAGTATGTAGGTGCCCATTAAATACTGTGGAGTTAAACTTCTCAGCTGATTTTACAGTCACGGTTCCTGTCTTAGAATTTATCCATTTGTTGGATGCTAATTTTTTCTTGTTGCTAATATTTTTCTTTTCCTAGACCATGAGTTAATTTTTAGTAGTGATCTGGTTATGTAGTGCCTGGTTTCTCTGACTCAGTCTCTGGCCTTAATGTCTTCATTCCAGTCTTAATTGATATCTCTGATTTCTAAGTCTGTGTGCTACTAGACTTATAAAGTTGAAGGAGGCTTAATTTGTACTATATTACTAGTCTTTTTCCATACTGAGTCACTTTCCTCATTAAATATGGAAAGAGTGATTTAACCAATTTGGCAAGGCAATATAATGATTAAGTGAAGTAAAGTGCTTTGTGAACTGTCAATCATCATACAAAATGATGTTATTAATAGTCAATTGTAAGCTCTTTGTTTGTTAAATGTACTTTAGACTGTGTGGCAGGTTGTGTTGATTGCTTACGTGCCAGCTATCTGCTTCCTACAAGTTCCTTCATGCTTTCTTGGCTGAAAATGCCTAAATATTCTCTTTGCCAAATCTCTAGCAACTAGGACTTGGGCAGTGGGCCCAGTTCTAGCCAATGAGACTTGAATGGAAACAGGCTCTATGGTTTCTGGGAAATAGTTAACTCCCAGATTTAAAAAAATGTACAAAAATAAAATCTCATATTATCTGCCTTGCTGTGATTGCTGGGAGCTGTGATGGCTATCTTGCTACTGCAAAGAGGAAAGCCAAAAATGAGAGCCAGTAATCTAAGAGTGACAGAGCAGAAAGCTTTAAGTAATATGGATCTCTGATTTTACATAAACCCTGGAACTGTCTTAACTCCAGAACTTTGGTTATGGAGGAAAATAACCATTCTTATCAATTAAACTGGTTTTAGCTGCATATTCTGTTCCTTGAACCCAATAAATCCTGACTAATACTAATATATACTCCTATTGTATCCTTCATAGTGTAAGACCAAGTTTAGGTTCTTGTTTGATTATAATTATACTTATCTTCACTGCATATGTTTGTGAAATGGGTATTCATGTTCTTAGACTCCTTGCAAAAGTCAAGAAATTGCGCCCCAAGAAAACAGACCATACAGATTATATGATCATGTCATTAACAGGATTCTACAGGTCCAAGGCCTAAAATAAACTAGATGTAAATTGAAAGCAGACATGCTGTAGACAAAATACAAATATTCAATGAAAATTAAAACTGTAATCCAGGACAGTGCTTCCAACTGTAGCTTTGCAGACTGGAAATGCAGTTTTGCAGCCTCTTGCTTAAATAGCTCTCTCGCCTGCTTTATTGTGGTAACTCCTCGATTCTTCTTAACTTCTTTCTTGTTCTCTTTCTCATTCCTGGGGTCAGTGTATCAAATCTGTGTAATTTAATGGGCTATATGATAATTTGAATTTAGAACGACTGACCACAAATATATTCCAAAACACTCAAAATCGTGCGTATGTTTTCTAAAGAGACTGCCCTTGGAAAATCCCAAGGCTATTATTGAAAACCTGTGTCACCTAAAGCAATCCATCTAAAATCGTTTAGTGGGCTACAACCATAATAGAAATTGCATCGAATACATTTTACCAGTTGAATAATCTTCATTGTTAAAGCTTTGCTTTCTAATTCTATCCTAGCCAGCAATTAACTCTTAGCATGAAGAGAAAATTTTGCTTCAATGACTGACAAATGCCCTTATCAAGTGATTATAATGGGCTGGTTGCATTGCTGGCAGGAGAGCTAGCTAGTCATTAGCGGCTGCAATAGTTTATGGCCCATGAAATTGCTTAGTAGTATAGTGATTGTCCATAGGAACTGACCAAATTGAAGTCTCTGTTTTCTGCCCTCATTGGAGACCTCTGGAGCCTCCTTTCATATATTTGAACAGATCCTCTTCCATTGAAATTCCCCAGAGTAACAGATGGAATTTCAGATGTCCAAGGGCCCAGCCTTCTTTCTCTCATAATCGATATCACTGTCGGTTTCAGTTTTTATCATCTAATGTGGAGACTCATAATTATCAAAGTGAGTCATACTGTTCAATTAGGCCGAGGGAGGACACAGGTGTGAGTAAAAGGGTGTGAAACCAGCGAACGCAGAAGAGAAAATTCAAATTAGTGATGGAAACTGAGTCTGGAAAAACTGCCTGAATCTAAAAGTGACCACAGCAGAGAAATCTCTAGAGCCCAGGTTTGGGTGGTGAGAGAGCTCTTAGGAGTGCTCATCGTGAACTTGAATTTGTATAAAGGCAAGACAACATCAAGGGAATCTAGAATTGTTGGCAGTGGGTCTCAAGCAGCATTAGCCTCTCAGGCACCTCTGGTCATTTCAGCTCATCTGTAACAGTGAAGAGAACAGGTTGATAGCTGCCTGAATATTAAGTGTGTCAAGGTCAAAAGAGTTGTAATACCAGAGATGGCCAGGAGAGGTCAGTATTCAGAAAGATATGACAGTACTACTGGGATATTTTGGAAAAGCTGTGAATGCTGCAAGCAAAGAGGGATAGGAATTTTTAAGGCAGAAAGGAAAGTTCTGGTTTTCTCTCAGGAACTTGAGAATGGACTATAGACCAGTGGTTACCAGAGGGTAGGGATGGGGGAGGAAGGGGTAGGTAAATGATTAAAGATGGTCAAATACAGGGGGGTGGGAGTAGAGTGAAGTAGATAAGGGAATCATATATATGGTAGCTAAAGGAAACAACTTTGGGTGGTAAACACACAACAGAATATACAGATGTCAAATTATAATGTACAACTGAAAATTATATAATTGTATTAACCAATGTTATCCCAATAAATTTAATTAAAAAAAAAATAGCAAGCGAATGAAATAGGCTTTTGGTGAGTGTAGTATAGTAGGATTTCCATTGGCTCAGACTTTTCCTTCATGGCCGAGACTAGAACTACTTATTTTCTTTGTAATTGCCTGTCTCCTACTACCCCTATTTCTCCTCGAAATTTATCCTCTTTTTCTTCCTTATCTTTCTGTTATTAATGATTAGCATTTTACATAACGTCTTTCTGATACACACACACACATGACAGACATACACACATCCATGTCTGCACATAACACAAATGAATTTGTTTCTGACAGTGTTTTCAACTAATATTATGTTAAAATTTTCAACTAATATTATGTTATTTTATAATGTTGTTAAATATTTTTGGAAAATTGAACTGTTAATGACTGCTTCCCATTCCTTTGACCGGATGTAAGTAATTTGTGAGCAATCGTTGAGCTTTTATACTGTTTAGTGTGATGTCTACTTGACCTCAATTCTTCCTCCTTACGTGGAGGTAAGCTAACATGTTTTCTGTGTTTTGAGGACAGAAAACCAAGGAAGCAGCTTAATATAGTAGAAATTGCCTAGGAGCTGTGCTCAGCATATCTGGATTTCCATCTGCCCTGTCCTAGGCAATCATGTCACCTCTTTAACTTTAGTTTTTTTTTCATATAAAAATAAGATTAATAATATATACTTTGTAAGGTTATTATTATTGTTATCCTTAGTTACATGGACTGATTTTCATATGTTAAACTACTTAATCATGGCGTACAATTCTTTTTATATGATGTAGATTCTATTTGCTAGTATTTCATGGAGGTCTTAATTTTCTCTGAAATTTTTTGTATTCTCTCAAGATTCAAAGGCTCAAAATCTCAATTGATACCATGCCTGAAAGCCACGCCCTAGCTGTTAGGGGTCTGAGAAAGACAATCTTTATTATTTTTTTTTTCAGGTTATAAAGATGGAAGCCCCATCTCTACTCTGAGATTCCCCTCAAATTGAAAAATGCTTGCATATTAGACAGTCATAAAACAGTGTTCATTATAGCAATCAATACAAACATCCACATTTTGAAAGTTATTATTTTGTGTTATATATTTGTATTTACATTTTGTATTTATAAGCATACAATATAATACCATGAAAGGGCAGGTTCATTTTATTTCATAGGGTAAATTAAATCATACCCTGTTTTGCAATTTTACTTTGATATGCAGCCTCTTCGGTGCCTCTGGGCTAACAATAGAGGCATGCGGAGAGGTTTACTACCTAAAGTACAGATGCCAATGTGGGATGTGGGGTGATTTTTGGTAGAACAAATATATTTCAAGTACTAAAGATTCTCTCTCCTTTCTTCTAAAGCCATTGCCTAATTCTTGGTGAACATGGCAACACCCCACATCAGGAATATCAGCAGTCCTATTTTATTCCCACTCAGTTCCTACGCTTCTGTATAAATTCCCTCCCTTTACACCATCTTTGCTTTCTCAATATGCATACTCAAGTCTGCTGGCAAAGCAAGTATGGAGACCCCACCAGCCCTGGCATGGAATTGGATGAATCAGAGAGAGAGGAAAGCACCAAATCAGAGCTCTTTTAGCACAGTGTGAAATCCCAAATCCAGGTGCTTAATAAATACTTGTGAATTGATTACCTTAAGCTCCATGATTATCTTAAGCTCCACAGAGCACTAGGAAAAGAGCAGGACTGTGCTGAGCAGAATTCACTTTGGAGGTTAGGTCACAAAACCACCAGCCCTGGAACTAAGAGCTCTCCTCCATTACCCTTCAGTTTACACTCAACCGAGGGCGAGCCATCACTGATAATTGGACACATTAATCTTTTTGTGACAGATGATGTTACTTAACATCCAGCTCATCTCCCAGTGTGCTATTCAGAGTGAATGAGCTCATTCTCTGATTATAGAGGAATGCGAGATAAACGTGCTCTTACATTTTAAATTAAATCCTGCTTTTTTTTTTTCTTGGAAATTAAAATGATCAGACAAATGTGTGTTTGACAGAGGAAATGCTTCTGAATCTTACTGGAGGGACATCAGACAAGGATTTCATCATCAGAATGGAACAGGGCAACAAGGTCATGACTGAGTCAGGAAGCGGCTAGTGGCAGCTGAGAGATGTTGATCAAAACACCCTCTGGGAACAAATAGTGGGATTAATGGGCATCGTCACATTCTGAAGAGAAGAATAGGGAGGTGGGAGACTGTGAAAATACTTTTAAGATCATTTGTAGTGTTTGCAAAGCCAACTTCACTTTTCGGCCAATAATTGGAGCCCATTTACAGAATGGGATTTGATCAAAGTGAAAGAGGGTTTCTGAACTCTGTGAAACCCTATTAGTCTATCATTAATGATTCTAATGGCATCATTCAGAGCTAGTTTGTTGATTTCAGGCATAGCTCTTCAGTAATTTTCTCTTAAAGTTCAAATATTCCAAGAAAAGAGAACATGTGAAACCAGAGCCACCTTTTCTCTACTTACCTTGAAACACTTTCCCTCCTCATTTGTTTAAGACATCATTATTCGGCATCTACCACATAGAATTTTCTTGGTGTACGTGTGTAAAATAGAGGATACACAGGAAAATTATGGAACTTTTACTCTTTAGAGTTTAAGGTCTAGTTAAGAAAATAATGTATGTCTGTAAATAACTTCAATATAAGGTACACGATGATGTATAATTTGAAAAAAGTAAAGGAATATTTTTAAAAGGAAAAACAATTCCTTTCTTTTTATTCCCATTTATTATTTAAAAATTATATTCAATAAACACTTATTGAGCCATACTATGTACCAGGCATTGCACTAGGCACATGTGAAAAAAATAGTCATAGTCTGTATTTTCATAGAGTTTACAGTCCAGATTAGGGACAGAAATTAAATGCATCAACCCATCATTGCATACATAGCTAGTTACAATGCATATGTTAACTTCAGCTAAAGAAAACAGACTACTATTAATACAGGTAATAGTGGCCTTATTTAATATGAGATGTTGGGAAGGGCTTCTCTGTCAAAGTGACATGTAAATGAAGATCTATGATTGAGAAAAAGTTAGCTGGACAAAGACTAAGAGAAGAGCAGAGGCAATAGTACTTTCTGAAGCTTAGGGTAGAGGGGAAGACAAAAGGAGACAAAGAAAACTTCCTTGACACACTGAGAACTTGAAAACTGTCCAGTGGTGCATGAAAATCAGGGAGACCAGAGCAAGGTGAAGCAGGAGTCTGGCAAGAGTGAAGAGTAATACAAAAGAAAGAACTTTTTTTCCCTTCATGACATCTGAGGTAAAAACACTGAGTAACTATGAGCCTAAAAATGAAAATTATGTTCTTCTGAGGATATTGTGAGGGCTTCGTTAATTAAAGTGGGTACAGTACCTACTAAGTATGTTGGTGTTTAGTAGCTGCTCAACAAATCTTAACTCTGTTTCTCCCTTCTCATTTCCCTCACACCTTTTCCATTCCCTTGCTCTCATTTTTCTTTCTGTAGAAAAGAAGAGGCATAGCTGGGTGGCTTTGTGGGCATCAGATGTTGTTGCCCTAGAGAGAAGGTAGTGTACGAAAACAGAAGTGAACGGGACTTAAAGGCAAGTCATCTTACCGTGGCCTTGGGAGGCCGTAGTAGTGTTCAGAACCAGGGGATTTGGGATGTGGAGCTTAATTCTAATTCCTGTGAGTTGTGGGATCACAATCAACTAAGCCTCATCTACAAACTGCGATGAGTAGCTCTACCAATATGATTTTTGTGAGAACAAATATAAAAAGATAATGTATGTCAAGCACCCAGCGTAGTACTCAGCACGTGACATGGTAGCTAATTAGAACTTTGCCAGGAATTGATTCCCCCTAATGAATACCATGCTTCTTATGTATGAATTTGGCATACCGTCCCTTTGTGGATCCTTCTCAATGGGCCTTGTGAAACCCTTATCTTAGCCTTAGGCTTCTAAGGTGCCATAGTCCTAGCAATTAAATTTGGGAGAAGAGAGAGAAAAGAAGAAGGAAGATACAGGTAAAGAAATGTTACTTCAGAGAAACTGGTTAACATCTGTTTCAAAATTAGAGGTGTCTTATTTAAATGTATAGTTTAAATAAAAGTGTTTACTTTAGAGCAGTTTTATTTATAGAAAAATTGAGATGATAATACAAAGGGTTCCCATATTTCCTGTTAACACCTTACTTTACTATGATACATTTGTAATAATTAATGAATCAATTGGAAACATAATCGTTAACTAGAATCTATATTTTATTCATATTTCATTAGTTTTTACTGAATGTCCTTTTTTCTTCTCTAGGATCCCATCCAGGATACCATATTACATTATTTATCAGGTCTCCTTAAGTCCCTCTTCACTGTGACATTTCTCAGACTTTCCTTGTTTTTGATATGCTTGACACTTTTGAGGACTACACTTCAGATATTTTGAAGAATGTCCCACAATTGGGATTTGTCTGATGTTATTCTCATGATCGCCTTGGGGTTATATGTTTTTGGGAGGAACACTACAGAAGTAAAGTATCATTTTTATCAAATCATATCAAGAATACAGACTATTAACCTAAACTTATCACTGTTGATGTTGAGGACATCGAGAACCTATTTGAAGGGACTGCAAGGGAACTAACATTCATTGAGCACCGACCAGGTCCATTTTACGTATTATTTCATTTAATATTCACAATCAATTAAAGAGGTATGTTTTTGTTTGTTTATTTTTAGGCAAGGCGACCCTTGGTTGACTTCACAGATTGCAAGGAACTTGTCAGCTTACAATCCCTTATTTTATTTTTTATGCCTACAGCACCTGGTCTTCCTGGGTGGTCTCCCATCCAAGTACTAGCCAGGCCTGACCCTGCTTAGCTTCCGAGATCAGACGGGATTGGGCTTGTTCAGGGTAGCATGGCTGTAGACTAAAGAGGTATGTTTTAATAATTGCTTTTCTGTAGTGGAGGAAACTGATATTGAGAGAAATTGAAAAACATTCCCACCCCAGAATGTAAAGTTCAGTCTTAGTATTCAGAAGACTCAGGTCTGTCTGATGTAAAAAACTACTTTCTATCATACTATTTGTCACCCTTGTAATTATGCAAGATCTCCAATGTTGGTTGAACTTGAGATTTATCTGAATAGAATTACAGGTGTTGTGTGATATGCAGTTTGATAAATTGAGCAGGAAACATGTGGTTTCTTTGATATTGGATTCAGAAGCTAGTGAGTACAAATGAAATGTGAATAGGCTGAGGTGAGCAAATGTCATGTTTAGACATCATGCATAGTTCACATAAATAGATGAAATTCCTTAGATTTGACCTAGAATTTTGATAAGCAATTGAAATATTCAGTAAAATAACTAAAATTTGCTCATGCCTATTTGTCCCTTTAGGTGAAGGATTTTATGGTACCAACAATGAGAGTGGAAGGACTGACAATGAGTACTATTTAAATGCTCTGGACATAATGTCCTGTCTCCCTGGAAGTATTAGTTTGATAGATGAGGCAGCGATGTCCAGGGAACACATGTATAAACAAGTTGCTGGACCTCATTTCTTTCTAGGCCAGACACACCTGCCTGTCTTTAACAAACTTCAAAGTATTGGCTACAAAATAGAAAATGTCTCATCATTAGTAGATACTGCAAACTTTACATAAGCATTTAATGGAGATTAGCCTAGAATAATGTTGATATCAGGGATATAGGAATTTAACAGATCTCAGGCTGAATCATATATACAGGTATCAGGAATAACTACAAGGTGAACAAGGTTCACATCTTAGTTTTGAATTAGAATTACAAAAAATGAATGGTAACTGAGCTGAATGTACTGAGAGGTTTGACATGTACAATTATTCCTACAGACAGTTAGAATTCTATAGTGGACACTTTGTTGTCCAGCATTTATTTTCCTCATACTTCTTGGTAATAACACCCCAGATTCCTTTTAGAAAAAAATCTCCGCTCTCAACCTTGGGCCTCAAACTTGTAGTTTCAGGAAGAGATTCTGATTGGTTTAAACAAATCGGGATAGCCCTGTCCATAGTCACACTGATTGGTTACAGATGACTAAGTGATTTTTTAAAAGTCCAGTTAGAGGAGATCACAGGCATTTTATTTGAAATGATGATAATGAGAAACTTCTGGTATTAAGAGAAACTTAGAACTGCTGCAGTCACAAGGTAGAGGGCCTAGAGTTGTTGAAGAGGGGTGGTTACACAAGGTGAAACCCTAAAGTGGAGCCAAATCCAAGGAAAGAGAAGGTGGTAGATTCTGGAGATGTCTTTTGAAATCAAGCTAGTGCCTGAAGTCAGATGTCAGAAATTAGCAAACGAACGACACTTTTTGTTTGTCTGCTTACGGCTGTCATATACATTCATTTGTTTGCACCTGAAAGATTCCTAAATGATACAGGCTCCAAATTCAGCCATAACAGGAGGATACATTTTGGGGGAAATGAGAAAAAAATCACTGTAAAAGTCACTGTAAGTGAAAAGAATGCCTGGCACGTGCAGCACATGCTGCTGTAGAGATAGGTGAGAATGTGCTAGAACACTCTAACACCCAGATATGCTTTGCGCATAACCTCCCCTAATCCACAGGAGAAAAGACAAATGGTGAGACTAATTCAGTTAAGACTCAACAAACTCTACTATGAAATTCACTATAGTAGAAAATATAGAGCTAGAGACAGATGAAACTGGAGAGGTGGAAATAGGACAGGAAGCAAGAACCAAAGACTACTGCTATGGAGACGGCCAGATCCTGAAAAGATTAGCAGAGCAACAGCTGATACTGGTGCAGAGGGACTACAGTGCTGATTCTATGAGGAAACACACACATAGGAGTCTTAGAGGGAAGTTACCAGAAGCTACAGTCAAAGCTGCTGGGGCATACATATTCTCCAGGTTATACATGTTAGCATCCCCGGGGTGTTAGAAAACAAACATTTTGGAAGTGAAACCCTAAAAAGGAAAATAATATATACTTTTCAGCAGGGTAGGCATGGGTATTTATCAATGAGACCCTGGGATAGTGCAGTTTTGGGCATAATCGTTCAGGTTTACCAGACAGACTTGGCGTCTGATCATTTTCACACTTCAGAGCATTCAGTCTCCAAAGAAGAAAGACAGTTCATTCTCAGTATGGAAAATGTCAGTTTCAATCAATGCCAAGGATTTTCTTTGGAGATTTTAAATTTGTAAGTCTATCAAGAGATTGGATATTTGATCCCACTGTTTGCCTACTATAATGGCATTACTAAGTCAGGGACTTGAGTTTGGACTCCTTGGGTCTCCTTTGCCACTAACTGGTATAGATACTTGGATAAAAATTTGGTTTATTTTTCTGCAAAAGGAGACTGATAACAAATATATCATAGACATGTTTTGAGGATTGAATGCAGTAATATGTAAACCCTTGAGCACAGTTTCTGTAATCCAGAAAAAAATTCTTGAATGAGTCTATAGATATCCCCAAAGTTAAGATATTGGGGTAAGAAAAAGAACATTACTTATTACTAGACTTCTTAGGAGTAAGAATCCAAAATCCAATAATCTTCAGCCTCCCCTAATGTCTTCCCATGGATGAAATCTGGGTCATTGCAAAGTGAGGAATGGTTGGATTGTCTTCCTAAGAAGGATGTAACAGTATTCAGAGCACTGGGATCCCAGCAGAGCAGCGATAGGCTGGGGCATCTGTGGAGAGAATGTTTGAATATAAAATGGACATCTCATTATATATGATTTAGACCCATTTGTATTCTGTGTATCCATGGTTGTGTCTTTGGCTCTAGTCTTATCTTGTACCTGAGCGAAGGTGTGAGGTATCCGGGGGGATGAAACAGTGCAAAGGAAACAATCATTTTCTTTTTTAAAGCTAGGGGATGGGTGCAACATGATACATGGATCTACTAGTTTGAGAAACAAGATTTTAGTAATAATAGTACCCTTTCATTCCTATTATGAATTGGCTATCCCTCACCAAAGTTTTCTGTTAATGAGAAAAATATTCAGATCTAAACACAAAACAAATGAGATATAAACAAGTAGCAAAATTTTCAGTCAACAGAAGATGTTAGAAAGAGTGCTCCTTTTAAAAAACTCACCAAATAAAGTGATTTTTCATCTTAAACGATTAAAAATGCTATGACTGAGAGTAATAGTTTCAAGAAAATCAATTCTAATTCAACAATAACAAACTGTTTTCTCTAATAATACTCTTGAAGAGGGGAAACCTGACATTCTTGCCGACAGCATGTCATGCCTTAATACAGGAAATGACTACACAGGTATTCTGAGTGTCCACAAAGATCCAGGGAAGAGGGCATGCATGTGTACTAAATTTGGTGAGAACATTTCACTAGTGAAGATGCATATTCAGAGAAAGATGTGCTGTGCTAATGGTAAAAGGTTGATCTGTCAGTTGTTCTTTGAAACTGCTAACGAAATTTCCCTGTGTAAGCCTCATATTTTGTTCTACAAAGAATGAACAATACAGACAAAACAAAGTTGTCTTTGACATCAGTTCAATCCTTTTACTTGTGTCACCTCTTCTGTCTTTTAAGATATTACCTTTTAAGACATTTCTTCTCTTTTCTGTATCTTCAAACTTTCCCTCTCTTTTGGCTTGTTTGACTCACCTCTGTTCACACCCTTGCTAACAGATTCATTCTCTGTCACCCGAGAGTTTTTCCCTTCTTACACAAACTTCTCCTAATCTTATCCACCTTCTGTCACCAGTTCTTCCTTGCCCCTCATCCACAGCATAACACATGGCACTCTGCTTCAGCCCTTACTGTTCAAATGAAACTGCTTTTATTAAAGGTATTACTGATTTCCTGGTTAGAATTCTAGTTGACATTTTTCCGTAATTGCCTTATTGAATTGCTCTGTTTCATTTACTACTGTTGATCTCTTTTGACTTTTCCAAACAACATTCTACTTCTTTGACAGTCATAACACTGTAGTTTCTCTTGATATTTCTCAGCCTATTCCCTTTGCCCTCTTTGTGGGTTCTTCTTCTTGCATTTCTTTAAAAATAATTCTCATTTCCCAACTTCCTACTTTACCTGCAGCTCTTAGCCTATACATGAATTCTCCACGTGACCCCCAAAGGGATTCACTTAAAATTTAGGTTAGATAATACCACTTGAGTGTTTTAAATCCTCCAGTAATTCTTCAAGGGAAAACTCTTTCATGTGCCAATATTCCCATCTATGATCTGTCCCTTGACTAACTTTACAGCCCTATATCTCTTCATCCTCTGTTTTATAATTTATAATCTGGCAACTTAGAACTATTCATAGGTCCTGACTGTACTTTCTTACTGTTTACCTTTTGTTCATATTACCACATATGTCTGGTATATCCTTCCCTATTCTACTTCACTCAGACTCCAAATTTTTGCCTTATTAACATCTACATATCTTGATTTTAGCTCAAGTGGCTGTTCAGGAAGCCCTTTAATTACCCAATGGCCTGAGTTAGGGGCCATTTCCTAGTGCACCTATAACACACATGTGTGTCTCCATCAGCATACCTACTTCAAAGTTCTATTTATGGATATAAAACTTACCTATTTATTGGTCTTTATTTTTCATAGATAATATGTTCCTTGTAAGCAGGGCTATTTATTTATCTTTGCATACCATAGACCCACCAGAGTGCCTGGAATATAAGATTAATTAATCCTTTATTATTGTCTCATAAAAACACTTCTCAGGAGAAAAGCATCTTTCCTTGTCTCATTCTGACAGGACCTTTTGAATGTGATACCTGTTAAATTCTGCCAGACATATTTATTTTGTGCTACTTATAAAGATCAAAGGCTTTGAGGGTCTAGATAAGAAATGAGAGATTAGTAAAAAATAAAATAGATGAAAAGATATACTATAGTCTATAGTTTTAAAAGACATTATTTTCTATAAATTCAAAAGATATACTACTTTCTGTAGATTTATATTATGAGAATCCAAGATATTTGTTTTACTCAGGAATGCTAAAATTTACTAACAGACATGACATAATGACATTTCTATTTATTAAATACTGTAAGTAGTACTTCAAATATTAGTTTCCATGTGACTCATAATGTAGGAAAAAAGATCAAGTTCCATTCTTTGAATGGAACAGTTTTCTTTAGCCATGCTTCTGAGAAACATTCAAAGAATGAACAACTTGGATTTTTCCATTTTTTTATCCCAACCTTCGTACCTTAGGAGTTACCTCAAAGTCAGGGCAAACTTAGAACTGTGTCCTTAGACAATACTTAGCTATAAATTGCAATATTACAGCTCTCTAGTTCATGTCCACATTTTTGAGTTTCTTGATAACTGGTTTTATCAAACATATTCTAAATATAAGCCTTTGATAAGAAATCAATAATTCCATCTGCACGTTGGATAACCTGAGCCTTCTTTCTTAGTATACCCCAGCATTTACTAAACTAAGAGTATATCTTCCTTAATTAAAGACATCATAAAAGTCAAGGATAATGACCCAGAGATATTCCTAATGGCATATCTTTTAATTATTAAGAAACTCCACAAAACCTGTGAGACTGCATTTGCATCCATGATTTTTGTTAATGCACTGCAACAAGGGGCCTCTCTCTTGTGATTCATTAGCTCTTTCACCGCTGCTGAACCTCTTCTGATTGCCGTTTTATTCACGTACCACTGGGCAGCAGTGCACTGCTGCCAAATGAAAGAGGATGCCAAAGGAAAGAAACAAGATTCTGCCCCTAAAAATTGCCTGGGCCTTCATTAAAAAATGTGGAGACCAGCCCTAATAAATTATTATAGGAGAACCAAGTTGGACAGGCCCTGATGTCACCCAAGAGCATCTCTTCCCAGGACAGGAATCTCTTCTACAATTTTCTCAAATGTTAATAGTTCAGCTCTCACCTGGATATAGCAGCAAGGGAGAGCATATTTGCTTGTGATCTACATATTTTCTAAACATATTTTAAATTATAGCTTACTATATATTTTATTGTATATTCTATTCATTTGATTTACATTATAGCTTTAAACTTTTCCCAGGTCGACAAGGCTTACCCTTCTTCCTTCCTCTCTTCTATTTAACAAACATAAAATTTTAACACCAACATTAGTTTGGGGTCAGACAGATGTGCACCTGAATCTTAGCCCTAGCACTTCTTAACTGAAAATCATTAGCTGTATGAGTTAATATCGCTAAGCTTCAATTTCTCATTTATAAAAATAGGATGGTAGTGATTACAGAGTTGTTATAATAATTAAGTTTGATAAGTATATACAATTAATTATATCTCTCTCCCTCTTCTCACCTCCTCTGTTTTGAAATTGGGTGTACAGGAATAAAAGACCCTGTTCTTGGCCTCTAGTTGCTCAGAGATTACTAAAGAAGAGAGATGGCAGTATAATGTTAAGTGTGTTACAGAGTTATACATACAACACAAGCCTTTATATACATGTGAAGGTTCATCGGACTATCCATAGTTATTAAAAAGAGGCAAAAGAAAGTCATACTTCATTCTAAGCACTGACAACATCTTGTGAAATTTATTTTCAGGTGTTTTTCTTTTGGGTGCTATATTTACATAAATATATTCTATCCATAACTATATATCATATATTTGCAAAAAAAAAAAAAAAAAAAAGAAGGGTTCACATTAAATACTGCAATCTGTCACCTTGCTTTTCCCTCAACAATGGACCATGACTTGCTTTCCAGAGCCACAGTTTTAAAATACCTTTTTTTTCTTTTTTTTTGGCTCAAATGCTGAATTTTGGTTATTTTTATTCCCTACTTCAGCGATTCTTTCCTTTTTTAAGGCATCCAGGGGGAATTCAGTGTTCTGCCTACAGAGGTAGTTCTGGCCAGGATCTCTTTGTGGCACATTGTGGTAGCAGTGTGTCATCAGGTTTGGTTCCCAGAACTCTAAATGTTACTTTTAACATCTGCTGTGTTGCTGGACCCTTGCCAGAAAAAAACTAAGTATAGGACAAAGTTCTTCTTTAGCACTACAGCACTTAAAACAGAACACAGTGAAAAGACATGTAACCTTTTTAATCTACAGTTTTAAAAAGTCTCATTAACTGACCCACTGGCTTATATTCTAAACTAATGCAGTCGGAAATAGGACTGAAGTTTTCTTTTTCATAGTCCACACAAAAAAAGTTTTTACAGAGAAAATTAATAATACAAACACGCCCAGAGAGATTAGATTTTCTAATCTAATTTAGCTTCTTGAGAATTTAGATTCCTGTGAAGAAAATTATTTTAATATCTTTTGGGCATATTATTTAGTTACAAGTTCTGTGCAGAGGTCTTTGCTGAGCTGCATGTTCCCAATGCTGCTTTCCTAGAAGCTTCAGGGAATGCTTCTCTTGAAGGTCAAGGCAGATAGAGTCAGTGGAGACAAAGGATTAGGGTTCCCTTTTCCATTAGGGCTCTTCTCTCTTTGCTATTCAGCTGAAGTTCTGCTAAAAAATGATAGGTAGGAAACCCACTAGTTAGATCTGAGATGCCAGGTTTATTCATATGACCCAGGCTGTTGTTCAACGGATATAAAGTTTCAGTTATGCAGATGATTAAATTCTAGAGACCTGCTTTATACAACACAGTGACTGTAGTTAACAATACTGGATTTGTTAAGTGGTTGGATTTCAGATTAAATGTTCTTACCACAATAAAGAAAAAGAAGGAATGAAGGAAGGGAGTGAGGGAGGGAGGGAAGAAGGGAGAAAAGAAGAGAAGGAAGGGAAGAAAAAAAGACTTGGGGAAAGTGGGACTAAGGGATAAGGGAAAATGATTCCCCTTCCTGGCTTTGATTAACAGATATTTCAGACACTAAATTCGAATAGCTTACTTTGTAATCTTTTATTTTCCCAATTATTTTTAGACAGCTGTTCAAGTATTTGACAAACTGTTGCTTCAAATTATTCCTCTTTCCCTACATAACCTATTGTCACATCATTTTTATTTTTATTAATAAATGCAACCATTCCTTCTCTCTTAATCTAATAGTGGGAGATGGAAGAGGTTCTTCTCTTCTCTAATTCCGTCTGTTCTCTTTTGGGATTCCCTTTGCTTGCTATTATCTTGTTGATGAAGGATCCTTCTAGGCCTGTCTGTGTTTAGATTAGGAGCTTCTTTGATAGCTAAAATCTGATCCTTTGATTCTCTTTTTCTTTCTCTGACTGTGCTTAACACAGAGGGGGTTGAAAATGCTGATTGGCAGACAAAAGCTTTTAATGTCGAAGAGAACATTCTATTGTATGGCACATAACTCTAAAGGCCTTGAAGACCAGAAATAGCAAACAAGGAAAGTACTTGAAGCCTCTTTGATTTCCATGCAGTTAAAGCAAATGAATGTAATACAAAATAAAATATACAATAAGCTATTATTTAAAATATGTTTAGAAAATATGTAGATCACATGTAAGTATGTTCTCCCTTGCTGCTATATCCAGGTGAGAGATGAACTACTAGCACTTGAGAAAGTTGTAGAAGAGATTCCTGTCCTGGGGAGAGATGCTCTTAGGTGACATCAGGGCCTGTCCAACTTGGTTCTCCTATAATAATTTATTAGGGCTGGTCTCCACATTTTATAATGAAGGCCCAGGCAATTTTTAGGGGCAGAATCTTGTTTCTTTCCTTTGACATCCTCTTCCAGGCAGCAGTACATCCCAGTGGTACATGGATAAAATAGCAATCAGAAGAGGTTCAGCAGTGATGAAAGAACTAATGAATCACAAGAGAGAGGCCCCTTGTTGCGGTGCATTAACAAAAATCATGGATGCAAATGCAGTCTCAGGTTTTGTGGAGTTGTTTTTTTTTTTGTTTGTTTTTTTGTTTTTTTTTTTTTAATAATTAAAAGTTATGCTATTAGGAGTATCTCCGGGGTATTATGCTTGACTTTTAACATATCATTAATTAAATAAGTTGATTTCTCTGATTTTTTTTTAAGTTTGCAAATAACTTACAGCTAACATCATACTCAATGTAAAAATATTGAAATAATTCTCTGTAGGGTCAGAAATAAGACCAGTACTTTCACCACGTTTATTCAATAATGTGTTGGAGGTCTTAGTTAATTCAATAAGAAAAAAAAAAAGAGAGAGAGATATTAAAGACATTAAAATTGGAAATAAATATCCTAGAAGGATTCCTACTAGAAATCTTTAAGCTGATTGTAAAATTTATTATGAGAAGCATAGGACCTAGAAAAATCAAAACAATTCCAGGGGGAAAACACTCAAAAGACTCATATTTCTGCGTTTCAAGATTTACTATAATGCTACATTATTCAATAAAATGTGGTTTTAGCAAAACGACTTCATAAATCAGTGGTATTAATAAAATTATCTCTTTGCCATGCATCAGTAAAACAGGATAAAGAAATAGACCAACATATATAGGGTCAATTAATTGTTGACAAAAGCATCAAGACAATTCAATGGAGAAAGAATAACCATTCATACAAATGGTGCTGGAATAATTGTATATCCATATGTAAATATAAAATATAATAGAATAAAAACAAACAAACAAAAAGTTTAACCCAATCCATATCATACACCATACAAAAAATTACCCAAATATATCATAAACCTAAGGTAAAATCCCAAATTAGCAAACTTGTAGAAGAAAGCACACAAACAAATCTGTTAGCATACATTAAGGAAAGATTTATTATTAAATAGAGCACAAAAACCTAAAAACATAAAAAAAATGTAAATTGGGTCTCCAACACATTATTGAATAAAAGTGGAGAAAATAGATATCTGTGTCTCATGCCTAATGCTAGAGAGAATTATTTCAATATTTCTACGTTTAGTATGATGTTAGCTATAGATTATTTGAGGATTTGTCAGATTGAGAAATCTCCTTTTATTTCTAGTTTTTTGAAGTTTTTTTTTTCAATTATGAATGGATTTTGAATATGACCAAAAGTCTTTTTTTCACATCTATTGAGACAAAGGTAGTATTTTATCCTTTGTTCTGTTACATAATAATTTACATAGATTGATTTTCAAATGTAAAGCAGCTCTAACTTCTTGAAGTTAACCTTATTTAGTTATGATTTAAATAAATGTTACTGGAGATTACTAATATTTTGTTATGAGATCTATTGCTGTTCATTTTTTTTTCTTGTAATATCCACTTAAAGTTTGATATTAGAATTATTCTGGCTTCACAAAAAGAGTTTGGAAATATTTTGTTCTCCTCTATTTTTTGTAAATGCTTGTTTAGGATTGAAATTGTTTTTTTCCAGATGTTTGATAAAATTCACCAGTAAAGTATCTGGGCTGGAAGTATTTTTGTGGGAAAGTGTTTATTTACACATTCAATTTCTCTGACAGAAGATTGTTAGTATTTTTCTATTTATTGTATACTATATACTTAGTTAATTTGGATCTTTCAGTGAATAAATATTACTGGTAGTTTGTTAAATTTGGCATAATTTTTTAAAATAATAATTCCCTGTTATTTTTTAACTTTTGTAGGATATATATATGTGTGTGCATATATGTGTGTGTGTATGTGTGTATATATATATGTGCATGAGTATATATACACACACACATATATATATACACATGTACATACATAGTAGTGTATATATACATATATGTATAGCAGTATTTCCTCTTTCATTCGTAATATTGATAGGTTGTACTTTTTCTTATTTCAAGCCAGAGGGGCTATAAATTTTATTGTCTTTTCAAAAAAACAAATTAAGTTTTATTATTTTTTCTTTATTATTTTTTCATTTATTATTTATCTTAATGTTTTTCTTCAACTTTGTGTTAATTTTCTCTTTGTCTACATTCATAAGATGAAAGGTTATAAAACTGATTTTTAATTATATTTTTTCTTATGGAGCAACAGGAATTCTCAGTCATTGCTAGTGGGACTGTAATATAAACTGTAATATTTCTACATGCATATTTCAATCCCAAGAACAGCCATAAAACAGGAGATAAATAAATAACAAGGTATAGTTAAAAAGGCAATGTAGAAATAAATAGAAAAATCATAAATATTTCACAATAATCCAGAATAAAAGAAGAAGGAAGTAACATTTAAGTAAGTCTTAAACATTTAAGACTTACTTTCCCTCTAGGTACTTCTGTAGCTGTATCCCACAAAATTTGATATATTATGTTTTCATTATCACTTATTTTGAATTATTTTAAAATTTCCACTGTGATTATTTTCTTTGAACTATTTATAATGATTTAGAATTGTATGAATATCTTTTTATTATTACTATATAATTGAATTTATTGTGATTAGAAAGCATATTAGGTAATGAATTTAATACTTTGAAATTTATTGATTTATTTTAAAGCCCAGTTTATAATAATTCCGGTGACTGTTTCATGAGCTCTTAAAAATAATGTACATTCTGTAGTTATTACATGTGGCATTCTATAAATTTCAATTAGAATCATTTGGTCAGATTGTTTTTAATCTTTCATATTTTGTATCTACTTTTTCTATCAATTACAAATTGGGGTGTTAAAATTGCTAATTATAATTTGTATTTTTTGTTTCTCTCTTTAGTTTTATAGTTATTATTTTATGTTTTTAAACCTCTGTTATTAGATATATACTGATTTAGAATAGTTATGTATTGTTGATGAAATGATCTTTTATTATTATGAAATATTCCCCTTTATATCTGATAATATTTCTTCTCTTGAAGTCTACGTTTTCTGATATATAGCCGCTACAGCATCTTTATGTTTGATATTTATATGATATGCATTTTTTCTATTTTTTTTAAATTGACTTCTTTCTTTACACTTAGAGTACATATCTTTTAAATAGAATTTGATTTGTTCTAGCTTTTTTTTTTTCCAGTCTGATAATATCTCCCTTTTACTTGGAGTGTTTAGGTCTTTTAAATTGAGTGAAATTACTTATTTGGTTGGTTTTAAATTTACCATACTGCTATTTGTTTTCTCTTTGTCATATCTGTTTTTTTACTTCCTTCTTCTTTTATTCTGGATTATTGTGAAATATTTATGATTTTTCTATTTATTTCTACATTGCCTTTTTAACTATACCTTGTTATTTATTTATCTCCTGTTTTATGGCTGTTCTTGGGATTGAAATATGCATGTAGAAATATTACAGTTTATATTACAGTCCCACTAGCAATGACTGAGAATTCCTGTTGCTCCATAAGAAAAGCAACTTTATCAACCTTCTGATGATCTTGTGGCTGGCACTCAATAATTTTCCTATTAGTGTGTTTCCAATGTCGGTATATGGTTTATTTTATCTTTCTGTCATATAAATTTTTACCTTTTTGTACTTTCAAATTCATTTTTCCTTCATCATCAAAGTTAGATATTTTTATTTGGATTTTTATTTACCACACATCTAGTAAACTGGCTAATCTGATATATTGATAGATTATGACCTAATACAAGGTAGTATTATTTCCTTTACATACTAAAGACTGCCAGAAAGTTTACCAAGGAAATTCGAATATATTTTAAAATTCTAATATATTTCTTAATTGATGAAAACAATTTTTAATTGACTGTGTCTGGATTGCAAACTTTAGACTTGTAAACTGCTGATTGACTATAAATTTCTTAAGAGTGTTGACTCTATAACTCTAGAGGTTTCGCACAATCCTGGTCACATTGGAATGGCCCAACAGAAGTGTTGAGAAATGAGTGATTATTGTCTAGAAAAATATTGAAGCCTTCGCAACCTTGTGCTATATCATTATATACACCACACATTGAGCATTAAGAGACGAATGAGAAAGTTAGGATTGAGATATTAAAGGTAGATATTAAGAATTGATATCATGATCCAAGCTAGGAAGTACATTCAAGTGAAAGCAGAATATTAGACAAGAATTAAGTATAGCAATCACAAACATAATTCAAGAAGGTAGATGAGATTGCAGCTACAAGGCAAGGCAGTCAGAGTTTAATTTTTTTTTCACCTTTACCATTAATTCCAGCCACATATAAATCTGTCCATCTTGATCACTTTTGATACTGAATATTAATATTACAGTTTTACTTCATTACACTAAGTTGTAGTATCCTATATTTCAATAACAGTTTCTCATTGTTTCAAATGCATCAATATCAAGTCTCTAAGGGTTTGCAAGTGGAAGAGACTATATCTCATTCTTGCTAACTCTGAAGAGTTGGTATAAAGCTTAAATATAGGAGTTCCTCATTACATGATTGTTTTATATAATTGAATTACCAAACTCGAATCAGAGGTAAAAAGTTATGACACAAGTAAGATATAAAAGTATTTTGCATACATAAAGAGCTTTGCAATTATGAGATACCATCATAATCAGTTTAGCAGCCTATCAAAGAAAAGATTATTATTAGCAAAGAATTTACCTACAAAGTAATAGAAAATGAATATTTATCATTTTCCATGTTCCTAACAAATTAAAGAGAGTGGTATGACTCAGAGTATTGGGCACAAACTAATTTTCTGTAAACAAGGCCCTTGAGCCACATTATCTTTAACAAAGGAAGCTATTCAACATTCCAGATATATGGGTCAGTTCTACTTGGGAGGTGGGTATAAGTAGGGGATTCTGCCTCAAAAGAATCTGGGGACCTTACCTTAAATTAATGCATTGACCCTCCCTGAGTGACATAAGATGTAGTTATTGTAAAATGGTATTAGATTTTCTAAGATTAAACAGAAAAATCAGTAAGAATTTAACTATTATATAATGACACGACCATTTTAAAACCTCAAATAGGCTGAGACCAGGAAAAGAGCAATAAAATGTCAGTTTGAAAAATAGATAAATAAAATCTTGAAATAAACAGCTTTAAAAAGGATGAAATTAATAAATTAAAATCAGAGATGTGCTGATTAAAACACCTTTTGGATTGAATAGAGTTATTAGTGGAAAAACCCAACAAGATGAGAATGTAAATAAGGCTTATAAGCATTGGAATTTGTGGTTTTAAAAGCTGAGAAAACAAAAAAAGAGGATTATTTTTTCTTCTTAAGTAGTTGATTATGAACTAAAGAGGAAACACTACAAAGAATCTAAGACTCCCTGAATCATTTTCTCTGTCTGAAAAAACTGAAAGCTTAACGAATGGTATTAATGAATAAATTGAATGAATAAGTTAATGCCAAATCTCTATACATAGAGATAATTTTAAATATCTGTAAGGGTTAGTTTATCAAGGCCTGTGAAATTTGAAACTAGTTGAAATTGTTAGGCTATCTTTCTATACTTTTTTTCAAAATTTGATTTTCTTCTCATGCATTTTATGTGACTTTTAAAATCTGATTTATTATAAGCTTTCAGATAACAACAGCTAAACAATTAATTCACTCATGATTAATTTATTCAAAAGTATTTTTTGTTTCTACCATACACCTGACATTGTTCTTGGTGTTAGAGATATAATGATGAACCAAATAGATAAAGTCCCTGACCTGATGAAGTTCACAGTCTAGTTGAGGAGATGGTTATAAAACATAATTTCCCAAATGAAAATATAATTATAAACCATGATAACAACTATGGGAGAACATGATTTCTTTGGGAGTATATGACTGAGATGGCTAGAGAGTCTTTCATGAAAAGATGATATTTGAGAGAAATCTGAAGAATTAGCAGATAATAACTAGATGGGGAGGTAGGCATGGGGTAACAATTCAGGAAGAATGTTTCAAGCAGAGAGATCAAATCAGTGTGGACTGAGAAGCATGTTGAGATATTGGTAGTTAATGAATAATGTATTCCTCCTAAGACTTTCTTTTAACTGAGGACCCCTCAATTATCTTTATTATTATTATACAAGTGGTCTGTGAAAATTTTCTAATTATAAGTGATACAAGCAATTTAGAATTGTATACACTAAAATTTGGAAAATCACTATATCACCTTCCCAAAGATAAACATTATTAAATTTTTATGAATTTTTCTCATAAATTTTATATATATGTACATAAACTTTTTTTATTTTCTACAAAATAGGTTCTTCCTATACACATTCAACTGCAACTTTCTTTTTTTACTTAACAGTGTATCTTGACAGGTTTCCTTCCCAGCACATACAGTGCATATAGTCATCTATTTCATGTATGCATTATGTTCATGTATATGACATATATGTTGTATGGTATATGCATACATATATAATGACTATATTATAATTTCTATAAACATTCTCCTATAAATATACATCCAGATTGTTTCCAAGATTTTGCTACTTTGAACAATGCACCCAAACGTATTCTTGCACATAAGTTTTTGTGCCTATGTATTTCATTAGAAAAAAATTCCTTGGATTTATGGTGCAAATTTTAAAAATTTGCATTCCTCTCTAAAAACACTTTCTCTTAGCTAAAATGTACAAAGGGAGCTGTTTTTATGCACTCTTTCCAAAACTAAATATAGTTAATCTTTAAAGTTTTGACAAAGAGTTCTTGAAATCTGAAGTATCTTCTGCACAAAATTAATTGCTCTTAGAGTCCAGTAGGTAGTACCACTGTTTGAATCAAGATATATATATATAAGACAATAAAAAGTGATAGGTATTGTAACAAAATTGAGGGGGCTTAGCCTACATAAAGGCATTCAAATTCAAATCAAAACACTGTGATAGCCAAACAAAACACAGATTTGACCCTGGATCCACCAGTTTGAGCTCGCTAATGTAAAGATCTCCAGCAGAATGATATTTGATCCCAATGTTCTTGGTTTTCCAAATCATTCCAGTTGGCTGTCTATCCAACCTCACATATGTAGAAGGTGAGCCTGGTCTCTGAATACGCTGCTAGACCCACAAATATGAAAATTCCTTGTTCACTATTGAGATGACAGAATTTCATTCTCTGACACCTTAGGATGTGGTGAATTTTTAATACTCTTGAGGGTCAGCTGTACATCACAGTCAGTCAATATAATAGAAGGAAAATAGAATGTATAACAAGGGATTTCTTGTATTTTCATTAATTTTCACGTATGATAATGACACAAACACTTCAGTGATATTTATATATTCTGTATAAGATCCAACATATTAATTATGAAAAAGAATTGATTACCCTTTCAGTAAAATTCTATGAAACTGATGACTTTTTGAAAAATAATTTCAATCCTTTTTGTTTTACAGAAATGTAATTCAATAAGTTTCAAATGACAGTGCTTTGCTTTATGAATTGATTGACATCTTAACACTTAAAAGTAGAATAGTTTTTGTAGAGTAATTAGAAAGAAAATATTTTCAATACACAAATGTTTCCTCAGCCTGGAAGAGTTCCTCTCTGTTATTTCCAAACCTAATCCAAACTATATAGTTGACATATGTTGACATATCTAAAGTCCATGAGTGAGAAGAAGAACAGCTGAAGTTACTAATCTCTGTGAACAATTTTTATGGCTCGTACCTCAATGCTTTTCAAGTCAAGGAGCCTTGAAAATTTCAACTGCTGATGGATCACAACTGCTTCCCTCTTTCAGAACTACCCTCATTGGTGGGAACTGACACACTCAGGGATAGTTTCACTCTTGGGGCGGGGGTGGGGGCAGCCCACATCTAGTTACCAGTGGATGTGGTGGTAAAGCCTCATCCCTCACTTCAATTTAGGAAAACATCAAAGGTCTCCAAATACAAAGCTCCCTGTGGAACTGGCTGAGGACTTTGTTTAAACTGTACAGTTTCTTCTTTTAGAAGGATCAAAGCAAAGATCCCATAGATAAAATAAATATTTCCTGAGATGTTCATTATTTTATTTGTATTAATTATTTTATGTCAAGTTAACAAATAACAAATATGTTTGATAATTTGATTGATTATGGCTATGAGTCTCAGAATTTGGTAAGGCTTATCTAATGGTTTAAAAGAGATGTGCCTATTTACGAATGATTAGCTTTTTGCTTATGAATTTTAACTGTTTGTAAACATCAATTTTTCAGAGTTGGCAAAATAAATAAGGAAAGTTTTAAATGACACTTAAAGGAAGTTGTTGCAAAACAGTGAAAATTGTTCATTCCAACAAGCCTGGGACATACAGATCATAACAGATCGATGTGAAAGTTGAGCTACTTGCCCTTTAGCTGCCATTGCCTATGGCCAGCATTCCCTAGACTTATGAGAAGCATGTGTATTATTCATATTAGGACAGACTTCCAGAGCTTCTGAGATGGTAGTCACATGTGTCTGAAGAAAGAGGAACATAATTAGCTGAAGAAGCATTTTATGAAGATAAATGGAAGGAATGTAAGCCATGACCATTAAAGATGCTTCATCAGGATGACTCTTTTCTCTGATTCTGTAGCAAATGAACCTTAGGCATCTGCTGAGAGGCATTTTCATTTTACGTTAACTTATCCCACTTTATTGGATAATGGATTCTATAATATTCTGCAAAAAAGAAATCAAAGAAGATCATTTCAGAAAGTCGTGATTTTCTTATGTAGAGAGTTTTCTTCCATGATAAATGAAGACCCATGATAAATGCCCACATGAGTAGCTGTCTTCATTCAACGAATTTGCTAAATTTTTTTAGTAGTTACACTGAGGATGCTTATCAATTACTAGGTTGCATTTGGCATGACATAACAGAAACCTGACTATAGTGGCTTAGCTAAAAAGAAGTTTATTTATTTATTTATTTATTTATTTATTTATTTATTTATTTTTGCATTATATAAGAATTATTGACACAAGTAGTTCAGATCTGAGGTAGCAGCCCCATGAGACCACCCGAATCTCAATCTTCCTATAGCTTTATGCCCCATCATCCTTGGCATGTGGTTCTCATACTTATGGTTTCATGATGGCTGCTTCAGTTCCAGACCACATCCCAGGCATAAAAAAGGAAGGAAAAAGAAAGAGTAGGAGAATTGCTTATCTCAGTAATGCAAAGCATTTCTAAAAACTCCTAGCAGAATATAGCTTATATCTCAGTGACCAGAAATGTGCTATATGGCCATCATTGCACCAAGAAAGGCTACAAAATGTTGATTTCTAGTTGGTAAATTACCAGTATGTACAAAGTCTGTAAGTAAGAATGAAGGGGAGAGTGGATATTAGGTAGACCAATAGTGGTTCTAATAAAATGGGTTTTCATTGCTATTTTATTTTCTTCCCCAAACTATGCCTGCCATTGCTAGATTTTGTTGATTTATGCCATTGTCTTCCTAAACACAAAAAAGTGAATAATATATTTCTCTAGAGTAATTCTTTGTTTATAACGTGAAATTAGAGTATGCATAATAGTCTCTCTGGGTACTCATTTTTATGAGCAGAGTCATTTTTAGTGACAAGGTTGCCAAATTATCCTCTTAATAGTAACCAAATGTGTAATAATAATTCACTACTAACAAAATCATTGTATTCAGCATTTCTACTTAATTAACTTTAAAAACTCATCTTTTGATTAATGCCATGTAAATGAAATTGTTATTGGACCAGAGATATCATCTTTATCATATATGATTATATGTCTGTTTTTAAAAACAGATGAAATGTATTTTTTTTCGTACCTCATAATACTCAGGTTGGTAATGGCAATTGTAATTTCCTTGTAGTTCAATCACAAAAGTGATATCTCTGACTTCACTAGAAATAAAATGACTTCTTTTTATGACTTAATTCCTTGCTAAATTTCATGGGTATGCTCTTCGTGGAGGAAAGCTACAGAGGACAATCTTTCCAGATTGATCCTTTTTTTTTTTTTAAAGACTCCTCTAGGAAGGAGACAACTTGAAAAGAAGTTCGATATTTGTTTGCTGCCATCATCAACTTCTGTCACAGATGAAAATGTAACAAAAGTCAAATGGAAGTTTTTTTCATGGCATTTTCTAATCCAAAAATGACAGATTTGTTGATTCTCATTTACCAAAAAAATAAATAAAAAAATCTAGAGACAAATGTTGCAACTGAAATAATCCTCAAATTTGTTTATTACTAATTAAGTGGAAAAGTTTTATATGTGTCCTGACAGACATTGTAGCAGTAGATTACAATGTTGATAGTCATTTTTAAAGAAAGTCATTAGAATTGTTTTGCTGTTGTTCAGTGAAGTGGTATTTAAAAGTACAGTGGAATAGTAGACATAAAGTGCAGCAGGAGATAAAGGCAGAAGAAAAAGACATATTAGGTTAATTTTGATTTACTTTGTGCTTAATAAGCAATCTAAATTCACAGCTTTTTTTTTTCCACAGTCATTTCTCGATATTGAAGAGCAGTATATTTAACTAAGGGGAAAGATTGATATTTGAGGATCGCTTTTTTTACACTGGAAAATTTTTTTTCTAGGTAATGACATAGAAAATCAAATTTTCTAAGGAACAGAGAATTAAATAAAATTAACCACTTAGTTACTCTCTACCCCAACAGCTATTTAATTTATTTGTGTCCTTTTAATTAAGGGCATCAAACTAACTAGTCAATTAAGACTTTTTTTTGCTGGAGGTACAGTCTCTGTTATCAAAAGAAAATAAATGATTGAACAAGTTCTTGAAATAATTTACACACACACACACACACATGCACACATGAGTAACAGGTGCTGGGTAAGTTCCTAGACTCCTTACTCAAAGCACCTGTGCCTCCACAGCAGGTGTTTTCTCTCTGTGCTCAGTCTACTTAGGCTGGGAGTTCTGGGCAGTGATGCCCCGAGAATCAGTCTCCATCAGTGATGATGGGAGATGGAGGATAAACATGCCAGCTTCCTTGGGTGAGATAATCCCAAGGTGAATTTACACCTTTTCTCAGAGGCCCCTTAGAGAATTAAAGATCTGCTGCCAAGAGCAGTTAACTGGTTCATTAGTACCCCCTTGATTAGTTCTCTTCTCTTTCCAGTTTCACTTTCCTTCTCTCATTCTGGTGCTTCCTCAGATCACCTCACAAGGTAAACCACTTGCGGTCAAATTCTTGTCACAGGGTCTGGTCATGGGAAAATCCCATTTAAAACATAATATACCATTCGATCTCAGTTATTTGACTTTTAAAACTTTATGACTACTATGCTTGTTTTTGTTTTTACTGAAAGTATATCATTACATTAATTTTTTTTGCGTTGGTTTTAGAGCCCCAGGTTTTAAGTGTAATATTTGTCTATGTATTTATTTTCTACTCAGTGGAAAAAAATTGAGAACTTGGATAAATGCCTATGAAGAAGGCAAACAAAATAAAAGGTCTTCACTATTTTCTGTTTTTTTTCTATTTACCATTTTATCTAATCTAAGAATTTTACTAGCAATGTTTATGAAAAAGTAAAAGGTAACTATGAAGTAAATTACTGTGATTATATTCATTTAAGAAGTACAAGCATTCCCTCGCAATGGTTTATCACTCAATTTTCTGCCATGTAAACCAGATACTCAGAATAAGAATTTTCCCTCACAAAATAGAATATTTTATAAAGTTTGTGTTTAGGGCTTCTCTCATTCTCTTATTTCCTAAATTGTTTTTGGTTCCTATCATACCATAATTTCGTATTTTCATATTTCATAATTTTCATATTTAATAATTCCTTCTGCTTTCTGGCTATTCAGTGACCTCCACAGAAGCATCTTTCCTTCATAGACACTTGAGAAATATTCATTGAATAAATGGTTGTAGGAGTAGTTTTCTGATCTTGAACTGTAGCAAGATTGTGTAATCTTGAAGCCAGAAGTGGGGTCAGAGGCTACTTGATTGTGACAGAGGTGTTTCCTCAGGCAGCTGGTTCTGTGATATTTTCCTGGAAGGAATTTTTGAAAATATACAATAGAGAATTTCTTTAATCCTCACAACAACTTGTAAATACCCAATTTCTTATATTGAACTTTTTGCTTTTTAAAACACCCAGAGTATTCTCTGTTAGAGTAAACAAGTACAGAATCTGGCACCAGAGGACATTATAAGTAACAGACCTCCAGGTGGTTATTATGAATTTATTATTTGACCTACTTGGATTTGAAGGTAGTGAGGAGCAGGTTACCATGAAAGTATTATATATTAATGCATGACATAAATTTCTTTAAAATATTAAAGACAGACCAACTGGTGGTTACCACAGCATATTAAAATAGGTATAAGTTATACACAGACTATGGAGTAAGATAGTTTTTGTAAATTACTATAGAAAAAATGATAGACTCAGGGATTTTAATTCTACACTCAAGGCAGTATTAAGATAATCAAAGATTTTCTATGACAACAATAAAAAAGTCTCATCTCTTATTGCCATAGGGTTTACATAGGTAATTTCCAGGTACAGAATCTGATTGTGTCATTTCCTATATATAGATTAATTTAAACATAGATTAATTTTAGTCTCAACCTATCTCTTGTAGAAGTTAAGGTTTATTGGATAGGAAGGACATTGAGATATGGAAGGGGTATTTTGGAGGATTCAGATATATCTGGTACCTTAAACTCTAAAATTTCACAGAACTTCCCATATCAGCAGAAGCCGTCCTTCATCTGTCTGAGGACCTGGTCTGCATTACTTGAAGACCCTGTATTAAACTGATGTGAGCTTGTTATCTTGCTGGCAGATGCCAATTCTCATTTCCAATCCGTCACTCCTCATTGCCTCCTCTTATAACTAGAGTCAGAATGCCTGTTGGTTATCAAACTGCCCCTGGGAAGGCAAGGAGAGGCAGAAGAGAGAGGCAGGCCACTCCAGACTGGTAGGTGGCAGTTTTAAAAAGCATGGGAACTTTCATGTGAGGCTTATCTTGGGTGGCTGCAGGATAAGTAGGCCTCCTTACCCACCCACTGGAATCTTGAAAATTTATGTAGAAGCCCTCACTGGGTTCAGTCACAAATTTAGTCTAGATAGTCTGAATAAGTCATTTACTCTCTCATCTGCATCTTGAAAATGGCTTGGCTGTGAGAAAAGTGGGCAGAATATACATTCCAGGAACAGGATGGGGGGCAGTGAGGAGCCTCTGATTGCTTGGGTCCAGCTCAAGGGTCAACTAATGGTCATGTTCTCTCAATGACCTCCTCCGACAATGCCCTATGGTGAACAAGGTCAATTGTTAATTCAAACCCTAGAGGAAAGATTTACACATGAAAATATTTCTGAGACTTTAAAATATGGAAGATTCATGAAGCAATGCATGCTGAGAGTGCTAGAACAGGGAGAGGGAAACAGATTTTAAATAAGGCTGGATTTATTAATCTAAGGCTCTTAAAAGAGAGACTGCTCTAGCTTGAGCAAATGAGGGAAGCTTGGTTTGTTAACTAAAACTGGACTAAAAAGAAGCCTACATTAAATGAAGTTTGAGATGTCAGAAGTTCCTACAGAAACGTAGAGGAAGGAATTCAAATGTTTAGGAAGAAAAGACTCAGAAGACTTTCCCTTTTACCAAAATACCAAGAGCTACATTGATGAGGAGAATATCACCTTTCCTGAAGAATTCTTTAGTGGCTGTCTTGGACTTGGAAATGGGAAAAAGATATGAAATGCTGCTGATAAAATGAACAACCCAATTTAGACTGAAAAGATCTCTTAGTTATTACTGACTAGGAGGACGTGGTTACCAAAAAGAGCATGACCCAAGGAACAGAAGGATTTGACTTTCACTGACTTTTCGAGATAGTCAATTGATTATGCAATATCTAGAACTGAAAACGATGGACAGTCCATAAAGTTTCTACTTCGATCTGTTTAGACAGAAGTACTCTAAGCTGATATGAGTCATCATAACTGAATTATGATCTCTCCTCAAACTGAAATGAGAGCCAGTTCACAGATCCTCATCCATCTAATGGAAAAGTGGCCAGTTGCCTCGAAGAGGACCCATTACGTATATGTATTTCAAATCTTTCTCTTGTCTTCCCATAAACCTGCATTCATTTACTAAAGTAGTAGCAGACTAAGTAAAGCGATATACCAATATCTTTGAAGATATTTTAAAACATTTTTTTCCTGAAGTAGCAGATTCAGGATGTTATTGAGTACCACCAGCCAGACTGGAGAAATTAAGATATTCAGGTAAGTGGAGTTTTGGCTCAAATCCATGTGTCACAGTGAGTGTAGTAGGTCTTGAAAAACTTTTTCTTTTTTCCAGTTTTTGAATTAATAAGAGGAATAAATATATTCAGCAACTGACAAAATTGAATCCCCAAATGACCAACTAGTGAAGGCACTTATGGTAAGAAAGGGTATGTGGAAGCTCTGGAAATTTCTTATTATTACCTAAATAATAAATCAAAGTTAATACCTAATTCCTGAGGAGTTAGAGATATTAGTAGAAATGTCAAAGTCTTAAAAGATGTATACAAGGCTGAGGATCCTTTTATACACCTATTTAAATGAGCAAAAGATGGATCCTATAGGAGGAGAATGGATTATAAAAAACTTAATTAAGGGATGACTGTAATTGCAGATGGTAGTCCAGCTACGGTATATTAAATGAAGCAAATAAATATTACAATGGTATCTATGGGACTTGATCTAGTGGATATAATTTTTAAAAAAATCTGAGTCAATAAGTAGTTTGCTTTGACCTTTTTGGCATAGCAGTATACCTTCATCTTGCCTTAGGGTTAGAGCAACTTTCCCATCCTCTGTCGTATCATAAAATATATTGATGACATCATGTCGATAGCTTCCTGATAAGGAAGACATAGCAAGGTGTGTTGATTAAACAAATGTGTAAAAGAAGGCATGAGTAAAGTCTATGTATGCTATATCAGGTATGGTTAATTTTTTAATTTAGTTTAAGAGTTGGCAAATTTTTTCTGTAAAAGACAAGATAGTAAATATTTTAGGTTTTGCAGGTCAAGAGGCTAAAACAAAGGTATTAAATAAGTATTTATACAATAATAGAGAAAATTTTATATACTGTTTTTACTAACAAAATTAAAAATATAATAATAATTGAGTATAATTTTTTTGTAATACAAGTCTAGTAATGAGAAAAGCAGCATATTGTTTTATTTTGGGAGAAAACATTTTGCTTAATGGGTGTTGAAAGTTAGTAGTCTTCATTATCAAAATTGATTACAAATGTTTATCTGTTAATGCTGAACTGTAATAAGATTTTATATATTTCATTTTGAAAATGTCTTTTCATACAAATAGGTACTGCTGAACACTGATATAAATACATGAGCATGAGATTTTAATTGAGCACATTGAATGCTTGCAAGGCATTTATATATTTCTATTAGAGTCTTCTCTTGAATTTGTCTTTTAGCATGTCATTTCATTGCAGATTAATCATTGCTAATTGAAGGTTAGGTGGAAGCTCCTCAATTGCATAGTAGAGTATATTTTGAAATGTGAATATTTTCTTTGCACTTACATAAGGTTTCCTAAAACATTGCCAGAACTGTATTTTGATCTCATAAAATAAGCCAGCTGCAACTTTGTATGGACATGGAGATCTCACTTTCTGTTTTAAATTTGGACAGCATTGGAAGCATATAAAGTAACTTGACATTGCATGTGATTCCTTAGTTGTCATTGTAATAGCTTTGTCATAGAATAAATTTTGTATATAAATGTTGTTTACTTTGAAATTTTAGGTTGAATTCATAAAGAAAAATGATGAAATCTACAGCAAACATTAGTTTCCAAATCCATTCAGTTTTCAATACTGAAGGTTGAGGATAGTTCTTTTCGTTTAGAAAAAAATTTATTCTTGGCCTGAATTTGCAATAAGACTTCAAGCCATCAGATTATTGTATAATGGGGCAAGTTAGGATATTCAGCTTCCATTTCTGACAAAAATTCATGGAACTGATAATGGTTCAGTTCACAAAAGTGAGTGAAATTCACAGTTGACACTGCTAGTTCAGTAACATATGACAAATTCAAATATTTCTGCAGAATACTTGTTGATGAAAAAATACAATGAACAACCATAGGCTTTAAACATCTTACATTTATACAAGCTTTGTAAATTTGTCAAGCTAAACACTTTTCTGCTCCAAACCTATTTTTACTACTATCGACTGTAGCACATCTTAGCAGATTCTACTTTAGTTTGTTGCAAATTAGTGTTTTCTTAATTTCTTTAAAATATTCTCATCTGTAGTTGTTCCAACCACTTTATTCACAGAGGTTAATTTTTCAGTCACTTTAAACTCAGAATAGACCCCTTAAACAACTGAGTAGTATAAGGTAACATTTCTTAATTTGTCAAGAGCTAAGGAAGAGCACACAGAACCATTTTCCTTTTTGGAAAATTGACTATTTGAAATTTCTCCTAATATCTTCAATTCTTTGAACAACCATTCTCACAGAAAGGCTAACAGTTGTAAACAAGTCTCTTAACACATTTCTGTTGCAATCACTATTGCGATTAGTACTTAATTTGGTAACATCGACATATATTGTAATCTTTTAGCACTGCCATAGTGTCATTGAATGATAAATACAATGCTTGGTGACCTAATTCAATGACGAAACACTACACTGTGCTTTTAAAGTACAAAGTCCACTTTTCTTGTTTTTACATGATGGGTATGCAGTGGAAATAAAAAAAAAAGAAGTCCTAACATGATAATATGAATAGCATTTGAAGAGCTGCCAAGTTATAACTATGTTATTGTGGTTTGTGCATTGAACAGCAGTGAAAAGTAATGAGTAATACTGCATATGGTCTCTGTTGCATGTACTCAGCTCTGCTGTTATAACACAAAGGCACCCATAGACAAAGCATAAATAATGAGCATGGCTGTTTCAAAAAACTTTATTCATAGACATTGAAATTTGAAATTTATTTGTTTTATCATTCTTTGTCTAGAATGCAAAATTGTACCCTAAATATGTGAAAGTATTCAAGTAAAGTAGTGAAAAGCCAGAGCTGATCATCAGTTAGTTTAGAAGAATCGGAGAAGGTGTACTACAATTTAAAGATATTGACTGCAATATCAGGTAATTTATTAGAAAATAAATCAAGGCTCTGAAGTGTTAAATAATTAGTACAAATTGGGCAAACAGTGACAGTGGAGGCTAGAAACCTTGATTTCAAATTTTTGATGTAGTATATTCCCTAGATACAATCCGGACTTTATATTTACAGTAATGAATATAGATTTTTATTTGCTTTATAATTTTTCTGACCTTTTCCCTAAAATGCATTATAAAGATAAAATTGTCCAAAATAATATACATTTTGTATAGCAATAGTAATAACAAGGCAAACACCAGTATATCTACTATTAAACCTTAAAAAAGGCAAGTGATAACCACATACCTGACTTTTTTTTTTAACTTAAATAGAATGCTTTCAACTTTTCACAATTTTCTGTGATGTTTACTGAAACTACCTTTTTTTTTTTTTTCTAAACATAGATTTCCTTTCTCAGGTTAAAGAAGTTCCCTAATTCTTAGTTTCCCTAAAGATTCTCTGGTACACTTTTTTTCAGTCTTCTGGCCTAGAGCTGAGGCTTTACTTATTCTGCCCTGCTGCCCACCTCCTGTGACTATTCTTGTGCCTGTACAGGCCTGTGTCTGGGATCAGGCGATGGGGGGACAAATAAAGGAGGCTTGTTTGCCCTATCCTCTTATGATCATCACTACTCTGATGGAAGAGAAAGGTTCCCTTTTTTCACATTTTAGGCACCTCTGGCCCTGGCTATTTCCAGTGGTGCTCTTGTTTCTACCACTGCAGTGGGATTGCCTGATGACTAGAGTATGAGAGAACAGAGAATAGAAAGATCCTCCTCTCAACTCCAGTTTCTCCGAGTGTTATGAGACTCCTTTCCCATTCTTCAATACAGAACTTGAAGATTTTTGGAACTCTCTCTGTTCTCCCAGGTACTTGTATTTCCATGTTCTGAGCTGTCTTGGTTCCAGGTTGGGAGATACCTTGGGACAAAAAGGAGGAACTCACCATAAATTTGGTGATATTTTAAATATTGGTCATCTTTTCCAATCCAGCTACTATCATCTACTCTTCAGAGTCCATTCATTTGTCCAGTTTTTATTGCTGTATTCAGTGGGAGAGACAGTGTAGCAGTGTGCCTATTCCAGAATTGGAACGGGCAAGCTGAGCTTATTTTTTCAGCTCCAACTAGAGTGAAGATCTAGATCTTCCATTTATTCTCTTCTTCTGTGGGCCAGTGTTTAGATAGTAGACATTGTGAACATACTGCCCTTTCCTTCAGGGATTCTTCTTTTATGTGGAAGTGTTCATCTTGGTTTTCTACCCTTCTTAGTCTCAAAGCTTTATCTTTTGCCTCCAGTACTCAGGCCCACAGAAAATGCCTAGTTTGATGTTCTGTGTCACTCTATGGGTTTAATTCTTCTTTGCTGTTTCTTACCTTTGAGGATATTCCTTATTTTAAAGTAAACTCAGTCATGCATTGAAAAAGATTGTTTTTATTATTTTATATAATATTAATGTGGAGTGTTTTTTTTGATACCTATTGCCACCACACTACCTTCTTATAGAAGTTTTGATTGATTTTTCTTTAAATAAAATTGATTGGTGATTTTCATGTGATGTGGATACTGTTCTAGAGAATATTAACCTCCAGTAATAGTATGAATTAAGGACTCATCAGCTTTATTTTTATATATAATGTTTTGTCACTTTTTATTTATCTCTCTGGCATTTTTCCTAGGATATTTTGTAAACTTTTAAGACAAGAAGTCAAACTGACTTAGTAATCTATGATATGAATCTATAAATCTGTGATAATCAAACTTCAGGAAACAGAATATTTTGAGAAAAAATTCTCTCTGAAATTGAGCCTATGATCGTGACATAGTACAAAAGGCATGCCTTTCAGATTTTAAAATTTTAGGTTGATTTGTTGAAGGATTTTACATGGGAAAAGGTGGTTATTTTCTATTATGCCTGAAGGGTAGCAGTACATTTTAGTTCCCTAATAAGAGCCAGTGATGCTCGATGTGATTTACAAGAAGAGTATTTCAGGAATGGTGAAATACATAAAGACAGCATTTTTCAGGACAACTCTATGATAGCAGTATGACTCCCTCTGGCAAAATTTCTTTTAAAGGCTTATGAGCCTGGTAAATCTTCAGTAAGAGGATTCCACTGAACAGGGGATTAGGTATATCTAGAAAGCTCAAAGGGGCAAGTGGAGAATAAGATGTAATTTTAGGGTTTTAAATTAGGTTTTATAAAGCCTGTAGGATAATTGGATACAGTATTCTCTGAACACTGCAAAGTTAAAGTTTGTGGCTTAAAAAAATATCTGTGTAGAGATTAGGCTCTCTTTGGGGTAGAATGTCATTACAGCAGTAGATGCATGGCTGGAGAGAGAAATTGAAGTTTTATGGGTGTGTTGTGGTCCAGGAGGTAGTTTAGAGTTATTGCAATAACTCTTGCAGCTTACATTCTCTATGTAGAGGACTCAGAATCCCTTGGTACATTTGGCTTTCTAAGTAACATTTGATCCTCATGAGTGTAACTCTCTATTCTCTCTACACAAGGAGGGTGAACTTACCTGAGTGGTTGAAAGTAAAAGTCAATAGCCATTTTGTTGTCTGGATTAGGGATATTTATCAGAGCAAAGAATGATATGGATATGGAGCAAAGTGGGTGTCCTTAGGTCTAAAGTGGTAATCAAGCCTATGCTGGACATGTCAGAGAGTAATTGTTGATTGAATTTTATTTGATTCGAAGATGAAGATAGCTTTGTACTTGGATGGATCTTTGTTATGTATTTTAGATCTAAGTCTATGAACTGCCATGAAATAGCACTTCCATCATGTGTATAGTGGCTCAATGATCTGTTTGGCTTCCCTTAAGCCATAGCAATAAATATACACTAAGCCAATGAAAGTTGGAAAATCCCCTCTAGGCTTTCTCATTAGTTAAACTAGAAATTCAAACATTGTACAAAGTATATGAGCCATGTGACTCAATTATCCATTACTGCATTTTTCTGTCCAAACCAATCAACCCTTTTCAAACTTCTCTCCCACAGGCTCTTCTGAAAACAAGTCATCGACAGAATGGCTATTCACTTGCTATCTCTTCTAGTAGACACAGGAAGTTCAAATTGTTTTCTGCCATTACTCTTCCTGCAATCCACATGGCATTGTGTCTAGTGGCATTAACTTCTGGTGTAGCAAATGATGCTCAATTCATGTGCTACAGTAGTTGTGTGACAAGAGGTTTGTAAAATGGTGTCTGGTGTTGGCTCAGTGCCCAAGCCTCAAGCTTACAAATTAAGACACAGCTTTTAATCGATATCTGCCCTTATCAAATGTTTCCTATTTTCTTCTCTCTTACCTACTCTCTAGTTAGAGGTCCATAAACAGGAGTTATATACCCAAAATTACCCTTTACTATTCTTCTTTCTGTATTTAATCTAAAGAGAAAAATTGAAGGGAGACATGTACAAAGTTGCAGCAGATGGTGTGGCAGACAGAACTTAAGGTGACCCTCTCCCCCCATTACTCTTGCATGATTTTTATAATTTGTGTGCAGGACCTGTGACTTGCTGCTAATCAGTAAAATATGGCAAAAGTGATGGGATGTCACCTTTTTGATTATGCTATGTTATATGGCAAAGGTGTATAATCAAGTTCCCAAATCAATGATTTTGAAATAATTAGTACAGAGATTAACAGGTGAAATCAGGTAAAAGCCCTTGAAAAGGAGACTGAATAACAAACTCTCCTGTTGGCCTTGAAGAAGCAAGCAGCTAAGATGTGAATTGCCCCTGGAGAGGGCCATGTATCAGGGTACTGAAAGTGACCTCTAGGAGCTGAGAGCCTCAGTACTACAATTGTAAAGAACTGAATTCTGCCAACATCATGGATTTGGAAGTGGGCCCGAGCCTCAGATGAGGATGCAGCTCTGACTCAGACCTTGATTGTAGCCAGGGAGACCTGCAGCAGAGGACCCAGTTAAGCTGTTCCAGACTCCTGACCCACAGAAACTGTGACATAATCAATGTATGTTCTAAATTGCTAATTCTGTGGTAATTGTTACATCCCAGCAAATAAAGAAAGTCTAATACAGAAATAATATATGAGGTTTAGGATTTTATGATTATGGATCTGCACCCAACGAGAGGTAAGCCTTAACCTTCTGCTCACATGAAACATATGAAGGACTTTCTTCTGAACATTTGCTCCTGTAGTGGGATTTGTGGACAAGTAGGCTCAAATGAAAAATATGCCATTTACAAACCAAATGATTTGAGCAAGTTTTTAAACTAATTTTAACATGTCTCCTTATTAGAAAACAGGAATAATAATAATAATAATAGCTTTGTGTATTGTTTTGGGGTAAAGGTAATATATATAAAGTGCCTTGTACATAGCTGATGTTCAAAAAAACTCTTTCTACCAGCTATTCTTTACACTTGTAATGCTTCTCTCTCTTTTGTGTGTATATTTAAATCTCACATGTACTTGTAGACTCAGCTCCCATTGCTTTGTGACTACATCTTGCCAGTCCATGAACTAGGCTGAAAGCTCCTGGAAGACGGAAGCATGTCGTACTCTTTGTGAGTTCCTACTATACAGCACAATCCTTGGCATCACGTAGATGTGACTATAACTTTCAAGCTCAGATGTATCTCCTCCTTCAAACTCACATGTGTTTGTTACTTGTACCATTTATTTGGTAATTAAAGACTATTTTTCCTATTTTTTAAGTGTCAATTCTACTCTTGTTATTTGAATTGTTACATGACGTCTCAGCTCACAAAGAGATTGTAAACTCCTTTAGGGTAGAAATCAAGCATATTATTACTTTATATCCCATGTTTTACCTATAACAATGAAAACATATATAGCATTTGCTAAAAAAATTAAGATTGAGGGACTTGAGTGGAGTTATTAAATGTCTATGGATTAAAATAATTTAAACTTTTATTTAGTGTCTAAATACATTGGAGTTATAATACTTTCTATTATTAAGTAGGTTTATTTTTGCTCCCCACCCCTTTTTTTTGAAACACTGAAGTTTAGTTTCACTTCTGCAACAGGAACAAAACAATTTTATAGTATTATAAGGCATGAAATCTAGCTTGGGGATTTTAATAAAAAATTAGTCTTGGAGAAGTTGTTGAATTTGCTTTTTAATTAGAATCCAGCTCATTTGCATTTTATTGCAGATTAATTTTAAACTATTTTAGGATTAAATAAATAAGAACAATCTTGAAATCAAGAAACCCACTTAACCATAAGAAACAACTATTTCTCAATGTGAAAGGAGAAACAAAATAGTAATTTTACCTGAGAGGTCACTAAGAGGTTAGCTAAGAAAAAATAAAAAAGAAAGCTTCAGGAGAACGTTGTTAATTTATAGAAAAGCTACAATCAAGAACACATGTTAATTTAACTATTGAAGAAAGCTTGTAGCTTAGATTTTCTAACTAAAGAGATGTTACCCAAAAGTATAGAAGTCGAAGGTAGGATTTGTCTTCATGATTCATCTTCAATTATTGTGCAATATTTTATGTTTTCATATTATTATAGTATTTAGACTTCTTTACAAGTATTATGTTACTTCTTCATCTATTTTGTTAGAAAGCTATTAAAGTTTAATAAAGTTTTCTCTTTGCTAATTTTATATAATAATTTTTCACAAATTACTTTGTCTAAATGTCTTTCTTCTCTTGACTTATCAACTATTTACCTTCATGTTCCTTCTTCTTGTCACTGTCATGATCTATATTAATACATTTTTTCATTCTCTCAATTTTATCAACTGCATTTCTATAAACATTTTCGTTTTTATTACATTTTAATAAATTCTATAGCCAAATTATAACAGATTATTTCCACAATAAGTAGATTGAAGTTATAAGAACATCCAGTTTCACAGTTTCACAGCATATAGTTTGTTCAGCTGCTTTATTTTTTTCAGCAGTGGTGTCATGACTAATGGTGCCTTTAAATACACATGTGTGCATAAAACACAAAAACACACATATACAAAGTTAACAAAACTTAGCTAATAAAAACATAATGTAGAATTGGATAAATTAAGTAATTACATGGCTTAAAAAATGTCTCTATAAAATCTCTGAAATTTTTTATAACATACAGCTCTGTATTTTTCTTAGTTTTAACTCTTTGTATATTAATGTCCAAAAAGAGTATCAAAACTAAGATGCAATTAGCAGTAATGATTTTATCCGAATTTGTTAAGGAGCAAATATATGTTTTTCTCTTTCTTCTATAGGCATTTCGTACAAAGTGATCATTTCATTCAACTCATTTCAATACTATAATGCCCCTTTTGGTGATCAATTTTAATTTTTTCCACTGAAATGGATATGAGGTAACATTTCTGGAGAAAGCAAAGCCCATATACATTCAGCATACTGGTACCTTTAAAAATAAATCATGTTCTTATTGTAAAGAACAGATTGACTCTCTTTAGATTATAGAAAAGCCAGTTTCAACTTTTTCAGTATGAATGTCATAAGTATCATAAGTCTACAGTCGATTCTAAAAAAAACTACAAATATATTTAAAATTTATTAAATGATTTATATCTTATAACATTCTTGGCTGGCTTGTATTACTAGTTCTATTTTGCAGATGTTAATTTTAGGCATAGAGAGCATGGCCAAAGACACAAATCAGTAGATGAGGGACTTCAGGACAGGAGTTCACATTCACTCCATTACATCTTGCTATATCTTAATATTAGCTTGTGACTGAAACATTTTTAAGTTTTTAATTTCTCAGTTTTCTTTATATTTTTACTTTTCTCTTTCATGATTTAAGTACTAAGTTCTGAGCTTCCTTCATTTCACCCAAAACTGCCAAACTGTTTTTTGAAGAGGACGTTCCATTTTGCATTCCTACCAATAATGTCTGAAAGTTTCAGTTAGCTTTTATCTTCACCAGAAATTGGTAATATAATTTTTTGTTTTTAATTTGAGGCATTCTAATATATGTGTAGTGGTATCTCATTGTAATTTTAATCTTTATTTCCCTCATAACTAATGGTGTCAAACATCTTTTTGTGTTCTTATTAACATTAAATATACTTTCGGAAGGTTGTTTTTTAAATTCGTTTGGATTTTTTGCCTTAGACAATCATGTCATGCAAAAAAAGGGACAGATTTATCTCTTCCTCTTCAATATGCATACCTTTTATTTATTTTTCTTGCCTTAATGAACTAGTCATGACTTCTAGTATGATGATGTTAGAAGGATTGAGGGTAGACATCCTTTTCCTTTTCCCAATCTTAGGGAGAAAGCATTCAGTATTACAGCAAAACAGTCCTAGCTTCTTGAGAGTTTTTTCATGAATTCCTCATGGATGCTGACTTTGTAAAATGTCTTTTCTGCTTTTTTCTGATGTGATTTTTCTTCTTTCATATGTTAATACAGTAAATTGTATTTTTGATTTACGAATGTTGAAGTAACTAGCATTCCTAGGATAGAGACCATTTGGCCATGATGTTTTTAATTTCTCTACATTGTTGGATTATTTGACTATATTTGTTGAGGATTTTAGCATATGAGTTTATGAATGTCAATGGTCTGTAGTTTTATTTTCATCATCTGGCTTTGGTGTCAGGATAATCCTGGCCTCACAAATGAGTTGGGAACTGCTCCCTCCTTTTCTCTTTTCTGGAATTTATTATTTAAGGTATTATTTCCTCAAATGTCTTGTCTGACTCACCATTGGAATAATCTGAGCCTGGAGATTTTTTTGTGGAAAGTTCTTTACTTACCAATTAAATTTATTTCATAGACATAAAAAAATTAATTATCTATTTCCTTAATTTCCTTATAACTGTGCTTTGATAATTTGAGATTTTAAAGGAATTTGTACATTTCATCTAGGTTATTGAATTTGTAAGTATCATGTTACTCAAACTATTTATTCCCTTATTGTTCTGTTAATGTCTGTGTAGTGTATAGTGATAGTCACTTTTATGTTTCTAATATTGATAATTTGTGTCTTTTCATTGTTTTCATGGCTATTCTTGCTGGAGGTTCTTAATTTTAAATAAATTAAAATAAATCTTATGCCCTTCTGACACCATACATAGTTATTACAATATTATTGGCTATATTCTTTGTGCTCTACTTTCTATCTCCATGACTTTTTTGTAACTACCAATTTGTACTTCTTAATCCCTTCTCCTTTTTTCACCAACCCTCCCCAACACCCCCGTCTGGTAACCTTTAAAATGTTCTCTGTATCTATAAGTCTATTTCCGTTTATTTTATTCTTTAGATGAATATATGTGCAATCATATGGCATTTGTCTTCCTCTATCTGACTTACTCCACAGCACACTATCCTCTAGGTACATCAAGAAAAATCATTTTCATCCTATTTTTTAGTCTATGTGTGTCTGAAGCGAGTCTCTTATAGACAGCATATGTAAGGGTCTTGCTTTCTTATCTATTCAGCCACTCTATCTTTTGAATGGCCCATTTAACTCTTTTTCATTTGAAGTACTTGTTGATAGACATGTAATTGCCATTCTTTATTTAGACTTTTGATACATATTTTTTTTTATTCTTCTTAAAGAAGTCCCTCCAGCATTTCCTGTAATACTGGCTTGGTAGTGATGAATTCCTTTAGCTTGATTTTTTTTTTTTGGTCTGGGAAGTTCTTTATCTGTCCTTTGATTCTAAATGACAACTGTGTTGGATAATCTTGGTTGTAGGTCCTAGGTTTTCATCGCTTTGAATACTTGTGCCAAGCCGTTCTTGCCTGTAAACTTTCTGTTGAGAAATTGGTTGACAGTCTTATGGGCATTCCCTTGAATGCAACTGATTGCTTTTCTCTTGCTGCTTTTAAGATTCTGTCTTTGAATTTAACGTTTGGTATTTTAATTATAATGTATCTTGGCATGGGCCTCTTTGGGTTCATCTTGTTTGGACTCTCTGAACTTTCTGGCATTGTACGTCTATTTCCTTCACCAGGTTAGGGAAGTTTTCCATCTTCATTTCTTAAAATAGGTTTTCAATTCCTTGCTCTCTCTTCTCCTTCTGGTATCCCTATGATGCAAATGTTGTTATGCTTGATGTTGTCCCAGATGCTTTTTAAACTATCTTAATTTTTTTTTGATTCTTTTTTCTTGTTGCTGTTCTGATTAGGTGTCCTCTGCTACTTCATCCTCTATGTTGCTGATTTGATCCTCTATTTCATCCACTCTGTTGATTCCTTTTAATGTACTCTTCATCTCAGATATTATATTCTTTATTTCTGACTGGCTCCCTATTATATTTTCCATTTCCATTTTTATGATTTTTATCTCTTTGTTAAAGTTCTCACTGAGTTCACTTACTCTTCCTCTAAGTTCTTTGAGCCTCCTTATAACAAGTGTTGTGAACTCTGCATCTGATACATTGCTTGTTTCCACTTTGGTGAATTCTTTTTCTGGAGCTTTGTTCTATTCTTTCAAGGGGGACATGCTTCTTTGTCTCCCCATTTTGGCTGCCTCCCTATGTCTGTTTTTATGTATTAGGTAAGGCTCCTAAGTCTCCCCATCTTAGTAGAGTGGTTTTATATAGTAGGTGTGCTATAGGGCTCTTGGCACAGATCTGAGGCCAAGGTCCAGCCTCAGGCCAAGTTCAGCCACAGCCTGTGCACCTCCGGAGCCACCTAGTTAGAGTCACCAAACAATCCACATAAGGCTGACACCAGTACTGGGCTTATAGGTGCCTCAAGGGGCAAAGTCAGAAACCGGGCCGGCTGCCACTAGTGTGGGGCTTGGGACTGCTCAGCAAGAGGTACTTGGCATGTGGAGGCCAGATGCTACTTCTCCGGGTTTTGTGAGCCTTTGAGAGATTTTATGAAAGTTCGCAGCAGGAGCCAAGATAGCCCATTTGTATGGAATAAATCACTGGAAACAGCATGGGTGAGCCCACAAGTTGAGAAAGGCAGAGTCTCAGGGAACCCCCTGTGTGGAGCAACCAGGTTGACAGTGCCTGCATCCTCAGGCTGGGAGGGGGTTGGGCTCAACAAAGGAACAATGGCTTCTGCCTGCACCTCTGTCCAGGAGCAAGCCACCCCTCCAGCCCTCGCTTAGAAGCCCAACAGCTCAGTACCTCCCCACATGTCCCTGGCTTCCCTTGAGTAGCTACTCCAGAGCTGGAGCTCAGAGCAAGCGAATCCATCAGCAAGTAGGTAGGTCCGGGTGTGGGCCCTTTAAGAGGAAGGGCTTCGCTTCTCGTAGCCCTCCATTTTATTCAGCTGCAACCTCCTCTGGTTTTCACCGCCAGAGGTTGTGGGGGGTTTTCTTCTCAGTACTGGAACCCTGGACTAAGGAGCCCAGTGTGTGGCCCGGATCCCTCACTCCACAGGTAGCTCTGTAGCCAAAACGGCCCTCCTGATTCTCGATTGCTGTTCATGGTTGTGGCACCTCTCTGTTTCACATCTCCGCCCCTCCTACCATATTTATGTGACCTTTATTTGAGGTGACCTAGTTGTATGACTTCTGTTCAGCCAGACCTCTGGTGACTCCATGTAGTGGTTGCTCTGTAGTATTGTTATAATTTTGATGTGGTTGCTAGAGGAGGTGTATACAGCCTTTACCTTTTATGACATCTTGAATGGAGAACTTATTGCTCTTTTGAAAGAATCAGCTCTTGGTTTTATGGATTTTCTCTATGGTTTCTGTTTTCTATTTAATATATTTCTTATTTAATATTTGTTATTATTATCACTATTACTACTACTGTTAGCATTATTATTCTGCTTGATTTGGGTTTAATTTTCTCTTCTTTTTCTAGTTTATTAATGTGGAATCTTAGATTGAGACCTTAATTTTTATTAATATAAATATTTAATGCTATAAAATTCTAAGTACATCTCTGTTTTCCATACATTTTGATATGTTATGTTTTTTATTTTTATTCAGTTAAAAATATTTCCTAATTTCCACGAATACTTTACCTTTGGACTGTAGTTTATTTAGAAGGTTTTTTTTTTTTTTAATTTCAAATATTTGAGAATGTTCTCGATATCTTTCTATATATTTTTTTGTTTTATTTTAATATGATTAGAGAATATACATTGTTTGATTTCACTTATTTTGTCTCTGTTGAAATTTGTTTTTAAGCAAACCTGAATATTCTATGTGTACTTCAAAAGAATGTTGAATTCTTCTCTTGTTTGCTCTAAGAATTACATTGTTTATTCTAAAACATGTTAAAATTACAGAGGATAAGATAAACCCATAATTGTGCAATATGAATACCATGAGAAGCTGGAAACTGGAAAACAAGGAAATGGGCTAATATTACAGAGCTGCCTTTATGTTGATGAGGGTATTAGGCTTCATCATATGTTATAACAGTAAAGGCGCTACAGTCTGGTAGTTAGCTCACTTTTTGTGATTTATATTTCAAAACAAATTGTAAGCTAAGTGAAGAGACAATGTGGCTCAGAACCTTGCATGACTTGCACATAGCAGGCACTCGACATATACAGGGAGATTTATAGAGATTACTAAGAACTGAATTCATATTTCTTGGATTATTTTTCCCAGTTCAGTAGAGATGGAGTTTCCCTTACTGATTAATGATATTCCTTCCTAACACATGCTAATAGGGGTTGCAGTCTAATCCAGTGCATCTTCACAGACAGCTGAAATAGTTTTCTACCAAGGTGTAAACACTACTTTACTAATTCTATATATGCTGACTTGTAATGTGATTTCAGCAAAATTGACTTGATTCAACATTAAAGTATGTAGCTAGATATATGATAGAGTATGAAGACTCTAAATGTTCACTGGCTTCCCCCTCAACCTACATATACAGAAATGCCCATTATTTATGTTTGAATTCCTCTAGGAAACATGTGCCTCAGAAGGTAAAATTTTTCTGAAATCAAAGCCAGAACATGAGAGGAAAGAAAATTAAATTGTTAAACTGTTAAAAACATCAATGACATCAAAAGTAAATTGTTTTCCTCATCTACAAAAACATGGGCTAGATGACCCATAAGGTTTTTTCTGATTCTGACACTATGGTGCTAAAAGACAATATAGAGCTTGCACATTTGCAATTTGAATCCAGAAAGCTTTTAAGCTAGGGGAAGTGTCCTGGAAATACAGGACTTGGTAGAGCGCTAAAATGAAAGAAGGCAGGTAGTGATAGAACACAAGAAGGCAGTAGAAACTCAAGGAATTGTATGTGTACAAAACTGGAATACTAAAAATAAGGACAAGACAGCATTAAAAACAATAAATCACGGATGTGGTTCTATAGTGTAGCAGTTAATGTGTCTGCTTTACATGCAGAAATTCCTGGGTTTGTGCCCCAGTGGAGCCACAGTCCATAGTATATGGCCATACCACCCTGAACAAGCCTGATATCTGATCTCAGAAGCTAACTAGGGTCAAGCCTGGTTAGTACTTGGATGGGAGACCACCTAGGAATACCAAGTGTTGTAGGCATAAATAATAATAAATAATAAGGAAATAAATAAAAAATAAAAATAAATTGTACATATGACTAGAAAAATCAATTAAATTGTCTATATCTCAACTTCTATATGTAATAATAGATATAATCAATCAAATATTCCATACATTTAAAAACATCAATTATATTACTACCAAATATATAAATTCTGATTATTAAAGTATTCTAAAAGAAGCTAATGGAATATATTTTTAAACAAAAAGAAGATAGTCTCACTGTACTGAGAGAAATACATATTTTATAGTGTACAGCCTTCTGGAAGAAATTTGAGCTTATTTCCCAATTCCATTTTCCTAAATTTTGTTCCCAATTTTATTTTCCTAAATTTGATAAATTATGCAAACATTTCCTTGGCTCTATCTTAGTCATTATTATTTTTATTTTTATTTTTTTACTGAAGTTTTCCAGAGCATGCTTTTACTCTATAGATCCTTGTATATTTGTCATTAGGTAGTTTACCAACTCATTTATCATTTTATAGTAATATACTGTAGTTCTTTCTTTATTAACTTAAGCTAAAATCATCCATTTTCATTGTTATAAGGAGCCTTAGATTCCAGAGTCTTATGAATCATGAGATTTCTCTCATTGAAGTTGTAGGTTACTACCTTATCAGGTAGCTCAAATGGCCTCTTGATAAAACAGGTCAGTTGTTAACATTGATCTTAAGAGTTAACCATATTGTGGGTCTGGGATATTTTGAGTATCTATTCTAGGTTTTAGCTAGCTGTTACAAAAACTTTAAAGGCTGAGCAGACAGGTATTGTATTGATTATTTCACATATCCTCTATGAGAAATTTGGGAAATATTTCTTAATGAAATACTGTAATAAAAAAAACTCCTTTAGAATATCTATACATTTTTGAGAAACACTACAAATGATAAAAATTACTTTTAGTGATTGAGACATTTTTAGGCATTAATCTAAGATTAAAAGATCTATGCTGTGAGCCTGCAAGGTGGTGATAAATGTATTTACTGCAAAGTCTATTAATAGCTTTGATATGGCTTATTAAGACAACTGGGAAATGGAAACTTAATTAGCTGACTCAATTTAAGAGAGATTTTCAAGTATTATCCTCCAAAATGTTAACTTCAAAAAGTTTCAGTTGGAGCCCAAGATTTAGCCAAGGTACATTTTATAACAATTCTCATAAAATATATGCAAAATAACAGTTCGTAGACAATTTCTACTGCTGGTTTCTAGACCTTGCTATAATTGCTCTGTCTACAAGATCAGACTGGACGTGAGGATTGTGTTTAAGTCTACCTAGTCTGAAGAGATGTAGCACTCTGCAATGTGAAGTCTCCCACAGATGGTTCAGCGTGAGGAAGGGTCAATGCTTTCTCCCTGATCAATATTTTCTGCAGTTCTGTGTTGGAGAGACATGGAACTGGCAGAGAGATTGGGTCCTTAAGAAGGAATAACGCAGGTTTTCTATTTCAGGCTAGGGCAGAAGGTCATCAGGGAATGTTGAGCAATGGTTTTGAACAGATAATTGGGACAAGATCATGAAGCACCTTGAATGCATACTAAAGAGTTTGGGAGAAACATATCATAGTGTGAGAAACTTGAGGCCTTTTTAAAAAACTGCTTAATAAGAAATGCCTTTTCATATTAAAAAAATCCATTTTTTTTTAGTGACTTTGAAAAATACACAATTAGTAATGGGGAACTTTCTTACTCCTGATGATTCCTCCTGAAGAAGCTGAAATGGTGAAACTGTTTTTCTCCCCACCTTTTCACCACTTTACTCCGTTTGAAAGAGGTGGCTTATCGTGGGCAAATTTGCAAAAAAGTTAAACCAGGACAGAGTATCCTCTACCTTTTCATGCAGGAAGTCTGAACTTGGGCATGTTCACTTTGTGGAAAAGCTGTTCAGTTCTCACATTAAACTCTCTATTTCAGTTTAGTCTTTATGAATTATTGCAGTGGTATTTTGGTCTCCACCAGATTCCTTTTCTCTTATTTATTAATTTGTTCAGAATTTGAAAAGAGAACAAATATGCTATTTATTGGATCTCCTGGGATACCCCAGTAATAACACCAACTAGAATTCGCAGGGTGGTTCAAGTGTGCCGGGTCCCAGACTATCCTCATTACTGACATCACAATATATGTCCTATTCACACTTGAAATGTGCCCAATTCTCCTGTCCTAGTATAATTGTAATTTTACAATTTAAAAATTTTAATTTTAATAAAGGTAAAATCTCCATGACAATTAGAGCAGAATTACAGAATTTTAAGGAATTGATATATAGGTTTTAAAGAAATATGCGCTTGCGTAGAATTTTCTGTAACACATAATTCTACCCAAAACTGAGTCTCACAGTTCATACTTAAACAAACATGATCGCCTTTGTTGATATTTCCAAGAGCAACAACATTAGTTCTATTTAGGTTGCTTTCTTGGAACAAAGGGTATTATTTCTGTTGCTGAAAGATGAAATAGTCTGTGAACATTTTTTTTTCCTCTGGGCTTAGAACTATTTTTTGCTATTAATTTTTTCCAAGTTCAATAAGAACGAAACCTAGGTTGTGTCCATGTAAATGTTACTATCTGCCTGTCTCCATTTTAACAAGTATAGGGTGGTAAAGGATGTACAGAAATATTAATAGGTTCTGTGAAGGCTTTTAATCAGTGGTTTTCCAAGTGTGATCATCCTAATAGCAGCTTCAGCACCATCTGGGAAATTGTTAGCAATGCAAATTCTTGGGCCCCCACCCCAGATCTACTGAATTGGAGACTGCAATGGGGCTTAGCCATCTTTCATTTTATCAAGCCCTCCAGGTGATTCTGATACATGCTAACATTTGAGAAACACTGCCTTACCTTAGAGAAAACAGCTGTCTGCTGAAATCATCAACATGGGTGCATCCAAGTCATTTGGGAAACATCCATCTGCTAACCCTGTCTGCTCCTATAAATTTTTTGAATGCAGCAGAGGGCAAACAGCCCATTTCTGAGATTAGCAGTTGTTACATCTCTGGTTGTGAGGAATCACCTGTTGTGAATTGCAACGAAATTCCACAGTTATTTTCTGAGTAGTTGCTATGTACCAGGAAATGTGCTAGGCTCAGTGAATACAGAAGTGAACAAAAAAAGAAAGTATCTTTGCTCTTATGGGTTGTACCATTTAATGAGAAGACCAGTTAAGAAGCAGGCTAATAAATATCTAAATGATTATTGCAGATTGTGATAAGGTTTAGGAGAGAAAGATTGGAGTGTAATTCTATTTACCAAGTATGGTCAAGAAAGGGGCCCTCTATGTTAAGAGCTGGTTAAGAGTATTCAAAGCCCCTGAGATAGGAAAGACTTTAACTTTTCTAAAAACTGATGGAAAATCAAAGTTACTAAAACATGATGAGCAATGGGGAGACTGACATGAGATGGGGTTGGGTTTGCAGACAGGGACTAATTTATTCAATTGCATAAGGGTTAATCTGTCTACCTCTCTTTGCCCTGTGAATTTCAAACATAGTTCTTTTCTCTTATAATCAGAATCCACTTTCCCAGCTTGAACTTAAGTCTGTAAATACTGATCTTTGCCTATGTTTCCTATGTGGCTCAGTATCTTGTGGACAATGATCTTAGCTTTGGCTTCAAGGTGCTTGTTTCTCAGATATTAGTATAAAATACCATTCTTTCCTAACGCCTTTATTTTCTAGAGCTTTTTATTAAAATTTGCCCAAGGTAATTCTATTAGCTATATATTGCTATGTAACTTGTTACCCCATAACTCCTAAGTTTAAAACAACGAATATTTATTATCTCACAGTTTCTATAGCACAGGAATACAGGATTGTCTACTGGGAAGTTTTGGCTCAGAGTCTCTGATGAGGTTGCAGTTATCTAAAAGCTTGACTGGTCTTGGAGGATCTAATTTTAAGGTCACTTATATGATTATTTGCAAAAGGCTTCAGTTTCTCACAACAAAGGCCTCTCCATTAGGCTCCTCATGACATGACATCTGGCTTCCCCAGAAGCAAATGATCCCAGATATAGAAGAACCACGATAGAAGCCATGATGTCTTTTATAATCTGATTTCAGAAGTAACATATAATCACTTCTACCATATTTAATTGATCACACTGAACATCACTGGTACAATGTGAGCAGGGATTACACAAGGATATGAATACCAGGAGACAGGGGTACCATGAATACCGGGAATGCTATCCTGGAGAAGGCCATCACAGATTTTGAGTTAAGATGACTAGTTTTGCATTTTAGCTTTTATTTACTAGTTATATGTATGTATGCATATATGTATGCCCTTAAAGAGGTCATTTTTACCTCTTCACTTTTCATCTATGATTTCTAACTATGTACTTTTCCAAAAATTTTGCTCACCAATCTGTTTTTTCTTTGACTGTTTTCTCTTTGACCTGATAATAATCATGTTAGGGCAGCAGTGGCAGCCACTGAGTATGGGGACAAGCCAAAAGTAACACTCAGAAACACCAAGCATTTGAAACCTAAAGTGATTTATGAGGGAAGATTATGTATATATTTCAAAGTAATAGTCATGATTCTCCAATAAAGCCATTGTCCTACAGTTGAATTTTAGCCTTGGATTTTTCTCTTGTAAATTTTCCAGTTTTAGAAATATTGTCCACTAACTCAACTGTCATTTAGTGTACAAGTTTTGCTGAGTCAAGACATCTCTAGAAAATAGCCCTCATAGGTTAGAAAATCCTAGATATTCGTGGTACTTAATAGTTAATGAAGTTAAATAAGAGAAACATTATCTTCTAAATTTTTATTTTATTTAATTTTCTTTTATGCATCTGGTACATTCAATGGGCATTTTTGATTTAAAAATCTGTTTAATAAAAAAAAAATAAAACTCCACTTAGCCTGTTATTTTTCCTAGTAAAGCAATTCTCAAGTCATATCTCCTTCAGTGAGGCCCATAGACTTTGTTTAACAGACAAATGGAGGAGCCATTGAACTTTTAATTAAAATCACTTAGTTTTATGAAAATTTGAGATAATGAACTTGTGGTATTTTTTTATGGGTAATAATAACAAAAGGGCAGGAATTATAGGATACTCCATGCCTTATTGATATTCTCTTGTTAATTATATTTATCACTCCAAAGTCTTATTGCTATAACATATATATGAACTAAGTTCACTCAGTTAACTTACATGTTTTAGAAACCAAATTATTAAGCAAGACAATGCCAAGACTCACTGATAGAGCTTAAATGGCTGTACTTAAGAGATAACAGTATTTCTTTAGTTAAAATTATTTCTGAAGCTTGAAAGTGACATATATATGGCAAACTTTCCCTGTCTGCAATATCTTTAAGCAGATGAAGATTAGTCTGGTTAAGAAGTAAAATAATGAAAATATCATTTGGTTTTTATTTATGGTCATTTTATGTTAACTAATATTTGATTCTGAAATACACAAGGAGGTTTGAAATGTAAAATTAAATTTGATATCATTAAGGGTAGTAAATATTGAGGTGAAGGAAATGAGGGTATACAGAAAAAAATCCCTGGGTTCTTGTTCTATTTCTCTTAAGAGTTTTATAATCTGTTGGCATTATCTATGCACCTATATATTTTCTTCAGTAGATTTTGAACTCTCTGGGTGAGGATTGAGCTTTGTTTATATTTTATACACAGTACTGAACACAATGCATAGAACATACTAAATGCTTTATAAAATAATGATGAATAAGGGAAACTCTCTGCAACCCTGGGTCAAGGTAAACTGAAAAACAGTCTATAAATAGTAAATACTATACATATACTATATGTATATACTATACTATTTATAATATACTGTTAATATCATAAAATGAGGATTTGAGCCCAACAAAGGGTGGTAAAAATGTATTTCAGATAAGATGTGAGAGATCTTCTATTCAGTCTCAGAAAAGAAAAGATGTGGCCACAATTAAAACTATATTTCTGTCTATAGAAGGTAGCTGAGATTTTTGGAAAGTGAATGGCACCAGGTCAGAGTGTTCTTCTAGCTTCTCCTAAGCTCTAACTACACTTATACTAGTGATATTAGATATGCCCAACCCTTTATACTGGGAAGTTATCAGGTACTCCTGGTGTACATAAAGGATTGGTAAAAATAAATATGTTTAATAAGATTTCAATAACATTTTCCAAAATAGCCAAAGTGCTCACAGCTAAACTACACAGGTTGATTAGAATTTCATAAGGTAAAACTAAGAATTCATTTCTAGTAATTATGCATTTTAAAGTCTAGATTTAGTATACTGTATTGAGGATGACAAAGTCACAGTAGGAACTCCATAGGAGATTTAAATGCGAATTAGTAACATGAAATTCTGAGTGTTGAATTAAGATTACTAGCATCAAATCCTAGCTCTTTTATTTACTGGTTGTCTGCCTTTAGAAGAAGTAATCTTCGCCTCTTTGCTCCTTAGAGCCTTCATCTGTTTAATGGAGATTTTACTGGTTGCTATGAAGACCTACGAGTACAACTTTGGAGTATCTGAAAGGTTAACAAATATTAAATAAGGGAGGAGGAACGGGCCCTTCTGGAGATGTGGTCTGTGAAGAGGAATCCCTGCTCCCTTTGGTGGTAGGGAACAGGTGAGAGAGACAGAGACAGATGTCACAGAATTAAAATAAATTTTAAAATGTTTTATAGCAAACAATGGATAATATAGCCAAGATATTTTTCAATGGGCTAAAATGTAATTGTATTTAAGTTATTATCTTAGAAAGATTAGTTTAGGCTCATTTCTCCAAGGAGCAAGTGAAGCAGTATATTGTATAATTATCTTGTGAATATGATTTTTATTATAAATTATATGTATAAATACCATTTCCCACCTATTTGATTTAATCTTAGATTTCCCTCAGTTTAAACCATATTGTACTCTCAGTTACCAATTTTACTTTTCAGTCTTTCCCTCCCATCGCTGAACTTGAACCCAGTTCATTTCCCATAAGTTCTTTGTCTGGGCCCATGAACTAGTGTTACTGGTAGAAGAGGTGCAGTCTCTGTGATAACCAGGCTGGGAAGTTTCTACTGACATTTCTTTAAGCATTCTGATTCTTTTCTCCACCATTCTAGTCTACTGATGAGCACATCAAGGCATTCTTCATTTTTGCTACAATGTTTTCAGATTTGTAGCATTTGGTTTTTATTTTTTCATAGAGTTTCCATCTTTTTGCTTGTATCAGCCATTTGTTCTTGAATGTTATTTACTTTTTCCATTCTTTATAACCTATAAATTGAAATGATTTTCAAGTCTCTATCAGGTAATTCCAAAATCTGTGTCATATCTGAGTTTGATTCTGATTCTTGCTTTGTTCTTTGTTTAGACTGTGCTTTTTCTAGCCTTTTGGTATGCCCCCATATACATCTATTTCATTCTCTACTCCCAGAGTGCAGGCCCCCAGAGGCTCCAATTGATAATCTGGTATGTTCACTGGGGCCCATTTTCCTGGAAGGTTCCTGGTGCCTTCCATGTTAGTGACGTGAGACTAGAGAATTCCATTCAACTTTTCAGAGTTTTTTTTTTTTTTTAAGCTCATTTTTTTAATCCTTTGTTTTGCATATTTTAGTAATTCAGTAAATTTCTAGGGAAGACTGCCATGTATTAAGATCTCTTAATTTTACTGTTACATTGTTTTGGCTTCACATGACTACCAAAGTTTGGCTGGTTTTTATGTCTCTTAGAGGCAGTCATATCCCCAAGAAAGTCTGAATTCTGAGGCACATTTCCATTTTTAGAACTGATAAGTGCCCACAGGGAAAGGTAGTTGTTCATAAGTTATTTTCTCTGAGGCTCTTATTCTTTGTCATTTTAGCCTTTCTGGTCCTCATTACTTCTGCAGCTACATGATGCCTTGAGACTGACAACTTTTTCAAACTATATCTGGATTTCTTCATTGTTCTTGGCAGGAATGTTGGTTTGCTGCAAACTACTTCATCCCACTTTGAAGTGGAAGGTCACCAAATCATATTATTTAAACCAACCCCTTTATAAAAGTTGTTCTCATATTGTCTATTCTGTAACACTAACACTGTGGATATGTAACAAAATTAATATATTAGGTAATACATTTCTTTAAGTTGAATAAAGCATGGACTCTAGTCAAATAGAAACATTTATTTTTTTTTTAAAGAAAAAGTACTTATGAATGACATTATAAAGTTTAGCTAAATGATTATTAGCCATAACTTCCTAATTTTATAAATGAGAGTTTTGAGATCTAAACTAATGCATTTTTTAAATTCACTTATTTTTCTACCAAGTTTGGGGACTGACTTTATGCTGAAAGCAGCACTATTTGATGAGGTTACAGAGACAGTAAGATAAAATTTCTACTTGTCAGTAAAAACCTTAACTGTGATGGGGATATAAACAGTAAATAAGCCCAGAGCAACATAGGTACAAAAATATGAATATGTATATATCTACATATAAGCATATTAGAAGTAACTGAAAGAGTTTCACAGAATATTTTATCTGAGCTTTCACAACTAAAAATTTATTTTGAAGAGTAGAAGGTGAAGGGCATTTTAAGTGAAGAGTAACATGTAAAGGGTCACAGATATAATACAGAATGAGGATTACAGTTTAGAGTGCATGATGGCTTGGTAGTGGTATGTCCAGGTGGCGTGAGAGTGGAACATAAAGGTTCATTGCCAAGGGCCTTATACACTTTGTATAGGAATTTGGACTTTGTGCTGGCCGGGAAGAGCTATTAAATTGTTTATGTAGAGGAAGCTTGATTAGAGTCAGGGCAGCTAAAGAGGGGTTAGGTTAAGTGGTTTGTATATCATTCCACAGAGAATAGAGTTAAAATCTTGATTGAAATCCAATATTCTTATCCTTACAATAAGCTGACTATAATATTGAGTATCATATAATAATGATGATAATATTTATGAAACACTTACTATATGTTAAGTTCCAAGTGCTTTATTTTTATCTTAATCATCACCAGAAGACTGTGGAATAGAGAGAGTTCTGCCCAGAATGATTCACTGATTGTAAGTAGGAAAAGATACTTTTCAAAGAGCCACTGATCTTTGATCTTTGACCCAGTCCTGCAGATGTGCCTTCGGTTCCTATTTTCACTGAAACTGGAAGAGTGAGTATAAAGAGCTGTACCTTTATCACTTCAAAAAACTGAGAGACCATTTTGTGAACTTGTAATAAAATCAATTACACTATCAAGACACTTCAGCTAGAATAAAGTAGGTGGCAAGGGAAGAAAAATGGCATATGGATAGAGTAAAGAAATAACATGAATGCCTTGGATAAGTAATTGCATAGACCAAAATCATACCAATGTCAGTCACAACATGTTGGTGCCATCACAGAGCAATGGAAAGTAGGTACAGAAATGTACAGGGAGGATGTCAGCCTATGTGGAAACAGTGAAATGTTTTAGTATCCACCCAGAAGACTGGATGAACCATCTTGAGACTGCCAGGGGTAGGAAGGCTTTTGCAGAGTGAGATGATGAAGACTCTGCTTCTATTGATTTCTCTAGTCAGTGTCCAGAATCTCAAACTACTATTAATAGAATCTATATAGTTTTGTTTATATTCTCCAGGGTTGCAGTGGAAATTAGAAAGACATAATATTGTTGAGTTTGGTTAAGTGAGAAAATTACAAATTATACTCAGAAAACAGGAAGCAGTATGAGACAATCAGTTAAATGCTATGAATATGACTTTCTTTAGTTGAGAATCCCTATTTCATTTTTTGTTGTGTCCTTTGAAATTACTTATAAGTATAAATCATTTCTGGCTAAGTCAATGATTAAGGCTGAGGGTACTAACAAAGCCTTTTGCTACAAATTGTTTGATATGTAAGATGGTATCCTCTGGAATATATTTCTCCATTGAGTCTAAAGGAGTAATCATTTCAACAAAAGCATAAACTCTAAAGTGCTAAAATTTATTTTGATCATATATTGCATTACTGTTAAATGCTCAGGCAATAAAAATGATCTATTCTGACTTCCTGGACTATTAAATTTGACAGAAGAATTGTGACTTTTGGTAGAATGTTCATCTGTTGATGTTACATTCTTTGGTGTGTACATTTAAAAGTCACATTTCTGTGCACTGACATTACGGATACTGGCCAATAATATATAAAAATTCTGTCTCCTTAGAGAGAAGAAAGATGACATTTCTGAGTGCTTCCAGTCTTTCTCCAGGTTTCTCCTATTTTTCTAGGACTAGAAGTGGTCAGTGCACTGGGCTAACTTTATTCTGGTCTTTCAATGTTTTCTTATTGACGGGTTATAATCAGAGTCAACCCGACTGCATCTTTAAAAACTGCTCTGATTATCTTCATCTTCCAAAGGAAGAGAAACATGTCATGTTAGGGTTTTCAGAATTGTATACAATTGGCCTATTAGGTTTCTAGTAATAGAGCTGCTGTCTAGCTAGTGAGCAGGCCTTGGAGAAGTTTCCTTGTTAGAACTGCAGGGATGTTACACTGAATGGCTAAGATAAATCAGCTTAAAACATATCCAGAACACATAACTTTAGGGTCAGACTAAATATCTGTCCTATAAATAATCAAAAGGAGATGAGACAGTAGGGAGAGGGAGATTAGAGAAAGAATGAGGGAGGAAGCAAAGGGAGACAGAGGGCAAGTTTAAATCAAGTTGATTTATGGGAGTCATAGATTTAAATCCACAGATGATAAGGGTTCTGACAGCAAACTAGGGATAAGTTATTTCTCAAAAAGAAATGGCATTCAGGATTTCCTACTGAGAAAGAAAACTGAAAAACATAAAAATAAAAAATTGAGGGAGTTACCTAAAAGAAATAAAACCCCATGGAAAATAGCTTTGGTATTCACAATTGCTATTCAAAAATGTGCATCTTTTAGAAATGAAAAGAGAGTACTATTAACATCAGGAGACTATTTTACTATTTTATCTTTTAGTTAAATAAAAGATAAAAGAGGTTGGGAAACACTATACTGTTGAAGTTTGCATGAAAAAAAGAGAATATAAATCACAGTATGCAGCTTAGTACATGCTTATTCAGGAATGGATAATTTCTGAATTATTTATGCTCCTTTGTGAGAAAAAAACCCTGCTTTTCAATGCATATTTGTCTGTATTTTTGAAGATTGGCTGCCAACTTATGTTTATTAGGGGTACATGATTACTTTTGTATTGTTTAAGAAATACATTTGAAATTGATAGGTGATGGGTCATTCAGGCCCCCAGCAGCTAACAGATGGCAGGGTCAGAAGGGTTTACTTTAGAAATAATTTAATAAAAAGCTGTGTACAAAGGTATATTCAGGGAGATGGGAACTAGCAAAAGATCATAAGGCAGCCAGACACTCCCAGTTGCAGAGGCTATTTACAGTCCTTATGAAAGAAGGCGCTAGAGCTGTAGTAGACATTGCCAGATTTAAGCTGGGAGTGGGATGGATGGGAGGTGGATCAGTAAATACACCAATCCCTCTCTTCCCACCTTCTGATATTTCAGAGACTCCCATTGATTAAACCCAATGCAAGAGAGCCTCTGAAATACATCATAGTCCGGTAGAGGTTTCAGCCTCTGAAATACGGTACATAAGAAGCAGTTTTATTTGTTACATAAGATAATTAACTACATTTGGGAAATAATTTACTTGATTAACCTATAGAAACCTACCAGATGGATGTTTTAAACCTTCCAGGTGGATTTTTTAATTTTGAGCTGAGAAAAAAAAAAAAGTTAAGTGTAGTGAAAAAGATTTAGAAGTAATAAGTATTTGCCTCTACACTCAGGCTCATGCTAAGGGTTCTGCCTAAAACTTTTTCTTTTTTCTTTCTACCTATATATATTGAATGAGTCTATTCACTCTTATAGCTTAAATTTCCATTATTATACATTATTATGTGGTCACTTTATAAGTCCATACTTGACATAAATGTATATTATATTATATTTGGGTGTGATGTTTATATATATATATATATATATATATATATATATATATATATATATACACATACATACACATACATACATACATGTCAATTAGTTCAAGTTTTTCTAATTTTTGTAGTTCAATTATTTGACATTGTTGTTGATTTTTAACTGATTACTGTATCAATTATTGATAGGTGTTTTAAATGTCCTCCATTGGGTTGCAATTTGTCAGTTTATTCCTATTTTTTTCTATTTTTTCTTTACATGTTTTAAAGTTATGTTACAAGGGTATAGAAATTTAGATTTTTATATCTTCTTGAGGAATTAAACCTTTTTTATTGTGGAAAATATGTCTAGCCATTCTTTTTATCTTAAAGTTTCTTTTGTCTGATGCTAATATAGTTTTCATTCAATCAGATTTGTCTGACATAAATTTCTGTATTTTCATTGTCAAACTTTCTTCTTTATATTTTAGCTTTGTTTATCATAATCTACATATTATTAAGTTTTTCAAAAACTTACTCTATCTTTTTCTATTAGCTATAAGGTTTTAGTACACTTAGTTTTATCAGGTTACTGATATATTTGGATTTCTTACAACTATCACACTCAAATTTGGACCGGCCTGCCTGCCTTCCTTCCTTCCTTCCTTCCTTCCTTCCTTCCTTCCTTCCTTCCTTCCTTCCTTTCGTCCTTCCTTCCTTCCTTCCTTCCTTCTTCATTTTTCTTTCTTATCCCAAACAACATAAGCTTAGAAAAATTTACCTCTAATTACCCCAGTGCCAGCTCATATAATACTCTTATCTTTCAATTCTACCTTGTTAGCATTATGAACTAGACGTTATAGCAGACAGACTCTGGGTGGCTCCTGATTTGGTGTCCATGCCTTTGTAGAATCCTCTGCCCCTGAGTGTGGGTGGGACCAGTGGCTTGCTTCTAGTTAATAGAATACAGCAAAAATAATGAGATGTCATTTCCATGATTACTTTACAATGTATAAAACTATTTTGTTAGCAGACTTGCTTAGAGACTCTCTGTGCTAGCTTGATAAAGTTAAAATTCCCTAAGTGACAAGAATCTGTGGAAGACTCTAGAAGGTATATATGTGGCCTCTTTCCAAAAACCGGTAAGAACCTAAAGGCTTCAGTTCAAAGAAGTGAAAATTTCCAGTCAATTAGATAAACTTGGAAGCAGATCCTTTCTCAGTCGAGCCTCGGATGAGACTTAGCTCTGTCTCAACTGAATTGTGGCCTTGTGAGATTCTGCCTCTAAGTACTCAGCTAAACCAAGCCTGGACTTTTGACTCATAGAAACTGAGATGCTGAATATGTATTAATTATATTTTGTTCTTTTTAAATATATTTGATCAATTTTTATAGTTATATATATGTATATACATATTTATAATTCTCTTATGCATAGTTATAGTTTTCTCTTGTTTCTTTAAACGTATATAACACATTTATATTCTTTGAGTGGTTATTTGAATGTCTGAAATTTGGCAGATCTGATTGATTCTGCTGTCTGTGATTTTTTTTGTAAAGTTCTTTTTTATTATACCAATCTTCCTTATAAGCTTTATGATTTTTTTGTTGAGTCCTTAGAATTTTTTCAGTGAATTTTTTTGGAGCATTTATTTGAAGATTAGTTCCTTCAGAAGATATTGGCATTTCCTGTTATGTACCTATAGCTACTTTCTATTCAACATCATTTCAGATGAGCAAACTGATGGCTTTTGTTGTTGTTATTGACAAGGAGTAAAGAAACATTGCCAGTCTGAACTATTTTATGATAAATTCTGATTGAGAATAATAAGACTGCACAAGTAGTATGAATACTTTTAGGCCACAAATATGCATGGGGTCTGAGGCTGATGGGAGACTCTACCTCTCACTACTGAATGACACCAAGGTTAAAATAGAATTTATTTGGAGTTCCCTTCTATCTGTCAACTTATTTATAGTTTACTTTTTCACTTACCTGAGGGTATCCACTTTATTTATGGATTTCCTATTAGATACCATCTCTGTTGGGCCCAGGCTTATATATGGTCCCCCAAGAAATATGTGATCATCTAAACAGAAGCTAAGATTTGTTTGTTTTCTAACTCTCTGGATTCCATATTTATTATTTGCACTTTTGATTAGTTTCATGAGGAAGGTGTTCAAGGTATCCAAATCTCTGCTCAGAGTACCTTCTAAACCCACAGAGATACATTTCTAAATGAGAAAAATATTTTAAAGCTGACTTCTATTTTCTTCAATTTAATTGCTAGTCTACTCTGATAGCACTGAAAAGAGAAATTTTCAATAAGAATATAAATAAATGTTCTTTGCAAAACTTTTGTTTTGCTCTACTAAATTATACCATTGCATAATTATGAAGATATTAAATGATGTGCTGTAAAGAAACTTTTAGCTTTTTTTTTTTTGGAGTAAACATGAAATCCAGGTAGTTCTGAAGGAAAATAATCACATGTTTTTTGGAACATGGGAGAATTTTGTCCCCAGTGCATACAGCATAGAAAGGTGAAGACAATAAACAGTTTTTCTCAAATAGCCTCTCAATACAGAAAGATAACCAAGACATAAATATTCACACTGTGAAATGTTATTCAAAGGCAATATCGGTTGAGTTAAAATTATTGATGATTTGTTAATGTCATTTGAGTGTTTAAATCCCTTTCCCAAATTCTAATGTTCAGTAATGTCTTCTGAATGCAAATACTTGAAAACACTATTTAAAAAGAACAATGACCATCTTAAAGATTTCTCAAAATGCAAAGTATAGAATGTTCATTGCTTGTTGCCATGATAGACTGCAAGGAAAGAGTTCTGGACATAAATTCTTCACTGTAAAGGAAGAAAAATTTTGATCTTACATATTATTAGTTTTTTCTTTTCTTTAGGATTAATGTTTAAATGCAAGAGCTCTTTAGGAATCTGAGCTAGTTCTGCCATGAAAAAGTTATGATATGGAAATCTAAGTAGCATGTATGTAAGAAAAGGCAAAGGATCAAATCTGGAGTAAAATTATTAGTATAATTATTTTTCTTAATCATCTCAATGATTTATTTTGTAAATTACATTAAGAAAATAAGCATTTAGATAATAGATCTACATTTTTCCTTTCAAAACATTTTTATTTTTTAAATCATAGTTGACATACAATATTATATGAGTTTCACATGTATAACACAGTGATTATACATTTATATAACTTATGAAGAGATCACCTCAATAAATCTAGTACCCATCTGAAAGCAGGCATAGTTATTACAATACTGCTGACTATATTCCCCATGCTATACTCTACATCCCCATGACTATTTTGTAACTATCAGTTTGTACCTTTTAATCCCATCCCTCTTTCACCCATCTCCCCCACACTCAATTCAGCAACCATCAAAATGTTCTCTGTATCTGAGTTTGTTTCTGTTGTTGTTTGTTCTGTTCTCTAGATTCCACATATAAGTTAAATCATATTACATTTGTCTTTCTCTGTTTGATTTATTCCACTCAGCACAATCTTTTAGGTTCATCCATGTTGTTGCAGATGGCAAGATTTTATTCTTTTTTATGGCTGAGTAATTTTCCATCGTATATATGTACTACCTCTTCTTTATTCATTCGTGGACACCCAGGTTGCCTCCATATCTTGATAATTGTAAATAATGCTGCAATAAACATATATGTGCACATGTCCATTTAAAATAGTGTTTTAGTTATTTTTGGATAAATACTCAGAAGTAGGATTACTGGGTCCTTCTTTGTCTTTTGTTAAAGCCTTTGGTTTAAAGTCTATTTTGTCTGGTATTAATTAGTATTGCGACTCCACCTCTTTTGTTTGTCCATTTGTTTCCATTTCTATGAACTATCTTTTTCCATCCCTTTACTTTTAGTCTTTGTGTGTCTTTTTATCTCAAGTGAGCCTCACATGAGCAGCATATTATGAGTTTTGTTTTTTTATACATTCAGCCACCCTATGTCTTTTGATTGGAGCATTTAATCCATTTACATTTAAAAATAATTGTTGATAGATATGTAGTTATTGCCAATTTATTATCCATTTTTATTATTATTTTTTCTTCTTCTTCTTAAATAAGTCCCTTGAACATTTCTTATAATACTGGTTTGGTGGTGATGAACTCCTTTTGCTTTTTCTTGTTTGGGAATCTCTTTATATGTCCTTTGATTCTAAATGATAGCTTCGCTGGGTAGAAATAATCTTGGTTGTAGGTCCCTGCTTTTCATCTCTTTCACTATTTCCTGCCAATCCCTCTGGCCTGCAAAGTTTCCACTGAGAAATCAGTGGACAGTCTTATGGGGGCTCCCTTACAGGTAACTAACTACTTTCTTCTTGCTTCTTTCAAGATTCTCTCTTTGTCTTTAACCTATAGCATTTTAATTATGATGTGTCTTGGCATGGGCCTTCTTGGGTTCATCTTACTTGGGACCCTCTGCACTTCCTGGACTTGTATATCTATTTCCTTTGCCAGGGTAGGGAATTTTTCTGTCATTATTTCTTGAAGTAGGTTTTAAATTCCTTGTTCTCTTTCTTCTTCTTCTGGTGCCCCTATAGTGTGAAACTTGGTACACTTGATATTGTCCCAGAGACCCCTTAAACTATTCTCATTTTGTGGGGAGTCTTTTTTGTTGTTGCTGTTCTGACTGTTTTCTGCTACCTTATCTTCCAAATTGCTGATTTGATTCTCTACTTCATCTAATATACTATTGATTCCCTCTAATGTATTCTTTATTTCAGTTATCGCACTCTTCATTTCTGACCGGCTCTTTTTTGTATTTTCTATGTTCATTTTAATGTTCCCTATTTATTTGTTAAAACTCTTACTGAAATTATTGAGCATCCTTATAACTAGCATTTTGAACTCTGCATCTGGTAGATTGTTTGTCTCCATTTTGTTTATTTCTTTTTCTGGAGCTTTGTTTTGTTCTTTCATTTGGGACATGTTTCTTTGTCTCCCCATTTTTCCTGTGTCCCTGCATTTGTTTCTGTGTATTAGGTAGAGCTGTTATGTCTCCTGGTATTAATAGAGTGGCCTTATGTAGTAGATGTTCTACAGGGCCTAGTGACTCAGTCTCCCTGGTCACCTGAGCCAGGTGTTACAGGTGTGTGTCCCTTGTATGGGTTGTATTACTCTCCTCTTGTAGTGGGGCCTTGGTTGCTATTTGCATGTGGATGGGAGAGATTGACCCTCAGTCTGATTGGTTGTAAAAACTGGCCAGTGACTATAGTGGAGGAGCTGTTGTCCAGAGGCTGGCCCTACAGAGCAGGATTTGCTTTAGCAAGACTCTGGTATCTACTCAGACTTCTCTCTGGGTGTGTCGTTACTGGATGTGGCCAGGTGGTGCTCTGGCTCTTTCCTAAGCAGCTACTGAACATGTTGCCCAAGGGCCTCCTAGGAGACACCCCATTGCAGGCCAAGTTCAGCTGCAGCCCTTGCCCTGCACAGAGCCACCTGGCATGACCCACAGAGTGATCCGCAGATGTCTTCTGCCCATGCTGGGCTTCAAGATGCCTGGGACAGGCTAAACTGTGAGCTGAGGCTGGCTGCCATTAGTTCTGAGCTTGGGGCTGCTTAGCAAGAGGTATGGGGCATGCCAAAGCCAGAGGCTGCTTGTTTGGGTTTATGAATATTTGAAAAATTTAGGAAAGTGTACAGCATGAGCCAAGATAGGCTGTTTGGCCACTTCAGCTCAGGTGGCCTCACAATTTGGGTGGGGCAGGGTCTCAGGGAATCACCAGGATAGGGCAACCAGTATTAGCCAGGTTGATAGAGACTAAGATATGGTGCCCACCTGCATGTTCAAACTGGGTGAGGGGAAAGCTCAACAAAGGAACAATGACTTCTGCCAGCACTTCTGTCTGGGAGAAAGCTGCCCCTTCAGCCCTTGCCCTGAAGCCAGATAACTCAGTTCTTCCCTGTATGTCCCTGGCACCTTTCTAGCTGCTGCCTCAATGCTGGAGCTCAGAGTGAGTGAGTTTGTCAGCAAGTCTATAAATGGGCCCTTTGAGAGGAATTCCTGGAACTCCTGCAGCCCTCTGTCTCACCTAGCCACAATCTGTACTGTTTTTCACAGCCAGAATTTGTGGGGAGATTTTTTTCAGCACTAGTGCTCTGGACTGGGGAGCTGAGTGTGGGGTTGGGAACCCTCACTCTCTGGGGGGACCTTGGGTGGCTGAAATAACTCTTCCAATTCTTAGCCACCACATGTGGGTGTGGGGCCAGCATATTCCACATCTCTGTCCCTCCTACCAGTCTTAATGTGGCTTCTTCCATGTAGCCCTAGTTATAGGACTTCTGTTCATCTAGGTGATTCTCCTTGATGGTTGTTCATAGGTTAGTTGCAATTTTGATGAGGTTCTGAGAGGAGGTGAGCATAGCGTTTACCTACTCTGCCATCTTGACTGGAACCCCTTTGACCCACAATAGATCTACATTTAAAACGCAAATGCATGACTGGTTTTATCTGCTCCATGTTCAGAATGTATTATTACCTTAGATTTAAGTTTAGATTTGTGAAGTTAACTTCTACACTTTCTTATTTTATAGTCATAATTTTTACAAATGACAACCAAGTTATTCCCTGATCCTATCATAAGGTTTCGACCATATTGATTATCTAAAGTTGATAATTATATAAGAACTAGGTATTGAGGCACGCTATATTTAAATTTATATAAATAGTTGATCTGAAATTCAAATGTAACTGGAAGTCCTATTTTTTACCTGGCAGCTCTCTGACATCACCTACAGCTGCAAATGTTCTCTCTCTCTCTAGCTGCCTCTCACTCTTCCTTTTTCTTCTTAACTTGATTTTAGTCACACTGTCTTCCTTCCTCCAGATACATCCCCAGCTCACATCTTGGACCTCTTTCCAGGTGTTAACAGGAGTTGAGAGATAGCTCAGATTGGGAAAGATGACTTTGGCAATCCCCCTCTGAAATCATGAATTATATCACCCACTCAAACTATCACAAATACACATGCAATCACAATATTGATTCATCTAATTTATCCAAAAGTTATTTATTGAATACCTTCTATGATTCAGGTACTTTTATGACTCTGAAGACATAGCATTGACAAATAGAGATAACATTCCACCTCATAAAAAATACATTTTAGCAGAGAATGTGTCAGAAATATGTTAAACAGGATAAGTGTTGTGGTGAAAAATAACAATACGAATGGAGTTGGGAAGTAATTAAGGTGATGATGGAAGCCTCACATAAAAAATAATGTTAGAGACCTGCAGGACTGAAAGGAGCTAGACACATAATATATAGGGAAAGAACATTTCCGGCAATTGAAACAGTAGCACAAAGGCTCTGAGGAGATCATGCTTGGTGTATCTGAGTAATAGCCAGGAGGCTGGTGCTTCTGGAGCATCATAAGCAAAGGGGTGAGTGTAGACGAGCAGAGAACTGATGGGCAGCAGGTCCTAGAGTGCCTTGTACAGCATTTTAATTATTTAGGATTTTTTTTTTTTTGAGTGAGATAAGGAGCTTTGGAGATTTCCAAGAAAAAAGTTGTAATCTGATTCATACTTTAGAAGAGCTACTCTGGTGTCCTCATGGAAAAGACTATAGACAAAGGCATAAAAAGCAGCAGACTCAGTTAAGAGGCTGTTGCACTAATATGGGCAGAGATGTTAGTGACATAAGCCAGAGTGGTGATGGTTGGCTGTGGAAACATTGCAAATTGGATGTATTTTTAAAGCAGAGATAACAGGATATTCTGGATGTGGTAGGTGTGAAAAAGAGAAGACTGAGGGATGATTCCAGGATTATATGTAAGTAGAGAATATTTGCTATACAAACAAAGCTACAGGTACTCCTATGGCTCTCCTACTAAACTGACTATAAATCTTTTAATTGAAAAAGAAAATATATTCATATTCATCCAAAACCATACTTTTTGGAGATTTAGGGCAATTTTCTTCCAAAGTTGTTGATATAAATTTATCAGTGTAAAGGGTCTGATTTCTGCTTCAAGCTTCCTTTACCTGAACCTGGAGCCAAGTAGAAAGTTAAGGAAAATACCATGCAACATTTTAATGTAAGTTCACATAAAATTTTCACATTCTTTTCTTTTTTTTTGCTAGTGTTTATCTCATTATAACCTATTTTATATTGAACCTGCCTCTTTGTAAAATATATGTTTTTTCTCACTTTTGACCAAGACAAACAAATTTTTTTATATACAAATGCATTAAAAGTTTTGCTGACTATTCACTACATGCATTATGCTTGAAGGTGTTAAAAAAGAAAATATCTGACTTCAGGATATGAGAAATGACTTAAAATAAAAATTAATAGAACAAAATGAAAAAATTGGCACAAGTAAATTGATGAACTGTGATTAATAATCACTAAATTTTATAAAAAGCATTTACTATGTATTAGTCATTATTCCTTTTAATTCTTAACAGCTCTCTGAGGTAATTGCCTTATTGTCCTCATTTAACATATGCTGGAACAAAGACACAGAAAGGTTAAGTCCAAGGTCTTACAGGTAAGAATTTCTGGAGTCGGAATGTAAACCCAGGGACTTTTATTATTGAATCTGCATTTTTAACTGCATTTCTGCCACTGAATTATATAAAAAGTAGGTACTACAATTTATCAGAAAGGGAGTCACAACAGATCCTGGAATGTTTAGTCATATCTATGTGTTAGAACAGGGATTTGAGATATCACTATGAGATGAGTAGTTCTAAGCGATCGCTTTTCTAAAATCTGAAGTCTTAGATGCCTTTTGACAAGAAAACAGTTTTAATGATATCCTAAAATTTAAGTTCTATAATTTTATGATTTTTCCCTTTAGAGTAGAAAGCAATTTTTCCTTTGTCATTCATATGCCAAAGACATAATGTAAAATTTTTCTTACTGGAATATCTCATACATCTGTATGTTCATATAATGCTCTGAGAATATTAAATATTTCCTTCTGCAGCATACATAATGCAGTAATTTTTATTCTTTCCATTTTTAGCCATACAGAAATAAAGCATAGCAAGGCATAGAGACACATACATTCTAGATGTTGATGGATGATGTAATGAATTGTGTCCTGTGTCTAATTGTACAATGTATAACACATCAATTGCATATCACTAATGTTTTCTCTTGCTTCTTTCTCAGAGGGCTTTAATAAAAATTGGAGCATATTTTAAAACAATCAGTTTGCTGTTGATCAGCTTCAGCTCTTTCTTGTGTGTAATAAATTGGTAGCACCTGTAATGTTGGCTTGTTTGCAAACATTGGAAATCGTAGCCTTTAATTTTTTCCAGTTTAATTTACTTTTCTACTGCAGTAATAAAAAGGCTTGGATAATGATTATGCTTATAGCTTTATAATATATTTGATCTCATCTAATGTTAAAGTAAGAATATTTACTCTTTCCTTATACCTGTTATGATAGGTTTGTTTTTATTTCTTGAAACTTTCCTGCCAAGGTCTTGTCATATGTATACAATATTTTAATCTCCTATTTTGTATACAGTGGAGGGAGAACATTTGGATAGGAATAAAACATAAGCCTAAACTGTCACCAGATTCACAAACTAACTCCATCTGTAATCATCTTTTATTTCTTCTTAATAGGTAGGAAAAATTATCTCACTAACACCTCTTTCTCTGCTTTGGATCCCAAACACTAGTCAATCTTCGATAAATTAATTTGAATAAATGAATGTAAGTATGTGTGAATGAATGCATTCTTTATTGCCATTGAAACAGCAGGCTAAGTTGGGACACTGTCTCACTTTGGCCAAGGCCCTAAATACCAAGAATCACTCAACTGGTGTCAAGAATTCCCACATTCAAAGCAAGGTGCAAGAAAACCTAAGCTTATTTACAAAGGAAGTGGCTTAAAACCAAAGTTGGAAGCTTCTTGGGGAGAATATAATACAGTGTGGTTGAAGAGATCAGAGTATTAGAGCATTAGCATAGCCCTGGAGTCATCTTAAAGAGGCTATCTAAGGGTGTTGCCTGATGGGCAATGGGGCACTCAGAGTACCTATGCAAAGATGGACCACAAAGAATCAGGGGCTAAAGGAGGCGCTATAAATGTTCACTTGTAGAGTAAACCAACACTTTCAGATATTTGCAGACAAGAGAACACTAGCATCGAGATGGCAGATGTTTCTGAAAGGGTCTCACAGACTTACTTGAGACATTATATAGTGGTCTAAGCTCAGCCTTTTAGTTAACACCCCATAACACCTTGTTCTATGAACCATTCTCCATGCCCCTTTTCTCTACATGCCCTTAGACTTTATTAAATTATTTCTTCATGCATTCCACAGAATTTTAGGCCTACACTCTTTTTAACTACAAATAGTTTTCCAGGAACAAATGAGTTTTCAAATTTTGCAGTTATATTTGCCTCTTGGAACAACACAAGGCAAATTGACATATAAAGGCTCTCAGAATTTCTTGAAAAGTCAGGTGTCAACCTTGATATATGACCTCAGAAATCCTTAGACAAATAACCTTTAATAATATCCCATTTTGTTCTGTAATATTTTCTTCCTCATGCAGACTGTCTTTTCAATCTTTCCTTACTTCCCCACTGTCAAACAAACAACAAAATTAACTAACTCACTAATATGAACTCTATGTACTTGTTAACCTTATTTAAGATACTCCTATCAGACATTTGTGATGAGGCATTCAAGGTTTGGGCTCTTCTCCTAACTGCTTTATACGATAACGTCTGGATTTTCGCTCATGTTGTTTTCATGGAAACAGCTCTTGAATAGAAGGGCAAAGGATCAGAAGGAAGGAAGCTAAGAAGAGAGAGGAAGGAAGGTGGTAAGATTTTCCCAATTTCCTTTCCACAATATCTCTTACTGTTGCCCAGATTGAATCTCTCATGTGTATGGCCGTCCTCTTGCAGCAATTCTTGCTTGTGTCACTTAATTATCTTTTTATATGGCCAGTGAGATTATAAACTCAACAATAGTCAAAGGGCTATGTGATAGCCATGTTTGTAATCTGGTGGTAGGATGCTAATAATAATACTCCACTTCTATGGTACTTTTATTTATAGTGTTTCTTGTACATATCATCAAATTTTATCTTTTAGAAGCCTGTAAAGCATGTGTTATCTTCTTTTTGTCAATGAGTAAATAGATGTTCTAAAAGATTAACTGGCTTATCCAAGTTTGTAGAGTTAGTAAATAGAATCTAAACACAAACTCTGGACTGCAAAACAGTGCTCTCTTAGGACATGACAGCCAAATGCAGAGCACTCAATGCATGTTCTTTGGGAAAAATGCTTCATTACAACCCTTTAAAATATATATGCCCAATAATGTTTGAAAATAAAATTTAGGTAAAAGTTGTCCATTTCAAAACTTAGTACCAAAGCCAATTAGGTTTAGCCCTGTTACTCATCTGTAACTGGAATAATGTCTGAAATAGTTTCACATGTCTGAAAAAGTATTCAAATAATTATTAGGTATGTGAGAGATAGTCAACTACTATGGTCATAGCAGATTTAGTGTTTAAATTTATCTATATTTTTTGATGAGATGATTGAATTTTAAGCATTTTTTTATATAGACACTTTTTATCTATAGATATTCTGTAGGTATTATATGCTATTTTAATTTAAATGCAAGTTAGTAGTTCTGTAGATCTTTCCTATAGGTAATATTTATAAACCTTGAATATTTTAAATTAAAATGTATAGACCTAAATGACATATTTAAATTAATTTGAAATCTAATACAATTTATACATGTATTTATATACATATTTTATATATATTTATATATTTCTTACTTTTTTAAATAAATTATTTAAATATTTTTTTAAATTTTAATTAGTTTCAAGTATACAGTACATTGGTTAGACATCTATATATTTAGTAAAATGATCCCCCCAATTGCTCCCTCCCTCCCCTGGCCCTTCACCTAGCCAATGTTTTAATGCTAATTGCATTCCTTATGCCTTGCTTCCCATCCCTGTGATCATCCATCAACTACTAATTTGTACTTCTTTAACCCTTCATCCCATTCTCCCAGCCCCTCAAAGCCCCCTCCCTGCTGTCTATCACCAAATTGTCCACTATATTTGTGAGTCTGTTCTTGATTAGTTTGTTCTTTTTATTCCTTAAATTCCACATATAGGTGAAATCATATAGTTTATCTTTCTCTGCCTGACTTAAACACCTTCTAGGTTCATCAAAGCAATATCTTCTCCCTTCCTTTCCATATGTAGAGATCTTGTTTTCTTATTCTTTCAGCTACTCTATCTTTTGGTTGGAGTACTTAATTCTTTTTCATTTAAGGTACTTCTTGATAGGAATGTAGTTGTTACCATTCTTAATTCCTGTTTTTGACAAATGTTTCTTTTTTGTTTTTCCTTAAAGAAGACCCTCCAACATTTCCTGTAATTCTGGCTTGGTACTGATAAATTCCTTTAGCTTATTTTTGTCTGGGAAGCTCTTTATCTGTCCTTCAACTTTAAATGATAGCTTTGCTGAATAAATTATTCTTGGTTGTATATCCTGGGTCTTCATCCTGTTGAATATGTTTTGCCAAGCCCTTCTGTCTTGCATAGTTTCTTTTGAGAAATCAGATGCCGGTCGTATGGGTGTTCCCTTATATGTAATTATTTATCTCTTGCTGCTTTTAATATTCTTTCTTTGTATTTAAACTTTGGCATTTTAATTATGATGTGTCTTGGTGCAGATGTCTTTGGATCCGTGATTTTTGGAATTCTCTGAGCTTCCTGGGGTTTTATGTTCATTTCCTTCACCAGGTTAGGGAAGTTTTCTAGCATTATTTCTTCAAACAGCTGTTCAACATCTTGATTTTCTTCACTTACGCTGATCAGATGAATATTTGGAGCCTTAATAGCATCCCATATCCTCCTTAAATTATTTTTATAGACTTAGTTTCTTTTTTCTTGCCATTCCATTTGAGTGTCCTGATTGGTTTTCCTGTCCTCTAGATAAGGCATGCGATCCTCTTCTTTATTCACTTTGTTTGTTCCTTTGTTTATTCCATTTAATATACTTCTCATCTCAAATAATGCATTCTCCATTTCAGACTGGTTCCCTTTTATAATTTCCATTTCCATTTTTACGTTTTTTTTTATCTCTTTGTTGGAGTTCTCTACATTCCCCATAAGTTCATTGAGCATATTTATAACTAGTGTTTTGAACTCTGAACCTGTTAGATTACTTGACTCCATTATATCTGGATCTCTGTTCTGTTCTCTCATATGGTTTCTGGTTCTTTGTCTTCCCATTTTGGCTGCCTTTCTGTATCTGTTTCTAAGTACCAAGCAAAGCTCTAAAGTCTCTCGGTCTTATTAGTGTGGATTTGTGAAGTAGGTGTCCAGTGGCACAGTGCTGAGAGGGGCTCAGCTACAGGCCAAATTTAGCTCAAACCTCTACCCCTCTGGTTCCACTTGTTAAGATTCAGCAAGCAATCCACAGACGCTGCACTTATAGTTGTCTCAAAAGGCCACACCAGAAATCAAGGCCAGCTGCCTCTACCAGCGTGAATCTCAGCAATGAACACCTGACTCACTGAGGATACCAGTATGTGGCTTGGGTGGGGCCCGAGTTGGGGTAGGCGGGGTTTCAGAGAATCCTCTGGGCCCAGTTTGATGATATCACGGCTGTGGCAGTGCTGTGTCTGCACACTGTTGGGGCGAGGGGAGGACTCAATAGGGAACAATGGATACTGCTGGCACTTCTGAAATGAGCAAGTCTCACTTGGGTCTTCACTCCGACAATATCTCCATGTAAGTCGCTGGTGCCCCCTGGGTGCAGCCTAATTGTCACTGGTGCTCAGAGCGAGTAGCTTCGTCACTGTGAAAATCCGCTCACGAACGTGGCCCCTTTAAGAGGCGTCTGCCTCTGCCGCTGCTGCAGCCTTGGTTTCACTCCGCGGCTGGAGACCGGGCAGCCCCACGTCCTCACCTCGTCCTACCTTCTGCCTTTACAAGGTGATTTCTTGGATTTCTCCATAGTTGTATGGCTTCTTCATCTAGACTCCAGGTGATTTTTCCTTGCTGCTGCTCCTTGTTTCCATCACAACTTTGAAATGGTCACCAGAGGGATGAATAGAGCCTCTATCATCTACGTCATTTTTTTTCTCTTGTTTCTTTCATCATTGGAGTATAGCATGTATGTAGAAGTATGTAATTTTCTTAGTTGCTCCTCAAATGGTCTATGATTTAGATCCTTTCCAAATTCAGCTGTTAAAATTTCTACCCAAATTTACTATAATCATCTACATGAAGAGATAACTTAATGTTATTACACTTATTTTCCAGATCTAATTTATCTTTTCTAGAGACAGAAAATAAAAGTGAAGCAGTTATCTGTGTAATTTTACTAGGTCATCACTCTTATTTCTATGTCATGGTAATATCAAAACTGACAGAAATTGAGCATTTCAAGTGACTGTATTGTACTCATTAAACAAACATGGTGTTTAAAATTTTGCTTTTAAAAAATTATATAAATATGATAATGTCAAAGATAAAAAACAGGAGGGAAGGAATGGTGAGATTTCTACTTTCTCCTCTGACATATTGTGTTTATGCTCCATTATTATTATTCATAGAGTGCATTAAAAATACATCCACCCTTAAGTATTCAGTCTTTTGTTTTTACAGATGATAGTAGGTCTCAAAATAGCTCATAATTGTCACTGTAAATAAACCAAAGGGCATTATTATTTTTAGTCTGACAGAATTTGTCACATAGCATTAATCTCCTGAGGTTGAAAAACTTGAAAAATTACAATCTATGCAAAAAGAAATTAAATATGTAGAAGAAAATAAATTATTGAAATTTTATTTAAAAAACATGAAGTTTCAAGAATCTGTAAATTGCCCCATTTTCCTATGATAAAAGACTAATATTTCCTATTTTACATCTGGGAATATTTGTGTCAGAAGAGTTTTTGTGACTTGCTCGTGCATTGTCACATTTAAATCTCATAATAATCTTATGTGGTAGCAAGTATTATTAACCATACCTACAAATAAGGAAATAGTAGCTTAAAGAAGTTAAATAGTGTGTTCGATGCTACACAACTAGGAAGTGGCTGAGACAGGACGCTCAGGTTTGTCTTCTACAGAACCCATGCTTTTACCTACTATATTGAGTGGAATAACAGATAATATATTAAAACTACCAAATCCGTGCTTGGACCGCAGAATATTTTTGATAAAGAAATTCAATATTTCTTTTTATCTTACCTCATATTCAGGTCTTAGAAATATTCTAGGTTCATAATAAACATTCAATAGAAAGTTTTCGATATATTTTCAATAGATTGTGGACAGGAAATATGTACATGGAGTGACATTTAGATTTTATATGATTTTCACCTAGTCTTGACCTAGTCTTGCACATATAATTGGTAAAAAAACATATTTTATTTCTTAAACCTCAGGAAAGTCATCTCTGAGTAAAACCATTCTTAATTCAGAACGGTGGTTCTAAACTAGGAGTGATTTTGCCTCACCCCCAACCTCAAGAGACATTTGGCAGTGCCTGAAGACATTTTTAGTTGTCAAAACTGGAGGTATATATGTGCTATTGGCAACTGGTGAGTAGTTGATAGAGAGCTGCTAAACCTGTAAGACACAGGAAAACTCCCAAGAACAAAAATTTATCAGGCCCAAAATGTCAGTAGTCTCTTGGTTGAGAAACCTTGTGTTAGATGAATAGAAAATAATAGAGTGCAGCAGTATGAAAGCTGGCCACATTTCTGTTCACCCATAAAACCCTGGCCGTAAATATATTGTTGTATTAGTTTATTAGAACTTACATTCATTTTCAAAAAATGTTTTAGCATGGCTTATGTCAAACATATGTATTGTGTGCATGTGTATATTCCTTATATGATATCATTATTAAAATATAAATAGAAACCAAAGTCATGAAGAATTAGGACAGGTCTAGGCTGCTTGGAATCAGGGCAGACAGGGAAACAAAAGTTGCAATTCCCATGGCAATCTTAACATAGATCTTTCTGTTGGTATATTTTGCTTGTGTTTTCTTTTATTTTCACATCAGTCCTGTGAAAGTTCAGGGAGAGATAAGAAGACAGAGGCATGGAAACACAATTACAGTCTTTAAAGCAGTTGGATCTATACAGTACTTTCTGACTTCCAACATGTTTTCTACCTCCTTACTCTGAAAGAGCTTGTATGTACATTGAATTTCATAAGTCAAAGTAGACAGCTCTATAATTTTCAATCTGAAACTAAGAATTAAAAAAAAATACAGAAAATAAGCACAATTTGGAACTCAAGAAAAATTCAAAATCAACTAATTATAATTTTGAATTTATAGTAACATTGTTAAGGCAACAACATGCACCCCCAATCCTGCACCACCCCAACAAAAAAAAAAACATGAATACCCATTAAAAAGTGAATAAACTAAAACTAAGAGAGTGTATGTATAGGTTGCTATATTTAGAGTTGTAAGGTGAGTGTCATGCTCTCTTCATCGAGGTGATCTCAGGCCCCTGCTTTCATTAAGCAAATAAACTCTGCATGTTAGATTTTGACTTTTCTTTTTCTATTAATTTTTTACTTTCTAGAGGTATATATGAAAGATTTAATAGAGAACCATAAAAAAGTTCTAGAGTTTTAGTTTTATCTCACATTATATATAAATGCTCTTTTTCCTTAAAGAACAAGTGTGTCTGTGGAACTCTCTAGGAGAGAGGACTGGGGTGGTTGGTACTCCTTTATTTGGAGGTCCTGGGTATTTTCTACTTTCCATTTCAGAAATAAATGTGCCGACTTCTCACTGCAGCTTTATCTTTATGATTTATAAAATAACAACCTCTACAAAAGATAACTATTCCCCCAGTGCCAATCAGGCATATCTGAGGCATCACTGCTTCAACTAGTGACAAGACAGTAAGCTGATACTATTGTTGCTGCTCTCTTATTCCCCCATAAGTTATGACTGTTGCTGTTTACACTTCTTTGTGTTACTTGTTAAAGCCCACTCCGTTTGTCAAAATGTGAGACTTGTCTGAAGAAGGGAATAACAATTAAAAGAAAAGGATGTATCCCTGAATTCTATAGTATAATCATCATTAAATTTTCTCTTCTAGTTCCCAGTGTTTTCAGAAATGAGGTCCCACTCTTTCTCTTTTCATAAGTTATTTTGTTTTATAAGGATGCTGTTAGGAATATGGAGGCCTACAAACTACTGTTTGTAAATATATATGTTTGTACTGGTTTTTGCATGAGACACAACTCTATTGATAATCTCTCTTTTAAATCTCTCCACATAGTTTTATAGACTCTACCTTGAAAAATATAGAATAATATACAAGATCTCTTTTAGGTACAACATTAGAAACAAACCACAATGAATAAGCCAGATAAATAGCCATGCCATCTACTTTTCCTTTCTGGTTGCATCTAAATTCATGACCCTAGTGTTGACCCAGATGCTGATGACCATCCAGTGGAAATGTGTCAGGCTTTTAGATGAACAGTACCTTTGAAAATCCATCATTTGGGGAATTTCACAAGTCACTTGTTCTTGCTTTCCCAAGATGGAAGTCAGAAACACACTTCCTATTATTTATCTATCATCTGGAGTATAAGCATGTGTGACCTAGGCTGCATCCATCAAACAGACTTGTCAGTCTTTGATGCAGAAGTGAGTGTGAAGAAGCAGACACCTTGTAATCCATTCTTGTTGGACTGGCCTCAGAACTGTTTAGCTTTCAGGGGCAGCCGAAATTACAGTGTTAACATTTAGTGTCCAGCATCGATGAACTGTGCAAGTTGTGACATATATGCTGAACATCAGCAGCATTGGATCAGTCGTTGAGTAATTTTGGGGAAGTTCCTGGCTGTATAGCTTTTTTGCCTGATCCTTTGGTCCCTGTAGAGTACTCATATTACCCTAAAAGTTTGATGTCATCATTCCTTTGAGCTACTAATTTAAAATTTAAATCTATAGCAAATATCCATGGCAAACACTAAACTAACGATCAAGTGCAAGAACCCTAGAGTGAATGCACATTTTAGCCTCTTGAAGTTTTGTTTGCATAAGTATTTGATAGCCCCTGCCCCTCAGAAAAAAAATTGAACAAGTTGTACAATCAACAATCAGCTTCCAAAATGCTAGACACTGACACTAAATTAAAAAGGGTGAAATATATTCCCTATACGCCCAAGAAATGCCCTCACAATGCAGAGTCATGAAGCAAATGACTCTTATGTTAGTTATTCTCTGTTTAATAATATTCATTAATTTTCCTCAGAGGAGGCTACTTTGTAGTTAGCTGATAATTTTAATAAAAGTTCTGAAGGAATTTGTCCAAAATCTCTTCAAGAACCTAAAAGTGTTTATCAAGTAAAATGCTAATAATAGTAGGTGTACCATAAATATGTAAGAGAATAAGGTCATTGTGTTTTGAAATTTAAAATAATTTCACTGGAGAGAAATAGTGCTCTCAAAGAGCAAGCAGGACATTCATTTGTAAAATATAAAGACAAAAAAAGTGAAGTCAATGCAGCAAATTCCGAAATCATTCTAAAGTTAGTTCTTATAATTGAAAGAAATAACAGGAGAGTAGCATCTAAAGCCATTAGCAGGTGCCATGGTAAGGTTGCCTCAGAGAAAATTATTTAAATATACAAAAAAGAATTTATGAACCAGCCTGTGATTTACTAGCAAGGATGGGAGTCCTACCAATTTAGCAGATAAGATATCAGATCCAAGAGTAGTTGTCACCTTTATTATTCTTATTCACGTCTAATTTGAAAGCAAATTAGAGTGCCATCTGTTTCAAGTTAAGCAAAGACTTTGGCACATGACACGTTCAAAGATATAACATGCAAAATGCTTAATACAGTGCCTGTCACAGAATAGAAATTTAATAAATGTGATTCTCCTCTGTGTTAGAAAATATGATTTTATGGCTTCAACATTCTATATGTAAAAAAGACTGAATCCAGTGGACCATGAAATAGCTGTGAAAACAGAACAACCTAGAAAATTTAAGATAGGAAAATATGTATATATTGAAAACTACAAGACATTGGTAAAAGAAATAGAAGAAGACACAAATAAATGAGAAGATATTCCATGCTCATGGATTGGAAGAATCAATATTGTTAAAATGTTTATAATTCCCAAAGCAATCTACAAATTCAGTGCAATCCCTATCAAAATTCTCTTGGCATTCTTCAAAGAAATGGAACAAATAATCCTAAAATATTTATGGAACCACAAAACAAAACAAAACAAAACAAAAACAAACAAACAAAAAAACATATCCAAAGTAATCTTGAGAAAGAACAAAGCTGGAGGCATCATGCTCCCTGATTTCAAACTATATTAAAATAGTATGGTATTGGCATAAAAACAGTCACATAGATCAATGAAACAATATGGAGAGCCCAGGAATAAATCCATACAATCAATTATGACAGAGGAGTGAAGGATACACAACATGGAAAAGACAGTCTCCTCAATAAATGGTACTGGGAAAACTGGCCAGCCACATGCAAAATGATGAAATTAGACTATTATCTTGTATCAGACACAAAAATTAACTCAAAATGGATTAAAGACTTTAACATAATACGTGAAACAATAAAACTAGGAGAAAACATGGATAGTAATGTCTTTTGAATTTGACACAAAAAGTAAAAGCAACCAAAGCAAAAATAAATAAGTGGGATTCTCATGTCTGCCAGTGAGCACATTGGAGGCCCAGCAAAGGTCATTTAGCAGCAGGCGCTAAAGTTCAAGCAGGCTGGTAACAAACTCTGTAACCCTGGGCAGGTGCCTTCTGCACTGCAAAAGAAACCAACAAAATTAAAAGGCAACTGACTAAATGGGAGAAAAATATTTGTAAATCATGTATCTGATAAGGGGTTAATATTCAAAATATATAAATAACTCCTACAACTCAATAGTGACAAAAAAATGTTAATTAAAAAATAGGCAGAAGACTTGAATAGACATTTTATCCGAAGACATACAGATGACCAACAGGTACCTGAAAAGATACTCAGTATCATTAATCATCAGGGAAATGAAAATTAAAAACCACAATGAGATATTACCTTACATCTGTTAGAATGGCTATTATCAAACAGACAAGATATAAGTAGAATTGACAAGCATGAGGAGAAAAGGGAACCCTTGCATACTATTGTTGAGAATGTAAATTGATGCAGACATTATGGAAAACAGTTTGGAGGCTCCTCAAAGAATTAAGAACAGAACTACCATACAATCCAGAAATTCTACTTCTGGGTATTTATTTGAGGAAAACAAAAACATAATGCAAAAAGATATATGCACCCCCATGTTTATTGCAGCATATTTCATAGCCAAGATATGAAAACAAACACACACACACACACACACACACATTCTCTCTGTCTCTCTCTCTTTACACACACACACACACACACACAGACACACACATTATCCAGCCAAAAAAAAATGAATAAAATGTTGTCATTTGTGACAACATGGATAAATGTCAAGGGCATTATGCTAAGTGAAATAAAGCAGACAGAAAAAGACAAATACTATATGACCTTCTCATATGTGGAGTCTAAAAAACAAAAACAAAAAGATAGACACAGAGAACAGATTGGTGGTTGTCATGGGTTGGGGAATGGGAGAAATGGGTAAAGGGGGGGTCAAAAGGTTAAAAAAAAAAAAAAGAACCAGACCAAAAATGATTTAGATATTGGAGTTATAAGAAGAGGGCTCAAGAAGAAAACAGAGAACAAAATGACAAAAAGACACAAAATTAGGTAGTATTTAACTGATAAGTGGATTTCATTATAAATGCATAATGGATATCCCAGGTTTGAAAAATGCAATACCTGAAATAAGGAACTTTTTAGAGAGATTTGAAAATCAATTGTACATGACAGAAGCTATTATAGGTGAAGTTTATCTCAGGGATGCAAAAAAGTAGACTAAAATAATTACTCGGGGGGGGGGGAATATTGAGACTCAAGTTTTATTTAGGTAACTGTTAAACTACCTGACATAGGTGTAATAGAAGACTGGGAAGAAGAGAGAGATAATGGGAAAGAGGTAATATTTGAAGTAATGATAAACATTTTTCAAGTTGAAGGAAAGATACCACATATTCAAATCCTAAGCTCAAATAAACCTCACCTAGGTACATGATGTTCAAACTTCTAAAAACCAAAATAAAGATAATAGTTTTAATATAGATAAAGAAAAAAGATACATTACATTTAGGGGAATAGTAATAAAAAATAATAGCTGATTTATGAACAGAAAATAGAGCCAGAAGATAAAAGAATGAGATTTTAAAGTGCTAAAAGGGGAGAAAAAAACCTTTACAAATCCAGAACTGTATTACCAGAAACGCTGAAATAAAGCAATATTTGACAAACAATACCTTTGAGCCATTGTCACCAATGACCAGATCTATAAGAAATTCTAAAGAAATTTAATCTGCATGGAAGAAAATGATGACATCATTGTAAGGTAAACGCGTGACATGCAGAGAGAAGTTTCAAAAGCAAGCCTCTATTGGGAGAGGGCTCCCAGGCAAGGTTCTCTGGCCCAGAGAGGAGAGGGGCCAGAGAAGTCACGTTCTGGGGCGGGAGGGGGTAGTCTTTATGGGGTTATGCGGGGGTAGGGAGTAGAGTGGCGAATGTTAATTAAATGTTAATTGAGCATCCAGATTCAGGTGGTGGCGGTGGTGGCGCCTGGGGCTTTAGGGTGGGCCCTTTGGGCAATCCGGACTTCGATGTCTGGATTCCGATATTAAGCTGGGAAGCCTCCAGGCAGATATCTGGCTGGCTCTTTCCCACCGCTGACCTAATAATCATGAAAGATCAAGAAGTAAAGAACAGCACCAGAAAAAAATAAATGATCAATATACACAAAATTCTATCAACTTTTTAAAACAATAAAACCATTTCTGGTGATGTTTATAACATGTAAAGTTAAAGTAGGTGACAATGTTGACAAAAAAAGAATAGTGGAATAGGTGGAGTTAAACAGTTCAATGTGCCTTTCATTGTATTGTGATAAAAGAACTAATTTAAAATAGACTCTCAGGTGTAAGAAGGATTTATAATTTTTATAGAGATAATATAAAATGATTATAGAAGATGTAACAAAAAAGCTAAATGAATAAAATGAAGTAATAAAATAAATATTTATGACAATAGAGAGTAAGAAACAAGAAATAAAAGAGAACAAATGGACAAGCAAAAACAGTAGTGAGGAAATAGACTTATCCTCAACTATATATAGCTAATTAAATTAAATGTAAATGGACCAAAACTCCAATTAAAAGACAGAAGTTGTCAAGTTGGATTATAAAAGAAAAAGAGACAAAGTACACAGTATTTAAAAGGCCACCTTATAGCTATAAATACATAGATATGTTAAAAGTAAAAGTTCAGAAAAATATATACCATGAATTCACTAATTAAAAGAAAATGACAGTTTTCAACCATAAGAAAGGATGAAATCCTGCCATTTGCAATGACATGGATGAACCTTGAGGGCATTATGTTAAGTGACATACATTAGACAGAGAAAGACAAATACTGTACTATCTCACTTAAATGTGGAATCCAAAAAAAAAAAAAAAAAAGAGGAAGCAAGGGAAGGAGGAAGCAAGCTCATAGATATAGAGACCAACTGGTGCTTGACAGAGGAAGCTGAGTGAAATAGATGAAGGGAGTCAAAAGGTACAAACTTCCAGTTATAAAATAAGTTATGGGGATGTAATGTAGAGCATGGAGACTATAGGTGATAATACGGTATTGCATACTTGAAAGCTACTAAGAGAGTAGATATTAAAAGTTCTTCTTAGAATAATTCTATAACTATGTATGATGACCAATATTAACTATGCTTACTGTGGTCATCATTTTATAATATATACAAATATTGAATCATTATGTTGTACACTTGAAACTAATATAAGGTTATATGTCAATTGTTCCTCTATAAAAAACAATTTAAAAAAATTAAAAAGAATGAATGAATAAAAGTTGGATAAATTAGTGCTATAAAAAAGAGAAAAAGAAAAAAGAAAAGAAGGCAACCTCATATATTAATATTAAGTAGAGTCAAATTTAAGGCAAGATATTACAAGAGATAAAGTGAAGCATTTCATAATAATTGTTCTAAGAAATCATGCTTAATTTTTTCCAACTTCTGAGCTCAGAGCATATAGCTATTGTATAGTGCTGCCATAACCAATGATATACTGGGTGAAGCAGGTTTATGTAGCCTTAGAAGGATATGAATCCTCAAGTCCAGACAGAAAATGTTTGAGTGAGGTTTGATCTCTAGTTCATCATGATTCTTACACATGCAGTCTAAAATCTATAATTTAGCTTTCTTGGAATGCTTTTTTTCTATAGGAAAATACTTTCTTAGCCAAATTGTCTTTAGGATGCTTGTCTTTCTTAACCAGGATATGCTGGAAGAGTTTTCAATTGCCTTACAAATTCAGCTGTGTTATATTGGGGGAAAAACAAAAACATTGAAATTGGAAGAATCAGGTTTAGCCTTTGCTCTTTCAATTTATACTTGCTTAACCTTGGCTAAAACATTTACTTTTCTGAGACTTAGCTTTCTTATTTATGTAATGACATGATACATTCTTTCTCAACCAAAAAGCACTTTTAAAGTGTGAGCTATTTTCATTAGCTAAATGACTCAAATGTTTTCAGTTATATGTAGAGCCAAAAATAATAGACTCTACTTCTAGGTCCCAAGTTCTAGAACAGACTTGAATGTGAAATTGAATAATAAATGAGAGAAGACATAATGTATTTTTAACTTAATATTATTTCAAACCAGTATAGAATTTTATCAATTTTTGTTGTGTTTAACAGCACATCTTTTTGAGAGACTATTACAAATTCTTTTATACCATAAGGATGATGAGTAAATGCATTTTGAATTAAAATGAATCACATCTCAAAATTTTTATGGTATTTGATATAATATAATTATTGTAAATTTTACGTGGAACAAAATCAATATGAAAAAGGAAAAAAAGAATAGCAACATTTTTCTAATATGTAGTTATGTTAGAGTAATAATCTAGTTAGCTAATAATTATATTTTTCAGTATGTAAACAATACTAAATTAATTTTTGACACAACTAAGCCATTAAAAACTTATAAGTAGATTTTTACATAAGAATTACCAAGATTGATGAGTGCAAGAGGAAAAAACTAATGGCAAAAAGTGGCATAAAACATCATTATTATTCTAAAATTAAACAATGTAATGCCATGAAATGAAAAAGGCTATTTCCAGCTGGTTGTTAATACCATAGAAATGCTTTTGTACAATAATTGAAATGCAAAATCTAGTCATTCCCATTTTATTGGGTAGAGGAAGCCATAATATAGATTTTTATAGGAACATTTAGAGTTACTGCTTTTATCCATAACTCTTTCGTCCTTTTCAAATGTAACCAACTAATGTAAATTGTTTTCAGTTTTACTGATTTATGTCATAAGCATAGCAATTATAATAGGGCAAGTCCTATTTGGCAAGTCAATAGCCTGGAACTGCTGAATTGTAGCTTTCAGAATGTACCCCTGGGTCCTTAAAGTGTCTATCACCAAACCTTGAATGAAACCAATTTTATAAACATAGCAGAAATTATGGGTGCTACCACACTTTAAAAATGTCACTTTAAAAGTCTGCACATTAATTCCAATACCTATCATTGCCCCCAAATATTTTGTGACTTTTAAAAAAATTATTGCAATGAACTTTATTATAAATATCCTCAATGATAGAAAATCTATTCTTTGTGGATGATCATAATATTTAAAAACAGATTTATTGTTTTGGAGCCAAGATGGTGGAATGAATATATATATTCGTTAATATACAATTCTATCTATCCATCTACTTGATCTGCCTATCCATCCTATCTGGATAACAGTGAAAAAATGCTTTTAAATAAAGTAATTAATATTTTCAGTGGTATATAATCTACTTTTGTGGTAGTTCTTGAAAAAAGTATTTGAAAAATATTTTGAACAAAGAATCACTAAAATAGTCTCCAAAGAAGATACTTCTGTGTAATATAAAGCACAATTCAATATATAATTTATGATATGCTTATTAACAGATGTCTCCCTATTTTGTAGCTGCATAGTAACCAAAAAAATTTTTGATTAATTGTTAAAATGGTTTGTTTTTTGTTTAATTTGAACTGTTTGTTTTGAAATAATTTTAGACATACAAAAAGTCACAAAAAGAACTGAAAGTTCTTGCACAAAATTTTATTGTTTATTTAACACATATTAAAAGCAGGAAAGTAACACTAATACAACACTGTTAAATAATCTACAGACCTTATTCAATTGCCAGTTGTCTAAATTGCTCAATCCAGGAACCCATATTGCATTTATTTGTCATGTTTTGTAAACTCCTCCAACGTGAGATAGTTACTCAGTCTTTCTTTGTCTTTCTTGACCTTTACATAATTGAAGAAAAATGGCCCATTATTTTGTAGAATGCTTCCAAGTTTAGATTTGTCTGATGTTCCTTGATGATTAAATTCAGGTCATGCATTCTTTGTAAGAAATACACAAAAGTAATGCTATGTCTTTCTCAGTACATCATAAGAGGTGACACATAATGTCAATACATGTCATTAACGGTGTTCCTAACTTTGACAACTTAGTTAAGGTGGTAGCTAAAAGTTTTTGCATTGTCCAGCTACTATTTTTTTTCTGTGTAATTAATATTATTTTGTAGGGAGATACTGTTAAATTATGCAAATATCCTATTTCTCATCAAACTGTTCTTTGATGAATCTTGCCTGCAACAATTTTTACTGTGATGTTTGCTAAATAGCATTGCATCATTCCCTCTACATTAATTAATTAGAATTTTAGGGTCAGGAAGAAAGGCCCATTTCCTCACATTTTTAAATTTATTTAATAATGTATTTATATTGGCATGGACTCATAGACATTTTATTATGTGATTTATAATCCGTTATTATTATTTATATTTTTGCTCAAATTGCCCTAGATTTAGTCATTGGGAATTCCTTCAAATTTGCTTCTATCTCTTTTCTACATCCTCCAGTCATTGGTTTTAAGCACTTAGATACTTTCTGGCAACACAAATGTTCTATTCTCATCAAGTACTTTTCCCACTCAGCCCTGGAATCAATCATTTCCTCAGAGCCCTTTTATTTTTATTGGAGAATGATGTTCTGAAACCAAAATAGGGCACTAGTTTTGTTTATTCTTACTGTGGCGTTATTGCTTCTAGGGTCTTTCAAGGGATATACACAGATATCTATATCAATATATACATCGATTTCTATGTATTTTTCTATATATATGTTAAAAATTATGAGTACATACTGATTCCTCTAGTTCCAATAACACCACAAGGTTCATTCTACCCTTTCCCCTACAATGAGAAACCTGGCTCTCATTATTTATATAATTTATTTATCTGCTCCATTCTGAAATCCTCATTTCATAATCACTCATACTCTTGTGACAAATTTACTAATTAGAGTAGAATATTTGTGTACAGTTCATTTTGTCTTTAGACTATCAGCAAATAGTCAAATAATGTTTTTCAGAGCTAGATTAGTTCTTTCTTCCCCACATACTTCTGTGTGGTTTTGTTATTCATTTGTTATATAGTTAAGTTGCTTTATTATTCTTCATATTTCATTTGTGTCCCCTCTACAACTTGGTTGATTTTAATTATTTTAAAATTATTTTTGCATGAGTATATGAAGTTTTACCATGGTACTAAAAGTTAGAACTATCCCCAAAGGCAACTTCAGAGCTATCCTTTTTACCCTATTTGCGTTCCACCATTTCTTCTGCCATATTGCTACTTATACTGTATAAGCTAACTAGTCTTATTAATTTATGATTTATCTTTATGTATTTTATCTATATTCTTATCTTTTTTCCTTCCACAGTCTTCTTTATACTTGCCTATTTCTTTCTGTAGTCTCCAATGTTATCAATTTGTCTATATCCATGTAACTGACCAACTAGAGCAATTAAGACAGAAATAAAGATTTAGGTTGACATTACCTCAAGGATGACAGTTTTAGCAAAAAAATGTATTTATATGAAAATATTATGAGACTGATATATTAAAGTACAAAAGTGTATTATCTGAGCATGAGAAAGAATTAGCAGAAACAAATGATGAAAATTAAGGATGTATTGTGTGTTCATGGCGATTGTATCGTGTTTTGTTATTTACCTTCTCTGTTCTTTTTCCAGCTTTCTTGCTTCCAAAGCTGTGGCCCAATTCTTGTAATTTATACCTAATTTTTTTTGTAGGTCTGAGATCTTGAAAGGATAAAGCAAAAATTTTCAGACAAAGATAACATTAAACTTAATTGTGATTAATTTGGAACAGTTCAATTTTTAAATAGACTTTATTCTTTTGGACAAGTTTTAGGGATACAGCAAAATTAAGGGGAAGTCACAGAGATTTCCCATATACCTGTACCACCATGCATCACCTTTCTTATTATCTACATCACTCACCAGAATGGTACTTCTTTATTTTCAACTAAGGTTGAGCATATATTGAAATATTGTAGCCACTCAGAGTTTATAGTTTACCTTGTTTTCACTCTTAGTGTACATTCTATGGGTTTGGAAAAAAGTTTAATGAAAGTTATCTGTTATTATAACATCATATAAAATATTTTCATGCCCTAAAAATCCTTTGTGTTCTACCTACCTGTTCATCTCTATTTACATCCCCACTTCATCCCTGGCAACCACTGATTTCTTTACTGTTTCCATAATTTTGCTTTTTCCAGAATTTTATATAGTTGGCATCATACAACACATAGACTTTTTAGATTGGCTTCTTTCACCTAATAATGTGCATTAAAGTTCCTCTATATCTTTTCATGGTTTGATAGCTCATTTCTTTTTAGCACTGAATACTATTTCATTATCTGGATATACTACAGTTTATTTTTCTATTCACCTACTGAAGCACATCTTGGTTTAAGTTTTGGCTTCTATGAATAAAACTGATATAAACATTCATGTGCAGGTAAAAGTTTTCAGTTCTTTTGAGTAAATACCAAGGAACATGATTGCCGAATCATATGGAAAAAGTATGTTTAATTTCGTAAAACCTCTCAAACTGTCTTCCAAGGTGGATATACTTTTTTGCATTTCCACCAGTAATGAGAGTTCCTGTAGCTTCACATCCTTGCCAGCTTTTGGTGTTGTCAGTGTTCCAAATTGTGGCCATTCTAATAGATATGTAGGAGTATTCATTGTTGTTTTAATTTGGATTTCTCTAATGATCTATACAGGGAGGATCTTTTGACGTGCTTTTTTTCCCCACCTGTGTATCTTCTTTGTTGAGGTGTCTGTTTAGCTCTTTAGCCCATTTGTAAATTGGGTTGTATGCTTTTTTTTTTTTTAAAGAGTTCTTTGTATATTTTCGATTAAATAGTCATTTATTAGATATGTCTTTTGCAAGTATTTTTTCCTAGCCTGTGGCTTGTTTTCTCATTCTCTTAATATTGTCTTTCACAAAACAGAATTTTTAAATTTTAATAAAGTTCAGGTTATCGATTATTTCTTTCATAGGTCATGTATTTTGATCTTTTATCTAAAAAGATGTTACCAATGCTCAAGTTCATCTAGGTTTTCCCTCATGTTATCTTCTAGGAGTTTTATAGTTTTGCATTTTCCATTTAGGTCTGTGACCCATTTTGAGTTAAATTTTATGAAGAGAGTAAGGTCTGTATCTAGATTCATTTTTTTTTTTCCTGCAGGTGGAGCTAATTCTTCCAGCACCATTTGTTGAAAAAACTGTCTTTGTTCCATTGAACTGCCTTTGCTCCTTTGTCAAAGATCAATTGACTATATTTATGGGGGTCTATTTCTGGGCTTTATATTCTGTCCCATTGACCTACTTGTCTATTCTTTTAGCAATACCACATCCTTTCTATTCCTACAGCTTTATACTAAGCCTTGAAGTCAGGTAGTGTCAGTTCTCTGACCTTTCATCTTCAATATTGTGCTGGCTATTCTGGGTCTTTTTACCTATCCAATATAAACTTTAGATTCAGTTTGTTGATATTGAAATGATATTGTGCATTTAATTTCAAATTCCAATTGTTTATTGTTGCTAAATAAGAAAGCAATTGACTTTTGCATATTAACTCTGTACCCTGAAAATTTACTATATCACTTATTGGTTGCAGAAAGTTTTTGTTTGTTGGTTTGTTTGCTTGTTTTTTGTATGTTTTTTTTTGGGGGGGGGTTAATTCTTTTAGACTTTCTATATAGAAGATCTCATCATTTGTGAACAAAGACAGTTTTATGTCTTCCTTCCTTTCTTGAATTAATGTATTAACAAGGACTTACAGTACAATGTTGAAAAGGAGTGGTTAGAGGAACACCCTTGCCTTGTACCTGATCTTAACAGAAAAGCTTTGAGATTCTCACTGTTAAGTATGATGTTACCTATAGTTTTTATTTATAGACAGTCTTTATCAAGTTGAGAGATTTGCCTTCCATTCCAGTTTTCTGAGAGTTTTTATTGTGAATGAATGTTGGATTTTGTTAAATACTTTCTCTGCAGCTATTGATATAATCATATGATTTTTCTTTTTTCAGCTTATCGATGTTATAGAATTCAGTTCTATGTTTCTGACTCATCTATTTTGATGCTCTGTTGTTAGGTACATACATGTTAAACATTGCTATGTCGTCTTCTACAGTTGACTCCTTTATTGTTATATAATGACTTCCTTTATCTCTGATAACTTCCTCACTTTGAAGTTCATTCTATCTAACATTAATATAGCTACTCCTGCTTTCTTTTGCTTAGTATTACCATGATATATTTTTTCCCATCCACTTACTTTTAATATATGTGTCTTTATATTTAAAGCGGTTTTCTTGTAGACAATATATATCTGGGTTGTGTTTTTTTATCTTCTCTGATGGTCTGCCTTTTAATTGGTACATTTAGACCATTGACATTCAAAGTGAGTGTTGGTATAGTTGGACTAATATTTATCATATTCATTGCTGTTTCCTATTTGTTGCCATTGCTGTTTTTTACTATTGTCTTCCACTTCTTTTCTGCCTTTCATGGTTTTAATTGAGCATTTTATATTATTTTATTTTCTCCTTTCTCAGTATATTAGGTATACTTCTTTTTTTACTTCTTCCATAGTTACTTCCCATAACTCAAATTTATTTCTCATTTCCCTAGAAAATGGGATGACAAGGGTGAAAGAGAGAATAGACTAAAGTTCAAGGAATAGGGAACTTTTTAGCTATGGACACTAAAATAATTACACAAATTTTAAGTAATAAGAAGAGGTTATCATTAATGAACTGTCACCTTTGCCTAAGAAAGTTTGGAAATAGAAATGTAATGGCTTCTTATGAATAAATAGCTCTACCTATGAGTAAATAAGCAAAAAACTTCAATTTTAAAGGGTGTAACTACTCTAAAATGAAAATATCTATTTCACTGGATTAATTTTTTTCAGTTTCTTACTTTAAGTTTCGGAGTGAGTGGATCATTGGTTATCCCCTAGAATAAAATAAGTGTCAGTATTAACGTAGATAAATTTACGATACATAGTAAAGATATAGCTGTACAAATTTAGATAATTCAAGAGCTATAACACTTTAGGAAGCCAAAAAATTTAACTTTCTTTCCAGCTTATATCATTTAGACCTTGTCAGACACAATAAAATACTTTTTACAAGACGAATATATATACATATATATGTGTGTGTGTGTGTGTGTGTATACATATATGTATATATATATGTATATGCTTCAAATTTAAAGTGAAAAAATTACACATTGTGTATATTTTGTATAGGTATTATTTATAATTGTGTAATTTGCTTATTATTCTTAGGTTAAGATGTGAAATACATCAGCATATCATTCTCATTTTATAAATTGTATAAGAACTGAACAAGAAGTTGAATCAGATATCTATATCTTCAGCGTTATTTTTGTGTGCCTGCAATCAGTTGCAATCACTTAAGTTAAAATCATGTTTCTGAAGTATCTCCTTTTGTTTTTAAAGGATTTTGATGAAAGTATTTGGCTGAGCACCAACTTATCAAAAACACGACATTTGATTTTGTTTTGATTTTAAGCATACTTTCTTGCTCTTTGTTTTATATTTAACCAATATGTTGTTTGTTTCTTCTTTCCTGCCTTTAAAAAATAATGAAGTATTTATTAGTGTTCCTTTTTATTTCCTCTATTTTTTTTTAGCTATATCTTTGTTGTTTTTATAGTGATTAACTTACAGATCACACATACATATTTAGTTTATGAGAAACTAACTTGATTAGCATTATATCATTTTACAAATAATTCAAGAAGCTTCAAACCATATAATTCCATTTATTTCTGCAAATAAATTTTCTTCTATTGTCATATAATTTACATATATGTATTAAAAATATGTACACACACACTTGTTCTTACATTTATTCTGGAGACTTTTCTTTCTTTCTTTCTTTTTTTTTTTTTTTTTTTTGGTAATGCAGGTCTGCTCTTAATAAATTTTCTGAGCTTTTATTTGGTCGAAAGTGACTTTATTTCACAGTCACTTTTGAAGGCTAGTTTTACTGAACATAGAATTATAGGTTACAGGGTTTTTCGCAGCTCTTTGCAGATGTCAATTTATTACCTTTTTATTTCAATTATTTCTGATGAAAATAGCCATTTGAAATTTTTTTTTGTAAATATAATATGCCTGGTTTTGCTGATTACTTTTAAGGTTTTCCAATTTTCTTTAATTCTCAGCAGTTTAGCTATGAAGTGTCTAGCTATGATTATTGTTGTGTTTATCCTGCTTGGTTCTTGAATGTGTGGTTGATGTCTTTCATGAATTTTGCAACGAAATTTCAACCATTATTTCTTCTGTCCATTTCTTCTTTGTCTCTGGGATTCCAGTTATACAAATGCTAGACTACTAGTATTTTCCCATGGAAATCTGATTCACTGATTATTATTCTGTGGCCATTTTTCTATAAAGTCTTTCCCATAAATGCTTAACTTCAAATATCATATATTTTTTAATTCCACAATTTCTATTTGATTTTCTTTTAGAGTTTCCATTTACCTTTTTAAATACTCCAACTATTCTCATTTTGTCTTTTTTTTTTTTTCTAAATCCCTCTTCTCTTACTTTGTCTTTTTCTCTTAATTTTTTAACTTATTTATAATAATTATTTTTAAAGTCCTCATCTACTGTTTTGGATACCTGGGTCATTTGTTTGTCTGCTTCTATTGATTGCTTTATTCCCTGATTATAGGAAATATATATTTCTGCTTCACATTCATCCTAATTTTTTATTTTATATCAAACATTATGTATAACATATTATTAGAGATGAAACTGGATAATACTTTTCCCATAAAGTGCTCACCTTTTCCACTGTTAGATTGTCCAGGATGAAGAGATGATCTCTTTGATTAAATTGGAATTTAAGCATGTTGGACTTGGGCTACAGCTTGGTTTAGTTTGGTCCATATGAGATATTAAATGTTTTTAAGATGGCATCGGTACCCTTTAATTAGCAATGCTGTAGATACTTAGCATTATAAAACTAAGATATATTTATCTCTTTTTCAGTGCAGTCTTCATTTTCTCATGCTATTGGAGAATCAACTTTATGTTTGGGGGTTCTTCAATTTCAATTTATCATGCCAATTCACACTATTTTTCAAAATCAGCTCATTTTTCTTTATTATGATAAAGTCTCTTAACCTCCTCCAAATGCTAATACCCAGAATAAGTAATTAACTCCAGGAATAAAAGTGCCACTGTTCTGTGTTCAACATTCTTTTCAATGACTTTAATAAAAATTACATTTTTATAATTATCTGATGGTTTTAGGTTGTTATGGAAAGAGTAGTGACATTTGGCAATTTTCTATACCCTAAATGGAATTGAAACACTGATTCTTTTAATCTGAAGCTTCAATTGAGACTTTCGTTGCTTACTTTGTGCATTACTTCTACAGTTAGGAAAGTGATATTATCAGTTGTGAGGTCTTACTATCATTGAGCAATGGCAGAGGCAGTGTATTATGAAACACTTGAAGAAATACTACTGTAAAGGCATTATTTTAGGCAAGAGAATGGTTTTCATTTATTAAATTGTCCTTAAGTCTAATCACATTAAATATTAGTAAATCAAGTAGATTTTTAAATCAAATAGATCTTGCTTCATTGTTTGCAGTAAACCCTGTAATTCTTATAATAAATTATAAACTCTAACTGTTTGGATTTCTGCCTGTGTTTAATAGCACTATCAGGAACATATGACCTTATTAATAAATATTATTGCTGGTATTGATGGGTAATTAGGACACAATGAGACTATGAGGAACTGACAAAACTCATTTGGAGCTTTTGTAAAATAATGGCAGATGAGAGTAGGTAATTATTTAACAAATACTCATTGTTTTGTTACCACTAGCAAGGCACCGTGGCAAGATTTATAACTGAGACATACATTAAATTTACATGCCTGTGTATACTGGGAAGCTAAATATGAACTGGGAATTTCTGGTACTGGAGATATAGATAGAATAAAATCTCAAAAGCAGCCTGTGTCTCTCTCATTCTTTGAAGTTTACCTTTTCCTTTTTTCAAGAAATGTATACAAAAAGGTAAATGTTATCAAAAATAGATAAGAACATTTCTATTCAATTTGTGAAGTACTTATTTTTGGAAAAGATCATTTTTATAGTTGTGTTAAAAGGGAATTGAAAATATATCATTAGAAATTCTTGCCTTGTGCATTTGACCCTGTATTCTCTAAAGGGAAAAATGAAAGAAGATCTAACAAAGATCAGTAGAAAAAAATAAGTGATTTTTGGAAGTAGTTTGGAGAACAGAAAATATGTATACATATTTATTTGGGGGGACTTTAAGGTCAATGTTTTTAAATGCTGTAAGTGAAGACCTGACTATTTTAGAAACTGGTGAACTTAGCAGGCTTATTCGACTACTAAGCTTAAGAAGTTAGTAACTACAAGAACATCAAAATGATTCTTCCACACAAAAAGAAAAACTCTTTCTTTAATGGTGCAGTTGTAGCATATCACTTATTATTTCAAGTGTCATTCTCCATTATAGAAGTAATGATTGATAAAATAACTATTTCAACATTTATTACTTACTAAGTATGTTCCAGATACTGTTTGAGTTGCTAGAGATATAATAATAAGTGACCAAATATTTTATCACCAAAATGAGAATCATTTTGAAAGTGGTGCTATAAATAGTTATACCCGAATAATCAATGTAAACTGTGACTGTGGCCATTTAAATAAAAAGGCATAGTCTCTTTAATGGTTGTTGTCATAAAAGAGGAAGTAGATAGTGAATGTTTATAACACTGTGTAATTACAGCTAAATTAAAAACTTGTAGGGTGTAGTTGGTTGTCGTAGTTAGCCTCTAGGTTAACCCTCACTCCCAGTAACCCTTGTCTCCTGTTATGTATACCCTTGTGGAGTCCCCTTTTCTTACTGAATTAGAAAAGGCTCTGTGTAACAAAGGATGCTTTATACAAGGATTTCTTGCTTGGTCTCTTGTAATACTTATCCTTGGAGCCCTGAGCAGCCATGGAAGGAGTTAAACCACTCTAAGTGGCAGTCTGGAAAATTCATGTGGAGAGACTCCAGGCTTTTAGACCACATGAACAGAGTGAGATTCTCAAGAAGCCCCAAGTTGTCCTGGCTCCCAGGAATTTGGAGTCAGACCTGCTGTATCACATGTAGCTGATGCAAGTCCTCCTCATTGAACTCTGCCAAACTGCAGTTTTGTGAGAAAAAAAAAAAAAGATTGTTTCTAAGTTAAGTCACTAGGTTCAAAGGAGTTTGTTATATATTAATAGATAACTGGAACAGAATTTGGTATGCTACCATAAAAGTGGATTGCTGATATAACACAAAATTGAAGTATATCACATTGGTTTAAGAACCAGTGACAGGAAAATCTGGAAGAGCTACAGGTGATTAGTAGAGAAAGATGTAAGGGCTTCAAAAGAAATTTGATGAAAATTTGGACAGTGAGAAAACTTATTTTTAGGATGAGGAAAAATAATATACTGGCAAAACGATAAAACTCTTGCCAGCAATAGCAAGAAAAATAGAAAATGTTATCTAATCATCTTGGGGTCTTGCTAAAGTGGTTTCCAGGTAGAATGTTAAAATTGCCAACTGGCTATGATAAAATATGAGAAGAGCCAGATGGACTAACAATGAAATGTTTAGTTTTCAAGCAGAACTGAGAGGAAATACAGAGGGTTCAAAACAGTTTTTCCAGCCAGCAAAATGCTCTCAAAGAGAAATGGCCTCAGGACATAGATAAAAATATAAAGTATGGCTGTAATACTCTTTGTTAGGACCTCAGAAAGATTTAAGGTTGTGCCTCCAGGTAAACAGTAGGGTATTAATAATATTTAGCTCATGCTTCATTGTGTTTCTGAGAATCTTAGGGGCATTTTCCCACAGTAGGCACACACATTACCCAAGATACAGAAGGACACATTTTAGAAAGAAATGTGGATGTGACTTTTGTCTAATGGTTTGAATTACAATTCTGTACATAGGAAGCCCAGAATGGTCTTAAAAGAATATCACCATGGGCTTTGGGCTTTTTATTTTCCATAGTAATTGACAACTAGAGTAGCGATCTGAACAGAATTCCCTTTTCTTCTACCTTTTATGCCAAGCAACTTGAGCACCTGAGCCTATGAGCTATAGAGACCTTCTGGCTGAAATGTTTAGATTTCCCCCACACTCCCATTGAACTGTTTCAGGGATTGTTCTTGTGTGTGCTGAAACGTTAGTTGGACGGATGCAGAGTCAAAAGGCAAGGACCGATAAGTTTGATCATAGGAAATTTTTGTCATTTGGATCTATGTGTGGGAAGGAAGAGCTGTTTGATAATGGCCTGGATGTGAGGCCATTGTCCAAGATGCATAAATGGCTAGTGAGAAACTGAACAAGTGGGATGAGTCTTCTCTGCCTTATGGCCTTGAGGAGTGTAAAACACAAAAGCAGACAGACCTCAGATAGAAATAATAGTGCACAAAACTAGAGAGTACATTGCCTTTCTCCATCTGTATTACTCTACATTTTAAAGAGACTATCAGATATAAACCCAATTGGCACACGGGGGAAAAAAATCCATCTAAATGGATACACCTTTCAAAGAGAGGCATTCCAGAATAAACAACTGGAATGTAAAAACAATCAAATAAACCTGCCAGAGGAAGGAGCCAAAGATGAAAATAAAAAGAAAAATGAGATCACATAAAAAAGAACCATATGCAATGCAAAATAAAACAGTTTTGTGTTTAAAATCATGGTTTTTTAAATATAAAATTTAGTAGATTAATTATAGAAGATACCTACTAGGAGAAGTTCATTTGCAACATATAATTTCTAGCACAGTGTTGCAAGATAAAGAAAAATAAATAATAAATAAAAAGAGAAAATACTCAGGAGATCAATTCCAGAAGATTAATATGAGTAAAATAGGTGATCCATATTGAAAAAAAAAAGAAAAAAAGGATAAAGGAGAGGTAGTAATTAAGCAAATAGAAGGAAACATCCCTGAGAAAAGGTCTGAGTATAAAATTTAAGAGCCTCACCAAGTTTTAATCTGGGTGATAAAAAAATTGCATGAATCTGGACATAGCCTGACACATGAACTGGACATCTGGACATGAATTCAAAGGACAATGAGAAAATTTATACATTTCAAGAAAAAAAATGTAAGTACTTTCATAGAGAAAAATACCTTATTTGTAATCAGAACCCTAAATAGTGTAATAAATTGGAAGACAGCTGAGAAAAAAAAAGACTGTAATCCAGACATCCTATATTCAGCCAAGATATCACTTATTATCTGTTCTATAAAAGGGAAAGATAATAAAAATGTGCAAGAAATCTGAGACTATATTATCTACATTTTCCATGTACAGAAAATACATGTGAAATGACTACTTAAATAAGTAAGTAAAAGTAACTTACAGTAGGAAAAGATAAAGAAAAAAGTAAATAATCTTGTGAAATGAGCCTTATGACATAAATAATTTGTAGATAATAACAAATTAACTTGGAATGTGTGATATGAATGCCAAATAAGAACTGTTTAAATAGAAGAGAAAAATTCTAGTAAGTAATAAATTATCCCAGGAAAAAAACTAGGAATGTAAGGAAGATGTGTGGGGAAGAAAGAAGTAAAAGTGTTTCAGAGTTCTTAACTGGGAGTGGGGCAAAGGAAAAGAAGATAGAATATAGTAATCTAAAATTTTAATTTTACTGGGAAAAAAACAAAGGGGAATTGGAGATCATTCTGCATTATGGTTGAGGAGAAAACTAATTTTCAGTGCAGGAAATCATTGATACCTTGTTTATAAAATAGTGAAGTCATCAGTTTCTAATTTAAAAAGTAATATAAGTAAACTGGAAAATAACAGTAAGAAGGAAGGAATAAAATCATGTACATGTATTATTATAACTAATATGAAAGAAGTGTTATACTGGTTTGAAAAGAAAAGTGTGATTCTAAGGTTTTCACATGTGTGTGTACACATGCACACACACACACACACTTAAAATGACATTTAGTTTTAAATGTTAAAGCAGAATGAATAAAAGGACACCAGTTCATGTAAACAAAAAGCAGGAGTGATGATATAAACAATTAGAAAGGTAGAATTTAAGTTTAAGGACATTAAACAAGATGAAAATATTGTACAATGCTAAGAGGCAAAACAGGAAAAAAAAGATTGAAGTTTTTGTGTTAGGTAATTAGCCGTGATTTTTTTAGCATATACACACTTATTGAATTTAAATCTTTTTCTTCAGGTTTGCCTCATGTATCTGAAAGCAGAAGATGAATATATCAGCTGAGAGAGAAAGAGAGAGAGAGAGAGAGAGAGAGAGAGAGAGAGAGAGAGAGAGAGAGAGAATTTACCTTTCTTCTGCCATTTTGTTTTAGCCTAGCCCTCAATGCATTGGATGATGCATGCCCACATTGAAGAGGGCCACTTGCTTTACTTAGTTCAGGAATTCAAGTGCTAATCTCTTCTGAAAACACCTTCACAGACACAACCAGAGATAATGTTTTGCCAGCTATCTGGGCACACCCTAGTCCAGTCAAGTTGACACATAAAATTAACTATCACAGCTATGCTTCTAGAGTTCTAAGACTTACTGTAAAATGCACTAGTGTTTTAATTCATCTTCTTGAATAAAAGGAGCAAAAATTGCTTTAAATATGCATATTTCAAAAACACCAATGTGTGGAGAATATGCCTTAAAATTGAATAATACACCAATTGTAGTAACACTTCATGTGAAATGAATTAATGCAATGACTTTATGAACAGTGATGGAGGCGCAGCATTAAAAAGTTTCTCTTGGAGATAGAATATTTAAGACTTGAGCACTCATAAAATGTTGATAGTAATGGTGAAAGTTGTACACTGTTGTTTCCAAAGTTTCTAATAGAAGCAACTGTGCAGAGGTGATATTATTAATCAAGTTGGAAGATAAATGAGAGGTGATTTGGAAGGCAGTGAGTTCACTTTGGGACCCTTTAAATCTGAGGTGCCTGGATAACATCTGAGTAGTTATATCCAACTGTGTATAAAAATAGTTATCTGGAATTCAGGGTTGAGATTTTGCTTTGGATAAAATCTGAAAGGTCAAATGCAATATCAATAGTTACTGTGTTAGAGCTGATGGATACTGAATAATGGTTTTTGTTTTATTCTTATTATATAGGAATTTTTAATGAATATATAACAAAATTCATTGATTCTAAGAAGCTCACATTTGAGCATTTCTGAAATCAGGATATATCTAACAGGATATATCTAACCATCGGCAAGTGCAATTATTGTGCAGTTATCAGAGTATACATACACACCTTTAGTCAAGTGCTATTTATATTTTCTTCACTAAAGTGATAAAAATTGAGTTTTATGTGCTATTGATTGAATATGACACTTAAAATGTTTTCAAAAAATTGTACTGTGATTTGTCATTAAATTGCAAAGTCGTGTATGCAGAAGAACATGGATAAAGAGCAGGAGTGTGTATAGTTAATTGTCATTAATTGACAGTTTTATTGTCTTAATAGTACATACAATAAGAGTCAGTTTTAAGTTGACAGGCTCCCATTAAAATAAACATCCACAAGAGTTCACAACATTGCTGCTGTTATTATGAAGGGTAAATAAAATACTTTTTAGCTCATAAATTGCTACAGGACCCTTATTTATGATTGTTATATATCTGAGTTGCTCAGAAATTTCAGGGAGACAAAAATTTCACAAGAAAGCAGAATAGCATGTTATATGCATAAATACATTTTTTATATTAATTAAAACATAAATTATGACTTTTATATCATTAATTTTAAAATGTAAAAATGTCTCCAATAGAAATCATTAATTGGACTCACGCAGAATCAGAAGTATAAATCAAATATGTCATTAGGGATATAAAATGAAGATTATTTAGTGCCCTTGATGGCAATGATTACACAGTATGTCAGATGTGTTTCTGTTTCTTGAAATGCTAAACTAATTCTTTGTAATTTCCATTCTTTGTGATTCTATTATACCTTGTTATTTCTTTAGCTAGGAATCAATATGTAATATGAGAAAAATGTCCTTTATGCTCAAAGGATATTGAGCCTTTGAAAATCAGAAATTTGAAAGGCAAAGGGCACTCTAATAAAAGTTTGTTTCAGTAATAAAACAAAACTGTAAATTTGTTTCAATACTAGCAAATCTTCCAAGGTCAGAAACCAGCAAGGCAAAAGCATTTAATAAGTATGTGCATAAAGGAAAAACTATTAAATAGCATATGAAGCCAAGGAAATTACTTTCCTTTGGCAAATCTTTAATTTTTACTATAGATGTGTGTCTAATATGTTTATTTCACCTTATAGGTTTCAAGGTTATTGCATGAAAATCTGTGCTATGATAATATACTATAAAATTATTGTTATTCTATTTCCTTTTAATTAATATAAAAAACAATTTCTACCTACATCTTGAATTTTATAACTTTTGGTTATAAAACATGGTATTCTGACCTTGATTTCTGAGTTTGAAGTTTTCAAATTATTGACAATTTGCTTTCTGTGCTATGGTGTTAAAGTGTAAATAAGCTGAAGTTAAATTGTTTTTCACATTCAGCTTGAGAAAAGTGACCCTTTCAAAAATGAATTCATCTCAACTTCCTCTGGCCATTGAGCCAACCAACACAACCTCCGGAATGTGCTGAGATGGTGTCAAGCAGAGGCCTGAAGCAGAACCTGAAGGAAATAACAAGGTGGCATTTTAAACAGGTCATTGCTGGTTATCTTCTTGAGCCACAAGATGTATTACACATTTGACCCATTTCTTAGCAGGGGGACAACTTTATTCCTTGGACCCAAAAAAAAAAAAAAAAAAAGAAAAGAAAAAAAAGTATTCCTTATCAACTAATTTTTCTTTTCCACAAAATACTTGTTTGGATGGGCCAGGTAAGGAGGAAGCATAGCCTTAACTGTTTCAGCCTGAAGAAGGACTTGAACCTGTATGTTCTCAACTGTCTCCCCTGTTCACTCCCATCCCCTCCACACTTTTGTAACTATGTGTATCTTGCAATTTAATGCCACTTGTGATTATTTTGCATTTTTAAAAATAATTAAAAGACAGCCTTAGTAAAGTTACTATGAGCAAGACATTTAATTTTGTGTACTTTTTCTCCACCTGTCCTTCAATGCCACTCCATGTTTGACTAGGACCCCAGAAAGAGGACTCTAAAATAATTATACCCAAAGAATAGTGAGAGAATAATGTTAGAATTTGGAAGTCAGAGTAGGAAAGGATCTTGGGACTGGAATAGAAAAAGGACTATGAATCAACAGGTTTGTAGATAGAAGTAGTGCTTGTGATGGAAAAAAAAAAGGGGGGGGGGATTGAATTACACTGTTTGTAAGCAAGAAGATATGAGACTAGGATGGTGAAAAATGGGGTAGAAATATGACACATTTTTTAAAAAATTTAGAAGAGACATATATAAATTTATTCCTGAAAAAGGTCTGAAAATATATCTTAGATAGAAACCCTCACTGGCATAACCTAGCAAGTAGTTTCTCCTCTCTGATTAATTTGGCCTTTAGTAAGAGATGTATCTCTATAGAGTCAAAGTGCTTTCAAACAAATTGCATGTCAAATCTTCCTTGGTGGATTTTAAACAGGAGTGCCATCTATTTCCACCCAGGTTACTTTAGACACTATTGCTTTCATTATAATCCACATCCAGAAGAGACTGATTGCTTCTGCTGGGATTCTTTGCAGTCACCTGTAGGCTAACCACCCTTACTTTATTTTCCCTGGTTGATTATTTTCTAAGTGCATTTTCTTTCTTTTCTTTTCTTCCCCCTTGTTATTGATTCAAGAAAGGAACTGGATCATTTGTCCTGCAGAATTTTTCACGGTTTGGATTTTTTTGGTTGTTGAACAGTGCTATATAACATGTTCTTCTATCCCTTTTTTTTGGTAAATTGGTACTTAGATCTTGATCATATTACAGTTGAAGTTTGTTTTGAAGACTGCTTAATATGTAGTTTTTTTTTTTCTTTCATCTGAAGACACAGAATGTTTAGTTGTCTCTTATTGTGAAACTAGTAGCCATTTGGAATTATTGCCTACATCTGTTAATTTATGAAGAGTTTCAAAACATAATATTCCAATTCTATATTTCCTTTTCATTCATTAGCTGGGATAAAGGAACAAAGAGAGACTTTCTTTCATTAACTATTTGGTTATTCTGAGGTACAATTTATATAAAAAGAGGATAAATATTTGATTAGTTTCCTTTATTAACCAGTTTTTAAATTATGAGTTAATTATATCGCATCCTTCAAGGTAACCAGAGCATTTTTAATTTTTGCTTTTCAGAAATGATTATTATGAGCACAAGAATTCAAAATTGCTTAACAAGTTTCTATCCATTATAACTATTATTATTATTGATGCTGAAATTGTACCATGTTTGCACCATGGAAAACTCTGAAAGTTACTAGTCATTTTGACAAAACCTCAGTAGCCTTTGATGATTTCTTGTTTTCAGATATGCAGAATGTTACAGACTTATTTTCTACATTTTTCAGCTCTGACCTGGAGTAAGTTTTTAAAAATGATTTATATTTAAGTACTAATTAAAACAACAGCAATAAACAACCCAAAGAGGGATAGATTGAAGATGTGAGAAAACAAGAAGAGGCAATAAATAGAGGGCATTTTTTTGATAAAGACAGGTGTATGTGGAATTCTAGAGTTTAGGATGAGGTCTTAACTATATACGGAGGAAAGGAGGAATGTGTGGAAATAGATATATAAGTTTATAGACATGAGAGTGAAAAGTTAAAGAATTTCAGTCCACTAACCTTTCTATATGTTATTTTTCTCTCTAGAGTAGGTGGTAAAGTTATCCATTGAATATGAAGTGTGAGTCGAGTTTGTTGAAGAGAAAAGGAGAAGCTTAGTCCATCTTAATTCATATTTTCCTTGAGTTCTAGAAGGATTGAAGCTTCTCTACTCACTGCTGATTTGAGTTGCTCTTGCAGGATCCTTTTTCATTTTTTTCTTGATTGTTTATGTCTGTGACATTTGTCTGGAACCACATATGGTATTCAGAACATCGTCACAACCATTATCCTATACTAAAGTAATCATGTTGCTATTTTAATTTAAATGTATTAAAAATATTGAGTATAAACAAATATAATTTTACATAAATGCACAATTAGTAGCAGATCATTTCTGCTGTTATATTGTTATTATTAGTGGTGTTTTTCAATTATTTTTTGCTTGGTTAACTACCTTCTATCTCCAACCACCCTTACCCATATAACCCCCTCAATCTTGTTACAACTATCAATAATCTCTTATATGTTTTCTGCATGTTTATATAACTATATATAAACACATACACATGTGCACACACAAAAGTCTATTCATCATGTATCTATGAATGCACATATATACTCGTTTTTGTTGTCCAAAATTGGATGATCATATATTTTTTTCTGTGCTTTTTCCCCTCACTCAAAAGCTACTGGAAATTCTTCAAATCAACTGGTAAAATTTTAATATTTTCTTTTATTGGGCTACATGATATTTTATAATGTAACTATCACATAATTTAGCCAAATGTTTTCCTACTGATTAGTATTAAACTTTTGCTCCAGTGTTTTCCCTCCAAAATAATATTGCAGATAATATTTTTTAGTTATATTGTTATGTATATACACTTATTTTTAAGGGATAGGTTTCCAGAAATGTAATTATTAAGGTCAAGAGTGTATTTAGTTTAGATTTTAAAAAATGCTGCCAGATTGCTTTTTGAAAACGATATAAAACTTGACATTTCCAGCACCAAGAAAAAGAATATATTTCTGTAGGGAGTTCTCTCTCTCTCTCTGTTTAGTAATATTTGTGGGTCTAATAAGAATAAAGTGTTATTTTATTGTTAATCTAATTTGCATTTTGCTAACAAGTAGGGAAGTTGAGCATCTTTTTATATGTTTTTTTTTCTCTTTTAATTTCCTCTTCTATGAATTACCCAGCTACCCATTTGAGCTTTTCATTTCTTTTCTAAATTTGTAAGAATTCTTTGTGCTGTGTGTGTGTGTGTGTGTGTGTGTGTGTGTGTGTGTGTGTCTGTGTTTGCCAACTAAATAATAGACATTTTCTTAATTTTATGTTTCTTTATTAATTCTATGCTTTTTTTCAGTTAAAAATTCTATTGTTAAGTATCTTTTCTTTTATTATGTATAATTTTCCAGTCTTATTTAAGAATGTCTCCCCAGCTCCTTGATGGATATGTAGTCTCCTTTTTTTTCCATTCTATTTACAAAATTTTATTTTAATTTACTTTTAATTCTTTAATGAAACTAATTTTTTTTATATGGCAGACTCTGTGGGTTGGTGTATTCTACGATAATGCCCCAAATCCTGTCCTCCTGTGATTTCTCTGTTATCAAGGCTAGAAGCTAATACCTGATATTTCAGGCTCCTTTGCAGTTTGGAGGCCATATAACCCTGGTTGAGCTATAGAAAAACGTCCCTGGGGGAGGCATCTTTTTCTGAGTAAAAACAAAACCCTATTAAATACAAACAAACAAAAGCCCATGAAGTCCCATTTTCCCTTCACCCTTTTGCCCTTCTTTCTTGCCTGTAATGTGATGTTATGCCTCCAGTTTCTACAGCCATCTTGTAATGATGGAAATAAAAACTACATACTAATGATGGTGGAGCAAAAAGGTAGAAGGGGACTGTGTCCTTGAGCAGCTAGAATGGGCTGAATTACATTCCAGTAGACATGTGAAAAAATAACCCACCATATGTGTAAGCTACTGTATCATGAGGGTTTTGTTCTTTAAAGCTGAAAGCAATCCTAATAGGTATAGGGAACAACATATATTTTTTTCTATAGGTTATGGCCAGTGGTGCCATAATTTCATCTTTTCCCCTCAATTAAAATGCGATCTGTGAAATGTATTAAATTACCATCTATTTTGAGAACTATTTTTAATATATATTTTTATTTTTTAATTACAGTTGATATACAATATTATATTAGTTTCAGGTGTACAACATAGTAATTAGATGTTTCTATAACTTACAAAGTGATCACCCTGATAAATCTAGTACCCATCTGACACCATGCATAGGTATTACAATATTATTGACTATATCCCCTATGAAATACTTTATATACTTGTGACTATTTTGTAAGTACCAATTTCTACTCCTTAATCTCTTTCCCTTTTTCACCCATCTCCCAACTTCCTTTCCATCTGGCAGCCATCAAAATTTTCTCTTTATCTATTAATTTGATTCTGCTTTTTTGTTTGTTTGTTTGTTTATTTATTTATTTATTTATTTATTTTGTTTGTCTGTTTTAGATTCCACTTATAAGTAAAATTATGTGGTATTTATCTTTCTCTGTCTGACTTATTTCACTTGGCATGATACCCTCTAGGTCCATCCATGTTGTTGCAGATGGCAAGATTTCATTCTCTTTTATGGCTGAGTAATATTCCTTCTTTATCATTCATCCATTGATGGACACATGTCATTTCCATATCTTGCCTATTATAAATAATGCTACAACCAAACATGTGGATGCATATGTCTCTTTAAAGTAGTGTTTTGGGTGTCTCCAACAAATACCAAGAAGTGGAATTACTGGGTCATTCTTCATCTCTTGTTATAGCCTTTGTTTTAAAGTCTATTTTGTCTGGTATAAATATTGCTACCCCAGCTTTTTTGTTTGTTTGTTTTTATTTTTATG